>CM067344.1:17962533-18022533 GCA_034190875.2 Urechis unicinctus
ATACTTAGCAAACACCATTTCCTGATATTATATTCATTTTAGACCACCATGAAACGAGTCTTTTATTTCAAATTTAGTAAGTGGTCCAAATGACCAGACTACCAAGAGAGGTATTGTGAAAGACGATTGAATCACTTAACTCAATGGGAGTTTATTAATGGCCGGGGCTATTTCAGCATACTTTGGTCTTGCCATAATTTGAGCTTATAACTCGGGTTAGGAGTATGGAAATGTATTAACTAGGATAATATACCCCCCGCCCTTTACATACCAGTTTCATTCACTTCTTTTATATAAATGTCCGCTGCGCTTAATGTGGATGATGTTAGAGATTGAATAACAATAACAGCTTTAAAGTCATCGGAATCAAGTGAAATAATTTGACACAAACACAAAGTCTTAGTGACGCGTGAATTACAAGTTGGCATTAGATATACAATGTGTATTTTAGCATATCAATGCAATATTGCATTAATCGCAGTGCGAAATATATACGCTTCCAGACCCAATTAATTATTTCACAAATTGCTAGGCACGCTCTCAATCGTGCGTCGAAGACCATTTGATTAGTTATTCCGTGCATTATTTCTATTATATTGGTCTTCCGTTCGTGCTCCGGTGCGCACAATCAATCACCCAGTCATTTAAAGAAGGCGCAATTTATCATTTTCACAGCAACGGAAACGTAGGAATATTTTTCCACATAACCGTTATCTGAGAAGAGCTGTCATTTATTAGCTTTTTGGCAATCTCCATGTCAGAAGCGTATTCATGAATGCACTGGTGTGCTATTTACTAGTAATGAATATGCGGTGATTCAATCCGGATATCTCGCCGCTGTGAATTCAGAAGCACGACATCGCCCAGTCTGTAACTGTAAAATAGCCATTACCACAATAAAATATGTTACCGAGGCCCATTATTTCATGCACGTACATGAATCTTTTTCCAGGACAATACGTCTACGGGTCAGGTCATCTTTCAATAACAGCTAATATGGGCTGGTAAGGGATATAATTTATGAATGACATGGTGCAGCGCTTTAATCGATTTAATCATGTTGCCGCGAGTTAGTGGCTACATATGATTTTGTACAAGCTCATACTCTCAAAAATAACCAAAAGCTGCTACTGCACATACAAATCATTATACACAAGCATCGATTAACAAGCATGATGCATAAAGGGTTTAAAGGCGGACCGGATGCCATTGAAACAATCGTATTTATGTTATTAGTCCCACTGGTCTCGTTCTCAATTATTCGGGCGCTAATATATACTCCACATTTACCATATATATAGATATATAAATATATACATATTATATATATATTCAATATATTTATATATAGTTATAAATATTTATATATATATATATATATATATATATATATATAAACATACCTAAATATATTTACATATATATACGTATATATATAATATTTATATGTATATATAAATGTATATATAAACATATATATATTTATATACATACACATATATATATATATATATTTATACATATTTTTGTGCATTTTAAATAAATAAATATATGTATATAATTATATATACATATATATATACATATATATATATATATATATATTTAGATTTACATATATTTATATACACATATATATACATACATCTATATACGTATATATATAAATATATAAATATAGATATATGTTATTACATATAAATAAATATATATATTTGTATATATATATAAATATATATATATATAAATTTATACACATATATATATATATGTATATACATATATTCAAATATATATATATTTATATATATATATATATATATATATATAGATATATGTATATATATATCTATATATATATAAATATATATATATAAATATATATATATATATATATATATATATATATATATATATATATATATATATATATATATATATATATATATATATATAACGTATATTTGTACGTTATTTCAGTTGGTTGTTCTGCAGGTATCGGCGCAAGTTGGTTAAACCACTGCCAACTCTGTTGAGGAGCAGGATCGACCCATAGCAGAAGTCGTTTTCGGTAGCATACATGAAAACGATTGACCTCGGGGAACGGATGTGCAAGTTTAAGAATCGACTATTGTTTGGAGACCGACTGTTAGCGCCAGCTGACACAGATTGAATGAAACGAGCTTGAGAACATACGGGCTATGACCAATTTATGTTAACGTTGTTCAGGGTGCTGCCTATAACATATGATTCAACCACTTTTTGCTGCTGATGTAAGCGTTAGTATCTTTAACAAACTCAGTTGTATCCCCCAATACTAATATTAGTTGCATACCAATGCTAATTTTCGCAGCGTCTTGCTATTGCAAAGTGATTGCTTGATATATCCAAAAGAATTTCATTAATCAATTCCACAAGGTAGCCATAAGCCATTTGTGAGATTGCAATATGTTTGCTGATACATCATCTTGGCAGTATAATTTCGGGCCACTCAATATATTTCACATAATATTTTGATCAATGATTTTCATATATAGATAGTTCGGACCAATTGTGTGTGTGTTATCGGCTGTTCAATTCGAATACTACATGTCATGACCATGGGTATGGCGCCTGGATGTCTAGACTGTGACTGCGTTCGGTATAAACGATATATTACATATTACATAATGGTATAGGATTTGGAACAACAAATCTACACATGCGAATTAATCTTGCCCTTACATTTCATGCGACCTAATGGCATTTAACGGCTGGCTACGGTAACTGCTTCGACCTATTTCATCAGTGACCTAATAGTACCTACATACAAAATAGGTGGATATGGATTTCTATTGCGTGTTTTTGCTTCTAGTTATAGACACATGATATAACTCCGTACCACACAAATGAAAATGCATTTACGTATTGTGCTTCGTTTAAATGTGTAAGGTCTTTTATGAGAATATATTATCGATTTACTTTTCTCAGTTTGCGAGCCATAATTCCCCCATTAACAATTTGACTAGCCATTACTCAACTGCATGACAGAAATAATAACACGACACCCTCCAAGTACTCGCATTGTTTTTATCAGATGCAAAATTAATGAGAATATAATAAATCTTAGGAATAATGAAAACCATTCGAAAACTAGTCCATTCAAACTTCTGTCAAGCTCCTTGTCCACCTGGCCACATGGAACCGACAATATAAAACAAAATAATCAACAAAGCGTACACAGACCTAAGCATAACGAAGTAGTAGAAAGGTCTGACCAGAAAGTTTTCATTCCCCTTATGCCTTGTTGACAAAGTAACAAATTGAACGGTTGATGCTTTTTTTTATTAATGATGTCGTCTTTTCCTATTTCAGAAACGTCCGCGTGCATTTTTTCGAAGAATATCTCCCGAAATAAACCAAGACGTAACGTAACTAGCCATCGGCGTGTGGCATCGCACGTAGCTGCTTTGGCTTACCAGTTTGCATGCTCAGTTGTTATAACGTTAAAACGGCAATGCTGATATGGGCTGAAATAACCATTTCCAGTGATGACAGTCGTGGTACATGGTGATATATAGCCTGGAATTCCAAACCGGGCGAATGAGGTTATCATCTGTTTTATGTGGACAAAGGTAGGTTCGCGCAGGCGTGTTTTCTTCGCAGCAAATAAGTGCGCCCGAGAATGCTCCCTGCTTTAAGGAGCTCAATGATGTTGTCAGGATTCATAACCAGCAAATGTTTCACAGACATTTCGATTCCAATGTACAAATGTGATGCAAATACGCGGATAAGGTATTCACCTGAGCAATAGCCCAATCAAGTCACAACAAATAACATATATTGCAATATTGCCAAAGCCCACCTATATATATATATATATATATATATATATATATATATATAGATATATATATATATATATATATATATATATATATATATATATATATATATATATATATATATATATATATATATATATATATATATATAGATATATATATCTATATATATATATATATATATATATATATATATATATATATATATATATATATATATATATATATATATATATCTATATATATATATATATATATATATATATATATATATATATATATATATATATATATATATATATATATAGTTGTATCCTGTTTATGGATGCACCAAGATATTTGGGCAAGTATCATTTTGGGCCGTTCCAAAATGACCTACCTGTAGACGTCCCATTAACTGCCTGCAGTAAGAAATGAACATAGATTATTGGGAGGTTGGGGGAGAGGGGGGGGGGGCAGGTTAGTGTTACGTAACGGAGGGGGATGTCTGGGCGAGTGTTATCGGGTATTAAAGAGAGGTGTGGGCGTCCAATTTAGGCCAAAATTGTGGTGCGTAATTTTGGAACAACCTCTTTTACACAGACACGACTTCACATTGCGCGTTAGTTGTCTCATGAACACGTGGGTGATAAGTAGGTAAATACGAAGCCACGGAGCCTGAGGTTTTAAAGCTACCTTGAAGAAAATAATAATCAAGGGCTGTATGCGTGCAACCATGTGATAATATACTTATCGCTCATGTCACATAAATTATGCTACCGTGAAGAAAATAATATAAGGGCTGTACAGGGGTTGTTGCGAGGTTGATGCTATTTTCATTTGGTGCTTCACAGTGGCCAAGAGTCCAACGTCATGTGATAATATCTAATATAAAAAAAACTGCTTAGATGTAATGTTGCTTAAGAGCACGATGTTCCCATAATCAAACACAGGGGAGCCAAGTTAATGCCGGTGGTTGGCTTAATGAAAATGAGTTCTGCTGATCATTAGTTGCCCCATTATAACAATCAAACCTTAACAACGAGCTTTCTTAAATTCATCACATGGCATTAATCAAATACGAGTGGATTACCTGCCACGACCTTCGCGTCACTTATGCAATTGGACTAAGTTCTTGCAAGTGGCATTACGCTTTGTGTTGGCATTTCAAAAAGTTTGGTCTGGGTCGATATAGGTAACCGATGACGTCATATGAATAGGACAGACAATGTGGATACTGCATTACCATTCACAAGGAAATAGCTCCCCTACATGCAGTGCATGAGTATAGCATTAACTTGCGTTTGTATGTTAACCCTTTGCAAATAAAGGTTAAAATTATATCTGTGCGTAATCAGAATAGAGTATTGCGCTTAAATGAAAGCAATCATTTCAATCAGTTTCATGTAACACGGACTAAACACTACACTACGATGACATTCATAAGACCCAAATACCAACTGACTGCGGACATACAGGTTACTCGGTTTTATAGACCGGAGAGTACCAACTAGGAAGAATCCAATCGAAATGTGCCAGCCCTAGAAAATAGTATAATGATTTTATCAAATGTTATACACTATTTCTAGCTTCTATGTGGCCATAGTTGACCTGTTGGTATAGTAAATTGGACCCTGCCATTTGCGACCTTATCACTGCTCCACGAATGTGAGATGTTAGTACGCGTCAATGTTTGGGTTTACGTTACCTTTATGATCATTGGATATTCTCCGCTCTACATAAAAGGCCATGTGTGGTTAAATCATTCGTTTTGGCCAGAAGTCACACGACACTAATTGTGCAATACAACACAATATATGCGGCGCAGACAGTCGATAACAAAATCTTTGAAACCAATATTGCAATATGATTCTCTCGGATACAGTTGTCTTTGCCTAATTAGGCAGCATTCGTGTTGCCCCGGGCGAACAGAACACAAGACTGTGCACTGAACAATCTGCTATCATAAAGGTGCAGGCTTACTTCATTTCGTAAGCATTTACTGATTAGTACCAACGGCAATAGATAACATCTAGAAATCAATGAATTCTTCGGGAAATGCCGGTGATCAACGATGCCTTGTGATATTCCAACTCACATTTTCAGATTATATGCTAAATATATATTACATGGAGTTGTTTTGCCTACCCTATATGTCATATATAATACCCTTTGCATTGCCTCATGTCTAGGTGGCCTTCTTGTTGTTGCAATTTAAATTTCAATGTTATTATTGCAATCAATGTGCTGCGCCAGGTTTCTTGCTACGACCCATAAGTCTTAAACTGCTATAAACACCAAAGTGGTCTGATGTGTAGTAGATTTTGTCTTAATATACTTAATTTACATAGAGGTAGAACATATAAATGGTGTAATCGAGTGTGATTTACGTCTCTCTGTTCTTGCGACTGTCATCCATAATCCATTAAACTTGCTCTGCAAACATATAATCATAAACCACAACAGGGGTGATGTTTCTGTGTCTGAGCCCCTGCTAATGTGAAATGTGTATATGACCAGGTTTATGCACATTTTGACCTTTAAAATTTGCTATATCCAGCATGTCGCCTGTGACAGAATGACATCCCAGTAGAGAACGAGTGGAATGGATGCGCAGGTGCCCTGTCGATGATTGCCATGGGATTGTATCATCGTTCACTAGGCGTCTTGATAAAAGCTGTCAAAATAAGGCTACATACTGCAAATTATAACCTTCAAGTGACTTGATATAAATTAACAAAATTTATCCCGGTATTTTGTACCATTTATTACCTCTGTGAGTTTCTCTGGAAATAATGTTAAATTCACACTTAAACTACAGCTTCTACGACCAACCTTATGTTATTCATTTCAAAATAAGCCCCAAGCACACAGGTTATCCTGATTATAACGGCATCGTTTGGTTAAGCCAATTATTTAATTTTTCCATGATGGATATTTAAAACGTGCTAGAGCTGACATGCATCAACTTCATTGTCATCAATTTGTCCACATTTTTCCTTCCATAATGTTTTTCTGTAGGCGCACTGATGCTTGTCGCTGTCTTCTGAATGCGTGTTAAAGTTACGTAGTATCCCTTACAAATACTAGTAAAGCGCGCTAATAAACAAATCGCAGATGTAGCACAAATCGAGCTTCAAATCTGTAGATATAATTTTTTCATAATGTTGCAATGTCATAAAATTATGAATAGCACTTTAATTTTAAGACGATTCACGTCAGATAACGACCTAATTTCATAACTTTGCTAAGAAACAAATCAGTTTGATGTAGCTAACTTTTACGACACAAATCCTATGACGCTAAGCAGGGTTACGTATAACTTCCCCTTGAATCCATTTGATTTGAAATGCAGACCTGCACATGTCATCTTATTAAATTAAAAGCGCCTAGCAACTTATTAACATTAACTTGTCATCATTGCTTTCCAAATATGATGCGGTATTATCTATTCTATGCACTACTGGAACCCAAATCCCTCACATAAATTGAACACCTGCGTACTGCATAATTCCATTAGCATATCGCAAGTGTGCGTTTCTCTTGCCAGAGCGTTCTGTCGAATCAAATTGTATAACTGAAGTGCCCATAATGCTGACACTAAGTGATGTATACGCCCAACGATTTGCTAAGACGACTGCCAAAGATGGCGTGGTGATAGGTGGCCAAGACTCAATAGACTGTTTGGTCCATAGGCGTCGTGTCTACAAGGAATAACTACGATATATATTTAGTATCATGTATTGCAGTCCGGTTGCATACATGACCACAAACTGTATTCCATATGAAAACACCTTTACATGAATACATGTACGAAATCCTCAGGCTATGAATGTATCATTACACTCAATGCCCTTGAGGAATTTCTAATGAACTAACCTGTGTATCGACGTCTGAAACAGCACTTTTGATGAATTCCTGGCTCAACACAAATGCGCTCCCAACACGTGAGCGCCGGCATTCACCTTTGCATATCTGAAGCTTCCCACGAGCAAACTAATAGGCTGCATGCGGAAGTATCTTCGTATGCTTGGTTTGGTATATATCAGGTAAAATGCGAACTTCTCATTGCTAGAATGGGCAATGTGAATGCTTTTGCGTCAACATTTCAGTCGTGAGAGTAAACGCACTGTAAAGATGATCACCGGGGAGGCTGCTTTTTATGATGTGGCGTTTGCTGAAAAGGGAATACGTTACCACATGCATTCAGGTTTACGATTTAGCTACCCATATTGTGGTAGTTAGAACCGAATTTATCGTTGGTTGTTCCAGTAACATTCTTGTCATTTAAACCACAGCGAAAATATCACAACGCAAAGTCTGAAGGGTTGATCTGTGATTGATAAGACTTGATTTTGTAGCCGCGTCTAAAACGAGCCTTTCCATTTGCAGCACGTAGACATTAAATATCTTCGTCGGTTCCACACATATAAAGCAACGACGGCGCATATTTCATCTCTCAGATAGATGATGAATAAATTGATCATATTAAAAGTCATCTTCTACTTCAGCCCGAAAAAGCAGGAGAAATCGAACATATTAAGCCTAACTATTTGTCAGCAAGGTAACATCAGACGACGGTTGATAACGCAGTTGCGTCATGGGTTTTCAACAGCCAATTCGGTATACCTGGGGTATCTGATGGTGCACCTCGGCAACATCAACATCAAGGGCTTATCTTGTAAACAATGTTTTGCTTATATCTAACATATCCGATATCTTTGCTATTAAAGACTCGGATTTCCGTTAGATGCGCTTTTTTATACAACAAGATACATGTGTATTTTACCGTCATATTTACGACCAAGTAAACATAGGCATAGCAGCTAGGTGGATGACGGTCAGATTAATGACCGTGAATTTAAATACAAACTTTGTGTTACAGCTTGCTACTTAAACATACCGACGCTCCTCACTTTGCCAGACGCGCTCAGCTGTTTTAAACGTAAATCAATGATGACAATAGACGACTACGCAGTTAATGCCCCTATCGAGACATGCTTGTTTGTGGGCTTTGTTATAGGTAATACATACACCGTAAAGATGTTTAGCTATCAAATTCATGTTCAAGCTTGTTAACAACAACATGCAACAAAACGCAAGCAAGATCTAACGTATTAGACTTCTGGAAGTTTTTTTCGATTTATAAATCGTTCTTCATGCTCCTGCTTTATCAGAATGTAACCAATATACACTCGCACATATTAGTCTGGGAAATGCCATAGCCTGTGGGTAAAACCCAGGAATTTGTGTATTGTGAAAGATATTTGTGTGTTTTCAATTTTGCTGTCATTGTTGCATGCATCTGCATTCTGCTTGAGGGCAAACATCGTTTGTTGATACCAACCGTTCTATTATTGAATATTCAAACCATAATGGAATATCTCTGAGTTGCTCTGTCAGAACGCTTGCTACCTTTAGCTTTGTAGCAAGGTTTTCCTATTAATAGGCTTCAAACATATATCAAATTGGTGCTCTTATCTGAAGCATTGTTAGGACTATTGACTTGGATATGCACCATGTCGTTCACATGAAGCAAGCATTATATGGAGACTCACCTGAGCTATTGAATATCTATTTGCCGTCACAATACATTGTATACAAATGTATCGGCCGTATTAATATTGCATGCCACATATCTGGATAAGTTTTCTCCCCATTATACCAAACATCGATCTATCCTCTCAGCTTATTGATTGATTTCTGCTGTTGTGTCAACATTTCGACTGCTTAGGCAAATTGCTGCCTGAGAATTCGAAGTTATGTTATGAGATTGGTCGTACTTACAATGTTAGTGCCATCTTTAATTCACATGGGCAATATGTAAGTGTCACAGAAGTGCTTCGCTCCCAATACAGGCTGAATCAGGAGACGGCGATCGCATTCATGTGAGTGCCTTGGGGGACTGTCTCAGCTTAATATACCCCACCATCTTGCGAGCATTTTGGAACAATACATGACATCACCGCTGTGAAGTGTCCCCATCTGATTATTTATGGCTTAATATAACGTTCGGGTCCGCATCGTCAGCCACAATGGGGCTGCTACCGATCCCGGGGTGCCACATTTGCAGGTGTTATACAAGTGCACCTAAACAATAGCAGGTGGGTCCAATATATACTAGACGATTGGCGTTATACGGTATGATTAATCACTACCACCCACCCCCTCTTCTATACATTCATTAAGTTGACATGCTTGGACTATCGAATCAACTATAATCTTATGACGACGTTACCTAACAAATACAAAGGAATTTCAAACCCTTCGAAACTGATGATTTCATCTTCGATCCCGCTTTTACCTGCTGTTCTAACGCGTCATTCACATTAAATTATCCATTAACCAAATTAATTCCATCGTACATGATCGCTGCTTGCTTGAATGTATTGTCTACTTTCTATGAAGAAAATTTGGATAGACTGTTTATGGATTCTGCAATGACTGCATGTGTTATGCATACTGTAGTTTCTACCCATTCCAATCAAAATAATTTGGATAGACTGTTTATGGATTCGGCAATGACTGCATGTGTTATGCATACTGTAGTGTCTATCCATTCCAATCATAATAATTACTTCTAATGTTACGCAGAGTTTATATGCATGCAATGTTTGCCTTGCATGATGCGTTGTTTTTTATTAGTATTTTGGCGTGTATCCCATTCCTAGGACTGAGGTCAAATTTGTAGGTGCAAATTCATATTTTTATAATTAGAAATCTGCTTTCAAAAGCAGTTGTACAAGAACATAGGTGAGATCAAATGACTGCGATATGCGCAGCCGTCCATATGTTTCTGATGCCTTAGGTGCCTATCTGGGATAGACGACTATTTATGTCACGCGTTTTTTTATGATATGACATCACGCATTCTGCTAGGTTAGACATAATCCTGCGTAAAAATGACCTAATATTACATAATAAAATTACTGAAAGCAAGCAATTTTGAAAATCGGAAAATAGCGATGCCTGTTGCAGCCACAACCCACTCAACAGAACGCCCCAATCAAATGTAAGGGCTTTTAAATGCTTAAAGACAGAATGATCGCTTTAAGAGGTGCAGTTATTGTCTTAGAAGCCCCGTTATGTACTCATTATATTTTCGAAAATACTGTATGATGCATGGAATATAAGCAGATGTAACAATAATGTTGCTAATAACAAGCGTATTTACTGCATACAGATAACCGAAAGTAACGTGGTTCCATATGCAGGGTTCGTACATATTTACGCATATTTCTATTAAATCAAATCAGATGTATGCCTACTCCTAGAAAACACAATGAATTACAATCGTGTTGGTATCAAGCTTCGTAATGCAAACATAGCGCAGACTGGTGACTCGGCTTATCACTTGATCCTACCCAATGAACATATTTCCCATGCTCACATTATTATGCATCAAAATCTGTGTGCTTAAGATGACTTTCTGTTTTGGCTTGTTACCCCCGTGGATGTAAATGCCAAAGCTATTAACTTTAATGGAACGGTTGCATTCGCAGTACCTAGAAGCAATTTAGTAAGATGGTTGTGAGTAATATGTATGTCAGAATCTCCATTACTGTTTAAATCGTCTTGGACAGGTAGATACGTTTGCTAAGGAAAAGGGGCGATCTCCATGTAAATCAACTAAATACACCGTGCCCTTTATGTCATAACCAATGTTCGAACCTGTGCAATTCAGTGTAAGCAGGAGAAAGCACAATCCTTTATTGTGATTCTTATCTTCCTCAACCATAGAGTTACACAAATAGTGCCATCGAACTAAAGCAGTACAATGTTGATATGGGGCTAGCAGTAATTCAGTTTGTGTTATGTGTAATTGAGTCGGATACATATTGTAAGAATTTAAAACTACGTACATTTGTTGTGCTTTGCTAACATTAACTTAGTGACATTTCCAGCAATATTGATTTGTATAAATCTACCAACATTATGTAAATACTGACATTGTTGGAAAAACGAGATGGGATATCACAAGCACATTGGTATCTTCGAGTTTATGTACCGTATTTATATATACCATTACATAAATGCATGGATGACAAAAATCCTTTACCCGTTTGAGCTGATAAACCGGAACGGAATGTGTTTAATTAATTGATTCAATGTAATATAACCAGTTTTAAAACGGAAGTGTTAACTTTTTACCTGATACATAGCCATTGACCGTTGAAGAAACACTTAATCAACGACTGATGATTTGCATTTTTGAAGTTTTATTAGGTGTATATCAGCCTGTGAAAGAAGTTTCCGACAATATTGTTGTCCATTGATGTCATCTTGTGTTTTTTTTTCAATATTTCCCTCGATTTTTGGACCGTTTTGGCATATGCGCATAAAACGTACGGCGTGAGCATAATCGTATTTTATACCGTCATCATGTACATCAAATTCCGCAACGAATCACATCATTTCATGTGGCTTGGAGTACTTGTTCTATAATGTTGTGTTGAAACGACAACATAAGGGGACCAAGTGATAATACGGGCATTGCTTGATTTCAGGCCCGTTTCATAGTTATCAATGATTGATTCACCATTCGCATGTCCTGTTACGGAACATATCTTTTCTTGTGCTTTTATTTGATTTAATGGTAAAAAAATATCGAAAATGAAAACTGCTACGACATCCAATGGGGATTTCACTCGATATTTCGTTTTTGCAATAAATCGAATATGATTTCAATAAATTGTATTTTCCTTGTCAACAGTTAAGAAGATATAATTTTAAATATTGGGACTGGTTTTGGGAACCGAGAACTTTCAGGGATTAGGTGTTACAATCAAATATACCTCTCCAGTGAGTTGTAAAGAGGGACTTCTGGCCCAGAATCCAAGCTCGGTGCCATATGTTTATGGCTACATATGTCATAGGCCATTAAAGAGTTCAAGGCCTTACACTAGTTCCTTGTCTTACCTAGGGTACCAACTTTAATAATACATACTTTATCTAGCCTTTATTAGCTCTATATTAATTACTTACTCCTTGTACAGTGCATAACTGCCATCATATTTTGCTTTTATTTTATGTCAAAGTAGCGAAATGTCCTCATCTCCCTCATATACTGACAACTCCGGAAGCGATGAGCTGGATTACAGCAGTGAGTGTTTTTCTGCGAAATTATTGCAATACTGGGCCTCACATATTCGCACCATGATGATACAGACTGGAGGACATTGATAGTGGGTCAGGGCTGACCACTGGGTATCGCCCGGTGATTGTCTAGGACTAGTGCAAGCTTCTGTTGGGCAAGCATACATCTACATATGGCAGCCTGGGGTCAAATATATATGTTATCTATGGAACAGCTTTATCAAACTTGAACCTCACAACACTGATCACTACCGGCCATGTCAATTTTGTCAATGGGCAAGTGCAAATTCTGACCACTTTCCAAAACGGACAAGCGGTAGCTAGAGTTCCAGTACTGGAGACAATTTTTCTTAGGCTTCCGATGTGTAAATGACTTAACATAATTGTCTACGAGGGAGGATTATAGCTTAAAACCCCTTTCCATATATTCCACCGCAGATGATACGTCTCGAAAGGCAGCACTCCACGGCTGCGACAATTTTCACATTTTGTTTTCAAAATCAGCACAGAAACATAACTAATGAATTGTAACTCCTCTTTAATATGGGAAATGTAAGCACGAGTAAACTTACAGATTATCAAGAAACCATGGATCAAACAACGCTAATGTGTGTCTGTAAATAGCGATAAATTAGTACGACAGCTAGTTCGCAAATAGAAGCAGCGTCCGTGGCAGCATCTTCTGGCGACATGTGACGTCACAGCGCCTTCGTTCATCTTCGGCGTGTTTTTTGTTTTTGCTTATTTCTTGTTTACTACGTGTCAGCTCGAAAAAGAAACTGCAGGGATAAGAAAATCGCGTTCTATATGATCCCGAAAATTCATATTTTAGCCATTACTTGCCCTTGAAGTGCAAGGAAATCTGGATTTAACATCTTGTCTGGATAAATAATATTGCCCTTCCTGTCATTTTCCTTTTCCAACTTAAAATAATTATTTAAGGCTTCCGCAGCTGTCCCCGTAGGGCAATGACAAATATATTTGCTGGCAGGCTTGCAGACACATTTTGCGCCATCAGCATATTGCATGTGTTGTGTCTGAATCATATTTCAGCTTGCGAAAAGTACATTGGGTACATGTAGGCTATTATGAGCTGTTCAAAATTAAGATAATTTCCATGGTAAGATTTGATGTATTTTGACCTGTCCTTCTTAACCATTTTTACTTGCAGTGCTGAAAGTAAACCACGATATGAATATTGCTATCAATGTTCTGTCTCTTCATCTTAAGTTCCGTTGTATGATAACCAGTGATTAAACACATACACATAGTATCAGCGCGATACAGTGCATTTAGATGAGCCAATTTGCGTTCAGCTTCAGAATAAAGTAATTCATTGAAGCGTAGCAGTTGCGATATGATTATATATCTTCTTGTTAAAGCGGATATGCTGAGCAATATTGGGTTTTTTTCATCTTAATTGTAGCAACTATATAATGTACTGGCCCACACAAGCGATCTATGCGTTAAAAAAGCTTACATTTATTCACGATGCATATGATTTAATCATGCGTAGGTTAAACACATCTCCCTCTAGCTACAATTATGGTAATGTAAGTGTATTGCATCCTCTGCTGTGCATAAAATGCTCTTTTTGAGAGCACAGAGAGCGTACAAAATGGCTTCTGTTTGTGCAATAAATAAAGTCATCGTGTTAGGACGATTTTGCGTTCAGTGTTGTAGCTTTTAAAATCGTATCGCTTCAGCCTGCAAGGTTTAAAACACGTATCGATCAAATATACTGATTTCAGCCATATCATTCAATTATGAATAAGACGCGTTGGGATGTTATTTTAGCATGTATCGAATGTCGCAGGTAGGCATGCATATTAGTAATAACGTTCGCAAATGAAATGGTTTATCGTGTAAGTAAATGAACCAGTCGCATCATGTACAGTTTAGTAGACGTCTTTATGAATTGTACCTTGCATAATTTCGTTGCGGATGATAACTACACGCTGATATGCTGCTTTTTAGAAGTATTTCAAAGCGAGTCACTCGTCAGTTTGCCTGACGCCATCGCCGAATCCCTCTCAACATCAGTTTAGTAGACGTCTTTATGAATTGTACTTTGCATAATTTCGTTGCGGATGATAACTACACGCTGATATGCTGCTTTTGCAGAATAAAGAACCTGTGTCGCAAAAACCTGGATATATTCAACGCATGGCAGTTCGAATATTAGTATCTCCTTTCAGTCATTAACCGGGTGAATCAGTTACTCGTTGCTCAGTTAGATTTTGACACTGGGCAAAGGACAATCCGGTATAGCAAGAGTGACACCAATATTTGGAGTTCGAGGCTTAACTTACGTATTGCAAATAAAGTACTGATTTCTATACCTGAGATAGAGACATGCAGTCTTAGAAACTGACACCTTTGACGGTAAGGATGTATATGAGGCTACATATTTTGGTTTTCATCATATCATTTTAAAGGTTCGTCAAACACCGCGTATCGAGCCACAATTTTGAACAATCAGGTTTCATTTGAATGCTCCAACCCTGAACCGAACTGTGATCATTTTCTATGTAAAAGAGGCACGATCAAATCAATAGTCGAACTCGTTTCTGTAACTTTGTGAAATTGTCGACCTTTCTGTATGTCATGTCCGTTTTCTTTTAACAGCAATAAATTTATTAACTACGCAACAATGACCACATATATTTTACTGTAAAACTTACGTCTGCTTACTTGAAGCAGAAATTCATTTAAGCGTCTTATGAATTAGTCAGGAAATTGCTTCAGTATATATCCGTTAATAGTCAACTATCATCGCGTTTTAAGATGTTGTGAGATTAATAATGTACAAATATGCTGTAATTAAGTTGATATGTCCAATCCAACATGCTCTGCTTGGTATATATCATTCAAACTGTTTCACCACCGATGAACAGGTCTTGCTGGGGAAGCGCTATCTATAAGAATGGTATGCGTTTAATCGAAGCACATCCATACTAGAAAGGTCTAGGGATGTTCAATATTTGCATTAGAAGTAATCTACTAAGAGCTGTTGTCAGTCACACAATCAATATACTTATACCAGTGTGAACCGATCAGTCGATAACCAAAGAAATAGGGCAAGCTGCATTTATGAGAGTTGGTGTATTGGGTGAGAGTCGCGTCACTCAATCACAACGCTCAGTCAGCGATCATTATGCAGAGTTATTGATCGAGCCGGTTGTTCCTGGCTGATCTGCATTACAGCAAAGCACGGTGTTGCTTCGTTCTCGCACTTTTATGTGACAATATTTTAATAATCTGCTGTGTGAAAGACTAAACGCACGTTAATAAATCCAATATTTGACGCGTACGTGGCATATTTAATTTACTTATGCTATCCAGTTCATGGCTGAAAAGACTGTTATAGATAATATCAGCTTTAAATAAAGTGATGAACGGATTTTCACTTAAACCTTAGAGTAATTGACTATGTCAAATATGCCTGCATTATTTTCATCATCATTAGCTGAGTCTGTGCCATTTGTACGTCAATTAACTGATACGCTAGTTGTCAGTTGTGGGTTACGAGTCATCTAACAGCGGAACAGACTCAATATATCAATTCCGCAAGACTTTATTTTAACCGGTTTTATTTGTTGGTTTCTATCCCACAAAAGCATAAAGAAGAGTAGGCTATAAATAAGTAACACTTTATTTCGCAGTGTGCTCCTCCCCACTTTGTTGAAACAGTATATATGAAAACAGCATGAAATATGCTGATAAAAACATGTCTCAGATACACTGAAACTGATTTCCATGGCATAACCTAGCGGTCTACCTTAACGATTTCTATAATGTGCCATTAGACGTATTTTAAATATTACTTTGACATTAGCCAAGCCCAGAAAATTGCATCAATAAAAAGCACCAAAACACGACGGTAATTTCACCATGGCCATAAAGTAGCTGACAAGCTATATGTTCATTTTAACGTCTCTTCAATCACATGTTAAGGATCCTGCTTCAACTAAATTGCAATATCGTGCTTGCTTGTAGCTGTTGAGTGACAGTTAAATTGTAAAAAACGATAACTTGAACTAAGAACTTGAAATTCAGTCCATTGTGATCTTTGTACATTCTACATATGTTTAACAAGTTAACCTGGACATTCATCTGTATTAATGCAATGCATCAAACATGCCCATAGAGAAACTGCAAGCGTCAATTTTTACATGAGTGATTATGCACCGTGTTAAGGCATATGTCAAGTTATGTCGATAAACGATACCTATGTGCTGCGCTTGTTAAAAAACAATTGTTTTGCGTTGTACACAGTATCAAAACACGTATATAGTAACATGTCAAACACAACAACCATTGGTGTTTGTTATGTCTAACATTTTATTTGGTTCATACCTGGAGAACCAGAGAAATTGTTATGATTGAGTAGTCGATGAGTGATTGGTCAACTATTTGCTCAGTTCCGTTCGACGGAATGCTGACATCCATCAAATCACATTGATCTAAAACGGTGCATGCTATAGCCATTCGTTACTTTTATTCTTTCGGAATTAATGCCTTTAGAAGTGCGATTGATTCCACGAAGCGCACCTCAGAAACCCAGGTTGTATTATACTGCATCGCATCCCATGCTACATTACAAAAGCAACTGTATCAGTAACTTGGTAATGAGTAACAGGTTGTTCCTAGGAGCATGCGTTTTCTTCTGATCAAACTTTTTACACGACACTCACGCATAGAATCAGGAAGCCAATTCTGAGAGGCCACAATACTCGTCATTTATTATCCGATTTAATTATCAAGACTGAACGAGCCTCATTGCAGCAAATAGCTTGGCATGATGGCTGCCACCTCAAGCAACTTGTGCCGTCGTCTTCGTCGGACCAGACCCCCAAATGGGGCCGAGGTGCTAGTTTGTAGATAAACTGGTGCGCCCATAGGCCAAGGTGTCTACACCGTTTGCGGCTATCCATTTCTTTGAATCAAAGGGGGAGAGTGACACCTTGTTGACGTGGAGCCCATATAGCTTATGGCCATCACTGCGTAGCATGTTCATTCCATGACGGAACTGCTTCTTGGTGAGCAGACACTCCATGTACTGTGCCTTGCGTAGGTGTTTCTTAACCACAACCTTCTTCACCCCCTTAGCCCTTTTAATCTCACCCTCGTCAGACATCAGGATCGAGTACATCTTTGGGCGCAGACCAACATACTCCTTGATAGGCACATCAGCACACTCATCCTTCATCTTCCCTAGCACCTTCTTGTTTACGTTACTGAATAAGGGATGGGAAGGATAAAAAATGCTGGTATCAAAGAGGTCGCTATCTTCTTTCATGTCTGCATACACGCCAGATGTGCCAAAGTCGCTACCATATCTGGACTTCATTGTGTTGTAATAGAAGTAGTACATCAGGTGCTTGGAGAGGTCAAGTATACACATACCTACATATGCTGGACGATTTAACACTAAGTGGGTCTTGGCGGTCAGGTCCTCATCGAATACTTTATGTCGAGCATAAGAGGGGCTGGCCATAAGCCTGCGTATTTTTTCCTCTTCTGCCGAACGCACAATCTCGACGTCGACTCGCCTTCCGAGATTCTCCATGGTTTTACCAAACACAGAGTTGTTCATCAGCTTGTACAGGTCCTTCTCAAAGTCGCTGGTGGCAACCTTATGCAGGTCTGTGTTCAAGCAAATGTAAGGCTCCATCCAGGGGCTCTGATTGAATATAAGCGCACAGTGTATCTTGGTAAGCCTCATTCCCAGAGATAGGTAAAGCTTGAGATTCCTATGGTGGACCACGTACTTGTCGCAGGTTCGGTACTAGCTTTTCAACTCCATTTCCGGTGCTCCCCAATACACCTAGGAGATTCTTCTGGTAGTCTGACAACCATTCACTCTGCACAGACATTCGCTCTGGCGCTAGGCGATAATCACTGTGATCCGCATGTAACTCTGCAGGGTATTCCAGATCAACTTCGAGTATATATCCGGTTTCGGAATCGTCGGGATGGTCCTGTATCTGTAGATCGGCCGGCCGATCCACCCACTCAATACCCGCTGTAGGCAAAGGTTGACTCATAGCCCACCCATACAGGTTGTTAGCGTCAAGGTACTGGATATAACTCAGCGGCTTATCCTGCTCAAAGCCCTCTACGTTCAAGGCTAGGTTAGCATGCTTTTCTACCTTCTCAATATGAGACACGGATTTTGGATATTCTACGCCTTTACCTTCCAACAGGGTTAACAGCCACTGAATGTTATATTTCGATGGTCGCCGTGGGTCCTTTACAACCGGGTGCAGAGCCAATTCAATAGACCATAGAAGGCAGTAGTCGTCGGTGTTTTTTACGTTTATGATCGCCTTCCTAGCTGCCAGCTCACTCGGCAGCGGTAAGTAGGAGCCAGCTTTTAATGTCTGGTAGTTGGCAATATCAATCCACGGATCTAAAAGGAAATTTTATGATACACAAAAGACAACGACTATACAGCGAGCGGACTTTGACCTTGTTGGCAGCGCCACAGGATCACATTTTATACAGTAGGAAATCCCCGTTCTTTTTTAGGCTCAGTGGCGCCGGCTGGCGAGTCAGTGTCCCCGGCTGTAGGCTGTTGCGAAGCATTTTTTATCTGATGGTAAACACGCCTGTGGTTGACTTTATCAAACCCACAATCAATACACAATCCTACGTTATTTCTTATACCCTCCTGACAACCCGTACAAAGACGATTAACGACACCATGTTTTATCTTATATCTGTGTAAGTTACAAAACTCTTGTGTACAGGGCCTCTTACAGGGGTCTTTCTTTCCGAGTTATATCCACGGGCACTTATTTTCAAATACTACCACTGTTATGTATATAGATATCTATTTGTCTAATTGATTAATACTGTCTGGATGGCAGAGGTAGCAAAAGCCAACACCTGAGGGAAGCTTTCGCTCTTTGACCCCCAGCGGACTCCCTGGTACGACTGAAGAGGGTTTTTGTACAACTCGTTTTGCCTTTATAGCATCTTTAGGTTTTTTCCAGTCAAGCGGGTCACCTCATTATTTATCGCAGAGACTAAAACCTGCAGTCAAGAAACCCACTCAGTCGATCGTTTTCTAGTATCCCTTAACTCTACGGCCTACTGGTGTCCAAAGAGTCGCTCAGAAAGTGTTCGGTTAAAGCGTTCCACTATAGCCTTGTCTCGATGGATATTCACACAGCCATGCCTGACTGATACTCTAGTTTTTGCTAACACTGCTCCCAAAAACTCCAGTCCGAGGTCGACCTAAAGTAGTTTAGGTCAATGCAGCAGTCCTCGCTTGTATATCCTTTGGAATGCACCTGCGACCTCTTTAGCCTTTTTTGTAGTCAATGCCTCAGCCGCTTTGTAGCGTGAGGCCACATCCACCACCGTTAGGGCATACTTGTAAGTTCTGTGCTTCACAACGTCATGAGGAAGAAATAATAGATCGGCTTGGTGAACCTCATTAGGCCCAGACACATCAAATTTTGGTCCGGGAATGTGTTTTGGCATTGGCAGGTACATTTGCCATATAGCTTGCTTTGTTAGCCACCCCTTGGCAACTTCCTCAGAAACCCTCACTTCTGTTGCAAGCTTCTTGATAGCTGTTATGCCTTTCCAGTAGCCCTTAGGACTAAATATAAAGTAAGCACTCGAGTCTCCAAAAGATCTACTTAGCAAGCCTGTATGCAACCTGTCCAGTCGAACCCATACCCAGTATAATGAACGCCCTTTTTGACCATCTGAGGGCTCGTAGAAGTCTGAAAGCCTGGGCTCAGAGTCCAGCAGGCCGACCAATTTACCCGTAATCATATAGTACTCACGCATAGCCTCGTCCACATCCCGAAAAGTATGCTTGGCATGTCCCTGGCGGCGCAGTTCGTCATTGATGAAGTCTAAATGCTCAGTTTGCTTCTCAGCCCATGCTGCCTGAGCAGATTGAAGCTGCTCGATTGCCATAGCATGGCGTTTACGTTCCGCATCCACTTGGCTGGTTCGTAATTTAGTGAATAAAAATTGCTCCCAGAGAATGCAAGGGTGTTAACAACAGCACCTCCAACAAGTAGCGCAATTGTGGCCATTACTTCAGTATATCACCTGGTATAATTCTTTGTTTAATTAGCATATCCTTTGTGGTCATGGCTAGAGCTACATCGGCAACAGCAAAAGCCAGGTCGTGTGGCGTGAAGTCAAGTTTGGGAACTGCCCCACCCAGAGCCATCATACCGAGCTTTGCATAACCTATTGATATACCGGAAACAACTGCAGCGTGGTACAGCGCATTAACCAGCATTTTTCCATTAGTAATTGGTGTTGTCATCTTACTCCATATAAAAACGATCCTTAAATTCTACGTCCTGAGCAACTAAGGGTTGCTGACTTTTGTGAGTAACCTCTTTAGGGTGTAGTTTGTACGTGTACCAGTACCACGTCAGTCCAGCCAACCCAATGCTGCCGACAACCAAGGGTGGAGGCCATGTTGACCAAGTCCGCCTTTCCGGGAGCTTGCTTGTTGATGTTGGCTCGACAGCTTCATCTCTAGCGTCTGTAAGCGCGGCCTTACCCTCACGGAGCTCTCTCAGAAGCTTACGCTGATTGCTTTTTTGATCTGCAGCACCCTTTCGTCCTGCCGCAACCCTTTTAGCGTTTTTAATAGGTCACTCACTGGTCACTGACGTTATCTCTACCGGTGTTGTCTCCCCTTGATTTGTGTTCGTTTCTTCCATGTTTACTTACTAAATTTGTTTGTCCATTTGAAAGCTGTTAGTAAGCACATGTTATAGCGGAGTTAAGCACGTGTTATAGCGCAGTTAAGCACATGTTATAGCAGAGTTAAACACATACTATAGCGCGCAAGGAGTGTTTTCCTCTCCGCCAGTCTCTGTTGATTCGGTGCTTGTTTTTCCAAATTGACAGTGCTTAACTGTTGTTAAAGCCGAGGTAAATGGAGCTAAAAACATACCATAGCGATGATATAGCTCACAAGTGACAGTGCTTAGCGTGTGTCCAACAAACCGGTCAGTCTCCAGGTCTGTAATTAGCTGCGGCTGGTGTTCTGGTTGGATTGGTAGAAACATACAAGCAATACCTGAGCATAGCTGTAGCACTGCTAGCGCCCAGCCGAGCCTGGTATTTCACATACAGCTTTGTGATCTCTTCATCAGACATTGATTCACCCTGGTCAATCTTAAGGCACTGAACAGCAAGGTACTGGCAGGCCTGACCCCCGGCTATGATAGCAGCAAGCCTATCTCTCTTAGAAGATATATCCCCACTGGGTTCCGCTCCCTCAGACTTTGCCTCCACTGGGCTAGCCTCGTCTTGTTCAAGGAGTTTATCAATAATGGTATCAGGATCTATGAATATACGTATACACCTTCTAATATATTGCACTGCTGCCCAGATGATGATACCTTAACTGGTTACTGAGGCAGCGGCTGCTATTAGGTTCAATATCATTTTAATCGACAGCATATGCAGTAGGTTGATCAGTTTTTAGCAGCAGTTTTGCGTGATTGGTCTTTGCTAGTAGCTGGCCTACTGTGGCACGTTTCTTACTTGTTGGAATCACATCATTCTCTCGTAAGGCGTCTTCAAACGAGTCACGATCCTTGGTGGGGAAAAATACCATCCAGCAGGTATGCTCACGTAGATCCTTCAGCACAGAGTTGTACTTCTAAAGGCCAGTTTGGATAACATGTCTCTCTTCTTGGTTAGGGCCTTTGTTGCCTAACAGTCGTCAATAATGTACAGGGTAGGCTCGCCCTTAAATCAATGGTAGAAAACCCTCAAGTGGTCATGGAGCCGCTCCCCTGGATCAACGACATAGACCTCTGAATCATCCCACACCCATGACCACGACTGGTAGGCCTCGTTGAAAGGTATGGTAGGGCAGAGGATTACAACATGCTTAAAGGCACCGAAGAAGGGCCCTTCAAGTAGGTCAAGGATGAATACGGTTTTCCCGCATCCTGTCTGCCCACAAACAATAGCCGAACAGGAACCATCTGGAAATGTTAACTTAGTAGAATGCGCTGACGAACCTGCCATCTTTAATGTTAAACTGTGCATCCATAACAATATGTAGACGCACCGGCCGCCTCTGCTTTTTTTGTGATCTGAATGGTGACACCCTCAGACGAATTTTCCAAGGCCCTGCCACAACCGTGCAGCTGGTCGTCATCACTCGTCCTTAAGTCGAGCCACAGAGCATACTTACTGGTTAGGTACTCTCCTAAGGAAAAGTCCGACAATGCCAAGTCTTTTACAGCTATTGCTACACTGGGGTCTCGTTTACTCGTTGCTGCAAAGGCCTTCTTCACCTCATCCCACTGCTGGTAGCCACACATGCCCTGGGCATAGAGTTGGTTGGGGATCCTCTCAATGGTCACCTCAACTTTCGTAATCTTTGGGTTGTAGAACGACTCTGTCTTCCTAGCGAAAGAGGCATTGTCTGGATCTTCAAAGAGCTGTAGGATGCCCTTAATGCTGCGAGCCAGCACATTCAGGTTGATGTTCCACAGTGTATCTCTTTTATTGCATGCAAGCTTTCTGTGACGAAGCACACAGTCATACAGAATTGCAAGTCAACCTGTGTACTGGGTGCGTATCATACAGGCCAACTCTGATTGGGTAACCATGTCATACTCTAAGTAGATGCCATCAATTTTGTAGCTGGCGTCGGTGTCGCCTGTTGCGTGAATCACGCGGTTGTAGTGGTTGAATGTGAGCTCGTATTCCAGTCTGTCACTAAGTGCACTCTGGCATGTGGCTCTCGAGGAGTTCAAAGTAAAGCGGAATGTAGAACCTGTTACTATAAACATCGGCTATGGCCTTGTCCTCTTCCTCGCCCTCATCCTTGTCTCCCGCCTTGACTCGTATCTTAGTTGCGTTTCTGTCATCTAATGTGTCAATAACCTGATACTGGAGGACCTGATGATACACATCGCTGTCATCAAAAGACATGACCTCATTGCCAGAAATCTTGATTGTCATTTTCTTAACCACGGCGCGACCCAGGTTTTGCACAATGCTGCATTTAACAGTCGAGATCAGCGTGATTGTGAAGGCCAGCCGTGCTGTTCCTGGGACAATGACGTCGTCTGCATGTACATTGGGGAAACGGACCAGCAGTTGTTGGTTTCGGTCAATAGTGCTTGGATTGTTTATAATAACTACAGACTGTCACACGCCCTTTACCACTAGGGGTTCCCGAATCCGGCGGTATTGATTTAGTTTGCGTCCATAAGTACTCGACATGTTGATTGCTTATTTACAATAACATCTTTAACATAATAACATGGAGTTTGATAAACCAACATTTAAAGACGTCGTGGAAGAGGATTGGCACGACGCTGGAAGAGAGTGTGAGGTTCTCCCGTTGGTCCCTATACCAGAGGCCTCCTCTCTCCAACCTGTTATATAAGGGGACATTGGATCAGTCTCTATCACAGGAAGGGCGATATTTATAGGCGCTGTCAATGATTATTACGATGCATTAGCTGAAAAAGGTCACACACACAAACCTCGGTCGCGATTATGGAAACTTTGAACTTGTTGGAGGAGAGTTACGTTTGAAGGACTTCCCTGACATGAGTATTACAAATTCTCGTACCCAAAAACGCCTTCACTTCAAACAATAGCTAGTAAAGAGGGGGGGGGGGGGGGGGGGGCTAAGGCCGTCCATGATGGTTTGGGGTTCACTGAGTGGTCCCGACAAGCAGTGTCACAAAAGTAAGCAAAAGCCCTCCAAGGCGTTGACCAAGCAGCTGCTAAAGCCGCAGAGAATTTAGAAATCAGCGGCCCTGAAGCCATGACTGTAACAGGTGGCGCGGAAGAAACAAGCTTTATAGAGGACGATCATAACGCTATAGAAGACGGGGGCACAAAGACATATGGTCTGACATTCCGAGAGCTTGTATGGCTTGACAAGGCTATGCAGACCCAGGGGGTGAGCTGGTCAACAACCTAGCTAAGATAACTGAGATAGAAAGGGATATACACCTGGCCTCTGGAAATTCAAACTTATACAAGAGATATTTACAGCTATAGGTCTTAATTTGGATGTCGATGCTTTAGATGGAACTATTACCCTCCCAATTCCTGATGGGACTTTTTAATGTGACGATGGTGTGTTAAAAATGTTGGGTCTTGATAACGGTCTGGGTAGAGAATGGATTCCTTCAGGTACTTACAAAGATGACCAGCCCATCAACTTTGGCATCTTTAACCTACTTTATGTCCACCTCGATCAAGTCAGTACCACGCACAACATGCTTGATGGTGCGCCCACTACGCTTCTTGAAGTTGTGGGCTTTTGGTGATATTATAACCACAGTTATCGCTAATCCTGTGTCAAAGCGTGTTACTGTCGGAGCTGTGAATGAGTTAAGGGTTCAGATAAGAGATAATAAAGGACAATCACGACCCTCCTATTAGTGTTGTTCTTCAATTTACAAGATGTCAATAAAAGCGAGTATTTATTGAACTCAACAGAAAACAGATCAGGGCGCCGACCTCTCTGAATATGTTGTAAAAACCTATGTTGATGCGCTTCATAACCAGCCTTCACCGAAACCCCTCATTACTATTTGGGCGGAGGAAAGCGGTCGATTGGTTAATGGATTGGATGAATGGTCATTTGGTGATCGTGCCAGTGGTAGACCATGGATATCTTATGATGGGGCCGAGTCGAGTTTTGCGTTTGGGGCTATCAACTAGTCTGAGTGGATATCCTGCGCTTCTAGGTGTAACTATTGTTCTTAATCATGTCCAACAAAGCGGCTATTATGTAACCAAACAAAGGAACGATTATGTGGGCGTCCGAGTGTTCATCACACCTGTCGAGTTGGCTGCAGGTGAACAAATTAGCTTCAGAACACGTGGTAGTGCTTTCCAGGCAACAATGTCATTAGTATCACTGCTAATTGAACTTTACATATAGACTCATGTATGCAACATTAGTATGAAACAACAACCGCCCATTCCTACTGCACCGTTATATCCGGAGGCGCCTGATGAGAATTCCAATCTCAAGAAGCAATACCTTGAGAAAGAAATTGAAAAATATTGTGCTATGTACAAAAAATATAGGCGTGCGGTAAACTCAGTGGACGCTGTAGACACTACTTTAGTTACTGTTGGTATGTGTCTTGGCGCAAGTGGTGTAGGTATAATGTCTACGGTAGTTGCCATTCCTATTGCCACAGTGTAGGGTGTTACTGGAGCCGATTGTGAGCTACTTGTAATTGATGAAAAATTCGTCAGTCGGCGATTGACCATCAAGGTGAAAAAACATGATCAGATCCGCATTCTAGCCCAGAGCAAATTGAATACCATTGCTGACATTGTATCGAAAGCACTTTAGGATGGTAATATCTCGGATCATGAATTTAAACTCGTTTTAGCTGAGTTCACAATATATACCCAAATGAAGGGCGAAATTAAGGCCAGATCTGTAAAAGCGCACCAGAAAAAGATGAAGCATTGGAAGGCATCAGACAAACATTGGCTGCATTTATGCAATGTATATACGGATCTATTGAATAAACGAGGGTATAAGTTATAGAAATTAACACTGAAGAGCGTATTACTGAACTTGAGGGTGGTGTAAAAGAGTTCAAGTTAGATACAGATTATCTGAAAGATGATATAATAGATCTGAGTGATAACAATGATCTTGAGGAATTGAGGGACATGGAGAGAGATCTTGAGGTTAAAAACGATGATCTTATGGAGCGAGTGGAACGCCTAGAGGAGATTGTTAGCAGGTGCCAAATGAGCTTGTGAACGGCGCGCTGTTAAAGTCGTGCCCCCATAGAATATATGGGGTAAAAAACTATCCTATCAGAAAATGACATAGAAGGTGGGAAAAAAAAGTCCGTCGATCAGGTAGGCGAAACTCAAATACCATATAGGAAGTCCCAAGGCTAAAGAAATTTGTACAGGTGTAAAGCCACCATCAAGACCAAGAAAGTCTAAGGGGACACTAGTGTATCTACAAACGAGCACCTCGGCCCCGTTTGGGGGTCGGGTCCGAGGCGCACTTAGGGTGAGCAAAAAACTTGTATAAGCTGTCAAAGGATGAGTAGTAGTAGTAGGAAGATGTGCCCGTAATCACCCCGTTTTTGATCGTGTATGATTTGGATGACGTGAGAAACCTTTGCGCAATATATTTTTTGCTGGCGGATCGTTTGCGGATTCGGTGTGCGCTATTTCGTCATCATTTTGGTGACATCATTCTATTTTGGGTGTTTTCGGCTGATGAAATCCCCTCAGATATTTCATCACCGCCCTTGACGACCTCGGGTAAACATTGCGATATTTTGATGACATCATTTTCGACGGATCTACTTTGAAGTGATGAGATAAGTGGTTTTATTGAAAAGGTGTTTAAAGTGTTGAAGATAAGCTAACGATGACTTTGTGAGGGGTCTTTGTAAGTGATCATTAATTTCCTCTATCCTGGTAATGATGATCGTGGTAGATTGGGATGATTAGGGTAGTGTTACTGTTGGGTTGAGTTTTCACCTGTTTCTCTTGATATGGAGATGGTCCTTATTGAATGGGATACGTAGCTATTAACGAGGTGAGATAATAAAATGTCATTAACTATTGAATACATTTTACTTTGAAAGAAGTGTGTTATAATTCCATTGAATCCTTACATTGAGCTGTGCGCTATTTTGATGACATCATTCTATTTTGGGAATGTGATTTCACCATCTCCTCGGATATGGCGTCACAGTTTGCTGACCTAAGCTAAGTTAAGTAATACCTCATGTCATGGGGAGTATATAAAACGTGAGAGTGTCTCAGTTCAGCATTTACCATGGCAAGTAAACGGCACCTGGATGCTTTCCATGATGTGAGCAAACGCAGTAGACAGATGAGTGATGCCGACTTGTTAAAAGTGGTAGAACAAATCGAGATGGAAAGCAGTGAGTATGATTTTATTTTTTATACCTGAATTATAGAATTAACGGATATACTTCATACATGACTGATATTTTTTTTTTTTGTTACGCGTGTGTTTTTCAGTGTTGACGGGAGACGAAGATATTTTACACGCTGTTATGGACGCTTATGCAATCGAACAGGCCAATACAGCGCTGGATTTGTTAAACCAAGTTCAAAACTCCCCCCCCCCCCCCCGACACAAACAGGAGCTGGGGCTGCTGTCGACAATACCAAGGGTAGGTCTTTTACAGGGTAGGTCTATTATGGGGTAGAATTGAGGAATTACGGAAGTCTTTATGACATTGGGTGATATTTATATTGACAGATTATCGATGATTATGTCGACAGAAGCTGTGTTGGCTGCTAATGAAAGAGCTATACGGACTCATACGTGATTTAGAAGACTGCAAATGGTTTACAATTACAGTTTATCTGAAAATGTACCCAACCTCAATCAGAATATATTTGAGGAATGCGATTCAGCCTTTAAAATCAACGGGAGTTATGGATTCTTATTACGTCACAAAGAAACAGATGAATTGCGGTACTTTCACTCGTCAGTTAATAACCATCGAATCTTACCAACACCTCTAGTTGTGCGGAATGAAATAAAACGGACAGACATATTGACCTACACCCAGAACCAACGACCGGATTCGAAATGGAGTGTGGAGGCAGTGACTAATTGACTGACCGTCTTTGTGAACCCAATCGATGATCACGTGATCGGCTACCCACCACCTGTTATGCCGGAACACCTGAAAAGAAACAGAGCCATCAACTTGTTAGAGCGAAGTCTAAAAACGAGTAAACCGTATCAAGACCGATTGTGCTTTTTCAGGGCCCTTGCCTTGCACAGAGGAGCGAAGATCACGGGTCTAGAGAACGCAGCTAAAACATTGTTAAAGACCCAAAACTTACCCAAAACAAAAGAAAAAAACATTCGCGGGTGAAGACGTTGAAAGACTAGCAAAACAATTCAAAGTGAATATCACCGTGTACGCTAGACGAGAATCAAGTAAGTGTGTCTTCAAGTGATTAAACAGAAGTAATACAAGAAACGATGTAATCATTTGATATCAAAAAGGAAATATGAGATGTGATCGATTTGTTATATGTGTTTCAGGTAGCTACTTTGGTCAAGTGAACGCGTACAAAATTCGCCTCGACCATGAAATTGAACCTGCCCGAAATTCACTTTAGTTACATAAAAAACTTTGACCTTTATAGCAAATCATATATTTGTGGTACCTGTCAGAAGCTGTGGAAAAGTGAGAAAAAACTACATCGCCACGAAAACAAATGTACTGTGGAAACGAAATACAAGTACCGTGGTGGTGTTTTTCATCTACCACCCATCATCTTTGAAGCGTTACGGGACGAAGGAATCGAAATAGAAGACGGTATTTACCCTTACAGAGCCACCTATGATTTTGAAAGTTATTTTGGAGAAGACCTACCTGTCAATTCACCCAAAGTCACCTGTGACCAAAAACATGTGCCATTATCAGTGAGTGTATGCAGCAATGTACCAGATTGGGTGATGATGTACATAGAGGAGATATTAAACGCCGCCTATCTACTGATGCTTGCTCAATACGAAGCTACCCTAACCCAGTTACAAGAGAAAATCGATGAAGCCCATCAACGGGACCCAATTGCCAAGGGAGAACACCCATTGCAGAAATTACAGAGCAAATTTGACAACTATTTACACGTATTGCCGTTAGTCGGATTCAACGCATCAAATTATGATCTCAACATTGTGAAAATACCGTTGACAACTTACCTACAAGAACATTCATCACTCAAGTATACCATCAAACGAAATAACTCATTCATGTGCATTGAAACGGACCATGTACGTTTTTGGATATCACCAACTTTATTGCACCTGGTTATACATACGACAAAAACCTATGAGCCTTTCAATGTGAACAGAAAAACGGATATTTCCTATATGAATGGGTGACACTCGAGCGTTTGAACAATACAGAATTACCACCCCATGCAGCTTTTTACAGTGCCTTAAAACAAGAAAACATTACAGCAGACCAATACGCTGAATGTCAAGAAGCGTGGAAAGCAGGTCATATGCAGACTTTTAAAGACTTTTTGATATATTACAACAATTTAGATGTCGAACCTTTTCTGGAAGCCATAGAGAAACAGAGTCATTTTTACAGTGAGAGAGGTATAGATATGTTGAAAGATGGAATATCAGTACCCGCGATTAACCATGCAATATTTATTTCAAGACTTGGAAGATTATTTTACCTTACCCGACGAACACAACAGCGACATCTATTGGTTGATAAAAAATGGAATAGTGGGCGGACCCTCAATCATCTTTCATCGTCACCACGAAAAGGGAAAAGCGAATTTGTGTGAAGGAATCGTGGGTTACGATGCCAATGCGCTGTATCTGTGGGCATTGTCTCAGCCCATGCCAGCCAACTTTCCAACCCGACCCTTGGATAGCACACAGCTAACCAAACCAAATACAACACCGACTTAACAGAAGGGAAAAAAGAATAGGCGCCCGGCCATTACCCGTAGACGGTTGGTTCAAAGAAACTCAAACAGTATATCAGTTTCACGGATGTGTATGGCATTGTTGTCCGTGTTTGAAATTGACCCATAGCCCCATCAATGGAAAACTCATGAGTACCTTACATGCTGAAACAGAAAGAAATACCCAGTATTTGAGAGGATTAGGTTATGATGTCGTAGCTGAGTGGGAATGTGAATGGACGAAAAAACGGAAAACAGACCCTCACATCAAAGCGTTCATGTACAGTCGATCTCAACCACCACGAGCCACTTTGATGGAAAAACAGCTCATAGCCAATATACGTGACGGAACCTTTTTTGGAATGGCTGAAGTAGATATACACGTACCAGAAACTCTTAAACACTATTTTAGTGAAATGACCCCTATATTCAAAAACATTGAACTGACACGAGATGAAAATGGACCCTTTATGCGAGACTATGCCGAACAACGGGACATTATGAAAGTAAGTACACAAGGTGACAAGGGACGTGGGGATCATAAGGAATTTTGTTGCGATCATTATAATGTCATAACGATTTTTATTATTTATTTTCATATAGACGGAATGGCGGACGTTGATAGGGAGCTACAAAGGTGTGAAAATATTGCTTGCTAGCCCACTACTGAAATGGTACTTGGAACAAAGATATACCAAACACTGGAGTATGAACCCTAAGCCTGTTTCAAACGATTTGCCGAGACCGTATCAGACGCCAGGTATGTACGAATACACGAATGGAGTTATATGTTATACTCTTTTAAGCGTTGTATTTTATTTATTCATTTATTTTTTGATAATGTTCTTGTTTGTGTGTAGACGCGGGGGTGATGTCGACCCGAGTCAGACTGTTATAGCCGAAACTTTTAAGCTACTTGGAAATTCGGCCTATGGTAAATATACTAAAATGTATATTTCAAAATATATTTATTTAATTGTTATTTTCAAGTTTATTTCAAATTTGAAAAAGAAAAAAATACCCGTCAAGTGCTTATGTGTTTGTCTATGTTTGAAGGTAAATGCGTCACGGATAAAACTAAACACCGTGATATCAGATACGCCGACTACCGAGAGGGTCAGAAATTGATCAACGACAAAAGATTCAGAGCCTTGAACGAATTAACCCCCAACCTGTTTGAAATCGACATGGTCAAAACCACCATTAATCTCAACTTGCCCCAACAAATAGGCTATTTTGTTTATCAATATGCCAAATTAAGAATGCTTGAATTTTACTATGATTTTATTGACAAGTATGTCGTGAGATCTGATTTTGCCTATGTACAGATGGACACTGATAGTAGTTATATCGCCCTTAGTAGTAGTCATCTAACGGATGTCATCAAACCCAACATGAAAGAACAATTTTACCGAGATTACCCTCATTGGTTGCCAGCTGTAGTGTGTGATCATCACACCAACAACTTTATACAGTGTAAAACGAATGGAACCCCGTGGGTACCTCAACCGTGCTGTGTGACCCACCAAAAATGTGATAAACGTACCCCGGGGTTATTTAAAGAGGAGTGGAGTGGAGATGGTTTTATTGGACTGTGCAGTAAAACCTATTACTGTTATGGAACTACGGATAAAGCCTCGTGTAAAGGACTCAATAAACGTCAAAACGAACTGAACAAGGAGAAATATATGAATGTGCTGAGAGAACAAAAATCGGGTCGCGGTGTGAACCGTGGCTTTCGCGTTAACAATAACACAATGTATTCGTATACGCAAATTAGAGATGTTATTGTTACCCCAAGAGAATTGTGATTGCAGATGGTGTAAGCACTAAACCATTAGATGTGTGATCAATTGATATGCTATTTAAGAAATTGATATGTGTTATTATGTAATAAATTGAAGTTAAGGTGTTATGTAATCAATGGATGTGCACTCTGTAAGAAATTGATTTTTAATTGCTGTGTGAGAAACTAAGAATAAAAACACCCATCGTATATTTTCAACACGCGTTGTTTATTTGCCTTGAATTAAACATGTCACCAGCTTATCGTTGGTTGAATAATCGTCGGTAAATATATTCAGAAATTGGTTCAAACTTATTCCACGACATCGTCTCTTTAAGTAATACAAACAATAAAGTCCACAAGTACTGAAATTTAAGTCTTGTAATATCTTAGAATTATAAGTCCAGCTCACACAATGCTTGTTCAAGTGTTTCGCAAATACGTTATGAATAGGAGGCAGTCCATAAGAATCAAAATATTCGCCTCTTTCATTATGGTCAATGAAAATAGCGACCCAGTGCTCGCCTTTTTTGGAAGCGGGATTGGTGTTACAAACAAAACCGCTGGGGTAGTTGACATGGCGGGGTAATTAATTCCGCGCAAACACTCCATGCACAGTAGTTCGAGTGAAAGCGTCTTTTGTAAGAGCTTGTGTAATTGCCTGGTATCCATTGTTAGGCAGCGTAATCAAACAGACCGTTACGGTTTCGGTCAATTTGAATCATATTTTCAAATTCGGCGTACACAATGACATTAATGGTACGTTCTAGGGCCGTACCAAAACGCATTTCCAAGCGCACGTTTCCTTGTTTCAACAAATTAAAATGAGTGCCGCTATCAGCCATGTTGGGAGTCAGATCAAAAGCGAATAGTGTATAGCCATTGGGATAATCGCTCCAACTTATCCCGTTGCCTTCGTCTTGATAGAGTTGTCCAGTGCTAATGAATAAATTAGCATAACTGCGGGTGTATATATGGTGATTGAAATCGGGCTGTAAGGGTTTAGCCAGCACTTGTTGCCCGTCAACGTACAGAGCTAAAAATGTGAGGTTGTTATGCTTAAAGTTGAAGGGGTTCTGAGTGTAATCACCGTTCCTACTACAATTCGCTTGGGTAACTGTCCCAAAAATTAATTTTCTTGGTTGATCGTCATAACTTCTTGATATGCAGAAAACACTTTGGTTTCTATGCGTCTTATAGGGTATTTAGCTGGGTTTCGATCTAAAGCCTTTATGTGGGCTAGTTGCACAGTGGGTTTCAACTTTATTTTGCGTACGAATAAGGTCACGGATTGCAGGACTATTTTAGGGGCAAACCCATGCATCTGCAGTATTGGCCCTAAGGGCAAAGGTGTCAGTGCTGCGTACTAAGCGCAACTTCAAACTACGCCGTTTAGTAAATAGCGTTCTTTGACAAAATAAATCTAAATGCTATTTGCCCATCATATCCACAATGCGACTCTCTTGAGCTCGTTCCTTTCTAGCTAACATCCCCTTGTTGTGAGTACCACCCATGGCGTCCAGGTGTTTTGGGGTGTCTTTGTACCATAAACTAGCTGTTAACTGAGAGTTTTTGGCTTCCGAACCATAGCTCAATAGCGTTTCCATATAAGCGCGATAGGGATAGGTGTTCGTGGACGAGGAAACGAGTTTCTCGTTGAGAGAGACATCGACTTGGGAAAAGAGTGAGTGTAACCATAGGTTAACGGGTGCTACAGCACTATCAGCCTCCAAGACCTCCCCATCCTTTTTCACCACTTTGGCATTCACTTGTAAATACGTGTCATTCAGATTGATATAATCATCACTCGAGCCACTGATGTAGAATTCGACTGGACCCGAACCTAAAGCAGCTACTGGATGGAATTCGATCCACGATCCATGATCGACACTGCTTTGAGTTGGGGGAATCGAAAATAGGTCTAATTCACTTTTGACGCAGGGACAAGATTGGGGGTGTACCAGTGCCATGATCTAACCGAAAATATCCTTTGACAGCCTTCGAGTTGTTCCACGTCGACGGCGTGAACTACCGCTCCTACCTCGTGCGAGTCCTTTTATAGAGACTGCTGGTTGGCGACGCGGTTGTTTGGATTTAACTATTTGATCGAACACTTCCTCTCCGGTTTGTAACATTATTTTTTTAGCCGACTGTTTCAGAGACTTCCCTCTCAACAAATCTCCGACCACTCTCACTCCTGTTTTCAAGGCGTGTTTTTTAACGAAAGGTAAAACTTTTCGAACCAGCGGTAACGCCATTTTAGACAGACCCCCAAGAACACTTCCAAGTCCATGTCCACGCTGACTCCTGGCACCGGAAAACACGGAGAGTCCTCCACCCACTTGGTTTAGATAATACGGGGTGTAAATATCAGTCAAGATATAGCTTTCTTGGTTTTACGGAAATGTAAAGTCACTGTCACTTTACCAGATTCGAATGGAATGGGTTGACCCGTGTCATCTCTTATATCGATTTCTATAGTAGAAAAAGTCTTGGTGGCTATCAGGTAATAAAATATCTTTTTATATGTGAGGTTGATCAACTGCCCCGACGATCGTGATCGATTGGAATAATACGCAGAAGAGGAACCACAGTGTCTTCTACCATTTTGCTCCTTTAACTTGACTGCAAAGGCTTCTATCAACGATCCGGTCGTATAAAAACACGGGGAAATGTGAAAATATTTGGGACGGGTCTCCTCAAATTCACTCACATTGTCATATCACTTGCTGCAACAGACATCTGGGAGATTAAACGCCCGAGCCACGCGATCCATGACGACAAACCCCTCGTCCCCTGTAACATTGTACCACGTGTAAGGGTACTGAATTTCTGCTAATCCCACTTCCCAAGCCCCATCCAACTGTACAGCTTTGGGGAGTCGAGTAAAGTAACGTGCCAACGTATTGTTGGGGTGATAATTCATTGAACTGTTGGAAGGCAGGGTCAGAAAGAAACTCATGATGGTGATGACTTGAGACTCAAATTAAGCTCTTCTTGGTTTCACCGAAATGTAGAGTCACCATCACATGGCCATCTTCGAATGCTAAGGACTGACCCGTGTCGTCTCTTATATTAATTTCTATGGTAGAAAAGGTTTTGGTGCCCACAGGGTAATAAAATATCTGTTCGTATGTCTGGGTCACCATTTTGTGTATCCGATCGTAGTCCACGAGAACCGTGCGTAACAAGGGGCGTGTCACACACCACTTGTGATTCAATTATACTACAATAAACGTACAGTGCGTACAATCATCGAAATACATTAGTCTTGTATTGAGTTTGAGAATCGTAAAGCAAAAGACATTCCTCACACCTCAATATTTGACGAAGACCTTCGGTCATGACAACTTGAAGTTTGGGGTCGGTTATTTTTACGTTCACGGTCTGTGAGTGGGAATTGAATTGAAATCGAACAAAGCCTCTGAGATGCGATTTGCGGATGTGCATATTGAGCGTGTCTATCAATTGATCAGCACTGTAGGAACCGGGGGTGAGGTGAACGACCAAGAACTCGACCAAAGGATCCCCTTCTACGGGTCTGTCTATCGTATGGTACCCAGCTCGCTGATCCACTATGACAAAACCCACGTTTGCCCCGATGTTGTACCAGGAAACAGGGTACTGAATTTCTGCTAATCCTACTTCCCAATCACCTTTTAATTGTATGGGTTTAGGCAATTGAGTAAAGTAACGTGTCAACGTGTTGTTGGGATGGTAATTCATTGAACTGTTGGAAGGTAGGTTCAGAAAGAAACTCATGACGTCACTTTATGTTTCAAAGTGGGGTTGGGAAGAATGTACCCTAAGCTACTGCTTAACAGAGCAGTCCACAAATTACTATCCCCTTTACCCGCCGATAGATTGTAGATGCTGACGATGATTACGGTATATAAAATAAGGATTTGTGAGAAAAACACGATTTCGGCTTTTGGAATATCCCGACCAAATATGGTCCACACCCGATCACTTCTCTGATCTTCCATCCTAATGACACTTCTGTTCCCGATCTCAGTTTTTATACAGCTCCACACCACTGACCCAACTATTAAAACTTGTACGGTAGCCAAACCACTTGACCAAATATTGTTTTTGTCCTTTCCGTTTACGTTATTTGATAATTTTTTCAACCCTATACCATGCTTTGTCATTCACTTTCTGTAATTCTTCTGCGTAAAATGTTCCCTCTAATTATCATCCGTTATTATCATCCTTTATCGTAAACACATTAGGGAAGCCTAAGTGAACGCTCTCCACCCGAAACAACTCCTCGCTCCAATTGGAAGTGTAACCTTTTTTAAATTTACCCCGCACTCGACTGATACGGACACGATCCCCGATATTATACCGAGGTCGTTTAACCTCATCAGAGCGTTCCCCACATAATGTCATCCACGTGTCGTCTTGATTATGCTGCCTAACAATGGATACCAGGCAATTTCACGAGCTCTTACAAAAAGACGCTTTCACTCGAACTACTGTGCATGGAGTGTTTGCACGGAACAAATTACCCCGCCATGTCAACTACCCCAGCAGTTTTGTTTGTAACACCGATCCCGCTACCAAAAAAGGCGAGCACTGGGTCGCTATTTTCATTGACCATAATGAAAGAGGCGAATATTTTGATTCTTATGGACTGCCTCCTATTCATAACGTATTTGCGAAACACTTGAACAAGCATTGTGTGAGCTGGACTTATAATTCTAAGACATTACAAGACTTAAATTCCAGTACTTGTGGACTTTATTGTTTGTATTACTTAAAGAGACGATGTCGTGGAATAAGTTTGAACCAATTTCTGGATATATTTACCGACGATTATTCAACCAACGATAAGCTGGTGACATGTTTAATTCAAGGCAAATAAACAACGCGTGTTGAAAATATACGATGGGTGTTTTTATTCTTAGTTTCTCACACAGCAATTAAAAATCAATTTCTTACAGAGTGCACATCCATTGATTACATAACACCTTAACTTCAATTTATTACATAATAACACATATCAATTTCTTAAATAGAATATCAATTGATCACACATCTAATGGTTTAGTGCTTACACCATCTGCAGCACAATTCTCTTGCGGTGAAAAAATAACTTAATCCATCTCTAATTTGCGTATACGAAAATATTTTGTTATTGTTAACGCGAAAGCCACGGTTCACACCGCGACCCGATTTTTGTTCTCTCAGCACATTCATATATTTCTCCTTGTTCAGTTCGTTTTGACGTTTATTGAGTCCTTTACACGAGGCTTTATCCGTAGTTCCATAACAGTAATAGGTTTTACTGCACAGTCCAATAAAATCATCTCCACTCCACTCCTCTTTAAATAACCCCGGGGTACGTTTATCATATTTTTGGTGGGTCACACAGCACGGTTGAGGTACCCACGGGGTTCCATTCGTTTTACACTGTATAAAGTTGTTGGTGTGATCATCACACGCTACAGCTGGCAACCAATGAGGGTAATCTCGGTAAAATTGTTCTTTCATGTTGGGTTTGATGACATCCGTTAGATGACTACTACTAAGGGCGATATAACTACTATCAGTGTCCATCTGTACATAGGCAAAATCAGATCTCGCGACATACTTGTCAATAAAATCATAGTAAAATTCAAGCATTCTTAATTTGGCATATTGATAAACAAAATAGCCTATTTGTTGGGGCAAGTTGAGATTAATGGTGGTTTTGACCATGTCGATTTCAAACAGGTTGGGGGTTAATTCGTTCAAGGCTCTGAATCTTTTTTGGCATATTGATAAACAAAATAGCCTATTTGTTGGGGCAAGTTGAGATTAATGGTGGTTTTGACCATGTCGATTTCAAACAGGTTGGGGGTTAGTCGTTCAAGGCTCTGAATCTTTTCACGTTGATCAATTTTGATCCTCGGTAGTCGGCGTATCTGACATCACGGTGTTTATTTTTATCTGTGACGCTTTTACCTTCAAAACATAGACAAACATAAGCACTTGACGGGTATTTTTTTTTCTTTTTCAAATTTGAAATAAACTTGAAAATAACAATTAAATAAAATATATTTTGAAATATACATTTTATTATATTACCATAGGCCGAATTTCCAAGTAGCTTAAAAGTTTCGGCTATAACAGTCTGACTCGGGTCGACATCACCCCCCGCGTCTACACACACAAACAAGAAACATTATCAAAAAATAAATAAATAAATAAAAAATACAACGCTTAAAAAGAGTATAACATATAACTCCATTCGTGTATTCGTACATACCTGGCGTCTGATACGGTCTCGGCAAATCGTTTGAAACAGGCTTAGGGTTCATACTCCAGTGTTTGGTATATCTTTGTTCCAAGTACCATTTCAGTAGTGGGCTAGCAAGCAATATTTTCACACCTTTGTAGCTCCCTATCAACGTCCGCCATTCCGTCTATATGAAAATAAATAATAAAAATCGTTATGACATTATAATGATCGCAACAAAATTCCTTATGATCCCCACGCCCCTTGTCACCTTGTGTACTTACTTTCATAATGTCCAGTTGTTCGGCATAGTCTCGCATAAAGGGTCCAATTTCATCTCGTGTCAGTTCAATGTTTTTGAATATAGGGGTCATTTCACTAAAATAGTGTTTAAGAGTTTCTGGTACGTGTATATCTACTTCAGCCATTCCAAAAAAGGTTCCGTCACGTATATTGGCTATGAGCTGTTTTTCCATCAAAGTGGCTCGTGGTGGTTGAGATCGACTGTACATGAACGCTTTGATGTGAGGGTCTGTTTTCCGTTTTCGTCCATTCACATTCCCACTCAGCTACGACATCATAACCTAATCCTCTCAAATACTGGGTATTTCTCTCTTTTTCAGCATGTAAGGTACTCATGAGTTTTCCATTGATGGGGCTATGGGTCAATTTCAAACACGGACAACCATGCCATACACATCCGTGAAACTGATATACTGTTTGAGTGTCTTTGAACCAACGTCTACGGGTAATGGCCGGGCGCCTATTCTTTTTTCCCCTCTGTTTAGTCGGTGTTGTATTTGGTTTGGTGAGCTGTGTGCTATCCAAGCCAACCATTCATCCGCCACACTATGTTTTCGGGTGAGTAATGGCTTAAACTCGGGTGCTTGTCGTCGGGTCGGAAAGTTGGCTGGCATGGGCTGAGACAATGCCCACAGATACAGAGCATTGGCATCGTAACCCACGATTCCTTCACACAACTTCGCTTCATTTCCGTTCTGTTCACGCCTTATGTAAGTTTTTCCCTTTTCGTGGTGACGATGAAAGGTGATTGAGGGTCCGCCCACTATTCCATTTTTTATCAACCAATAGATGTCGCTGTTTTGTTCGTCGGGCAGGGTAAAATAATCTTCCAAGTCTTAAAATGAATATTGCATGGTTAATAGGGGTACTGATATTCCATCTTTCAACATATCTATACCTCTCTCACTGTAAAAACGACTCTGTTTCTCTATGGCATCCGGAAAAGGTTCGACATCTAAATTGTTGTCAATGCACATGAATGAGTTATTTCGTTCGATGGTATACTTGAGTGATGAATGTTCTTGTAGGTAAGTTGTCAACGGTATTTTCACAACGTTGAGGTCATTATTTGATGCGTTGAATCCGACTAACGGTAATACGTGTAAATAGTTGTCAAATTTGCTCTGTAATTTCTGCAATGGGTGTTCTCCCTTGGCAATTGGGTCCCGTTGATGGGCTTCATCAATTTTCTCTTGTAACTGGGTTAGGGCAGCTTCGTATTGAGCAAGCATCAGTTGATAGGCGGCGTTTGATATCTCCTCTATATACATCTTCACCCAATCTGGTACATTGCTGTATACACTCACTGATAATGGCACATGTTTTTGGTCCCAGGTGACTTTGGGTGAATTGACAGGTGGGTTGTCTTCTCCAAAATAACTTTCAAAATCATAGGTGGCTCTGTAAGGGTAAATACCGTCTTCTATTTCGATTACTTCGTCCCGTAACGCTTCAAAGATAGTGGGTGGTAGATGAAAAACACCACCACGGTACTTGTATTTCGTTTCCACAGTACATTTTGTTTTCGTGGCGATGTAGTTTTTTCTCACTTTTCCACAGCAGCTTCTGACAGGTACTACAAATATATGATTTGCTATAAAGGTCAAAGTTTTTTATGTAACTAAAGTGATTTTCGTGCAGGTTCAATTTCAAGGTCAAGGCGAATTTTGTACGCGTTTGCTTGACCAAAGTAGCTACCTGAAACACACATAAACAAATCGATCACATCTCATATTTCCATTTCGATATCAAATGATTTTACATCGTTTCTTGTATCACTTCTGTTTAATCACTTGAAGACACACTTACTTGATTCTCGTCTAGCGTGTACACAGTGATATTCACTTTGAATTGTTTTGCTAGTCTTTCGACGTCTTCACCCGCGAATGTTTTTTTCTTTTGTTTGGGGTAAGCAGTCTTTAACAATGTTTTAGCTGCGTTCTCTAGACCCGTGATCTTCGCTCCTCTGTGCAATAGTTGTCAAATTTGCTCTGTAATTTCTGCAATGGGTGTTCTCCCTTGGCAATTGGGTCCCGTTGATGGGCTTCATCGATTTTCTCTTGTAACTGGGTTAGGGCAGCTTCGTATTGAGCAAGCATCAGTTGATAGGCGGCGTTTGATATCTCCTCTATATACATCTTCACCCAATCTGGTACATTGCTGTATACACTCACTGATAATGGCACATGTTTTTGGTCCCAGGTGACTTTGGGTGAATTGACAGGTGGGTTGTCTTCTCCAAAATAACTTTCAAAATCATAGGTGGCTCTGTAAGGGTAAATACCGTCTTCTATTTCGATTACTTCGTCCCGTAACGCTTCAAAGATAGTGGGTGGTAGATGAAAAACACCACCTGGGTACTTGTATTTCGTTTCCACAGTACATTTGTTTTCGTGGCGATGTAGTTTTTTCTCACTTTTCCACAGCTTCTGACAGGTACTACAAATATATGATTTGCTATAAAGGTCAAAGTTTTTTATGTAACTAAAGTGATTTTCGTGCAGGTTCAATTTCAAGGTCAAGGCGAATTTTGTACGCGTTTGCTTGACCAAAGTAGCTACCTGAAACACATATAACAAATCGATCACATCTCATATTTCCATTTCGATATCAAATGATTTTACATCGTTTCTTGTATTACTTCTGTTTAATCACTTGAAGACACACTTACTTGATTCTCGTCTAGCGTGTACACAGTGATATTCACTTTGAATTGTTTTGCTAGTCTTTCGACGTCTTCACCCGCGAATGTTTTTTTCTTTTGTTTGGGGTAAGCAGTCTTTAACAATGTTTTAGCTGCGTTCTCTAGACCCGTGATCTTCGCTCCTCTGTGCAAGGCAAGGGCCCTGTAAAAGCACAATCGGTCTTGATACGGTTTACTCGTTTTTAGACTTCGCTCTAACAAGTTGATGGCTCTGTTTCTTTTCAGGTGTTCCGGCATAACAGGTGGTGGGTAGCCGATCACGTGATCATCGATTGGGTTCACAAAGACGGTCAAATTAGTCACTGCCTCCACACTACATTTCGAATCCGGTCGTTGGTTCTGGGCGTAGGTCAAGATGTCTGTTCGTGTTATTTCATCCATAGCCCTGTCAAAATCGTTTGCATTCCGCACAACTAGAGGTGTTGGTAAGATTCGATGTTTATTAACTGACGAGTGAAAGTACCGCAATTCATCTGTTTCTTTGTGACGTAATAAGAATCCATAACTCCCGTTGATTTTAAAGGCTGAATCGCATTCCTCAAACATATTCTGATTGAGGTTGGGTACATTTTCAGATAAACTGTAATTGTAAACCGTTTGCAATCTTCCAAATCGCGTATGAGTCCGTATAGCTCTTTCATTAGCAGTCAACACAGCTTCTGTCGACATAATCATCGATAATCTGTCAATATAAATATCACCCAATGTCATAAAGACTTCCGTAATTCATCAATTCTACCCCGTAATAGACCTACCCTGTAAAAGACCTACCCTTGGTATTGTCGACCACAGCCCCAGCTCCTGTTTGTGTCGGGGGGGGGGGAGTTTTGATCTTTGTTTAACGAATCCAGCGCTGTATTGGCCTGTTCGATTGCATAAGCGTCCATAGCGGCGTGTAAAATATCTTCGTCTCCCGTCAACACTGAAACACACACGCGTAACAAAAAAAAAAAAATATCAGTCATGTATGAAGTATATCCGTTAATTCTATAATTCAGGTATAAAAAATAAAATCATACTCACTGCTTTCCATCTCGATTTGTTCTACCACTTTTAACAAGTCGGCATCGCTCATCTGTCTACTGCGTTTGCTCACATCATGGAAAGCATCCAGGTGCCGTTTACTTGCCATGGTAAATGCTGAACTGAGACACTCTCGCATTTTATATACTCCCCATGACATGAGGTATTACTTAACTTAGCTTAGGTCAGCAAACTGTGACGCCATGTTCGAGGAGATTGTGAAATCACATTCCCAAAATAGAATGATGTCATCAAAATAGCGCACAGCTCAATGTATAGATTCACTGGAATTATAACACACTTCTTTCAAAGTAAAATGTATTCAATAGTTAATGACATTTTATTATCTCACCTCGTTAATAGCTACATATCCCATTCAATAAGGACCATCTCTATATCAAGAGAAACAGGTGAAAACTCAACCCAACAGTAACACTACCCTAATCATCCCAATCTACCAAGATCATTACCGCTTGGTAAATACCTCATTACCAGGATAGAGGAAATTAATGATCACTTACTAACTCCTTTCAAAGACCCCTCACAAAGTCATCGTTAGCTTATCTTCAACACTTTAAACACCTTTTCAATAAAACCACTTATCTCATCACTTCAAAGTAGATCCGTCGAAAATGATGTCATCAAAATATCGCAATGTTTTGCCATGAGGTATTGCTTAACTTACCCAAGGTCGTCAAGGGTGGTGATGAAATATCTGAGGGGATTTCATCAGCCGAAAACACCCAAAATAGAATGATGTCACCAAAATGATGACGAAATAGCGCACACCGAATCCGCAAACGATCCGCCAGCGAAAAATATATTGCGCAATGGTTTCTCACGTCATCCAAATCATACACGATCAAAAACGGGGTGATTACGGGCACGTCTTCCTACTACTAGTAGTATGGATGGTGGTGGTTCTGCGCCAGAACACCCACCATGTATACTACATGCCGCACTCACAAAGTACATCTGTTCAGTATATGCATTGAAATACGGGCATAATGAAGGCTCTGTAATTAAGACAGCTGTGTAAGACGAGGGACACATTACGAACCAATTAATGCAACGTGATTTCGGACGATGTATTACGCTTCCACAAAATACCCTCAGAAGGCATATATATGTACATCGTAAGAACGCATAGAATTGCAAATACATATGTGATTCACCTCATATCCACAGCACATCAATTGCCATTTGATGGTTTGCTGACGACGCGGGCGCAGTGAAATGCAAAACCAAACTGTCAAACATGACATTTGACATCCATACGCAGGTAATCTTTCAACCATGGAAGTACCAGTTATGCAAAGTATTGTTACCTAGAAACAAAACATTGACATCCTACGTTATCAAGCACGGTTGAATCATTTGACATTCGACCTCCAAGACATTGATGAATTGATCATTGCAATATGTACGCTGTGGTATATCGATTTAGGATGACGATTGTGATACTTGGACGATGTCCCTTACGTGAACTAGTCTTTTGCCGTACATCTTTTATTCACATTCTGTAGCGAGTCTCTGTCGCTTGGATTAATGCAATATAAATGCGCGGCATGTTCAGCCTAAGAATGGAAGATCTAGTCACTTTGTTATTCAATTGAGAACACCCTACATAGTTTAGACCCAAATAGCGTTCAACATGACGCTTCGAAGATATTGTAGGATACCTGTTAATGATGGTGTTGCCAAGGATATCGAACTGCCATGCAATCAGCCGATGAACAATCACAGGCGCTGGTCTAACCCGTCTTTATCTTTTACATCTCAATAAGAGACTACCTCCAAGAACAATACTTGCTTCGAATCGCGGAGCGTAGTGTCAAGGAATGATCCTTAGTGTTGTTTGTGCCTTTTATCGTGGCTAGGGGATCGAATCAAATCCATTTAAACTCAAATCATTCGATATCTTTTATCATCACAATTAAGTAACCTGAAACATCGCAAAGTCAAGGCCCATAAGCTTGACAACATAATGCCTGTAATTAATTTAATGTCAATTGTGATATTCAAAAGTATAAAAAAATGTCCTAACCTAAGGACGTTTGGTTTTCCAACGTGCATGAGATATTGTATCTAAAGGCTTGCCAAACATTTGATTTCATTCAGTCGTATTCGACGACGTCTGTAAATAGTGAATAGCCAACCTCTTGCTGCAATGGCAATGAGTTTTAAGCTTGATAATGATGGTCCTGTTCGAACTATTTCATCGACGATTTATACAGCCAATAGGTCATTGTCATGAATAGTCTGCAGCCAATGCAAATTTACCATAATATACGTTTTGAAAGTTATGATAAAATATCATGGTCTATTTGGGTTGCATGGGTATAGGTGGTCAAGTCTAAAGAACCAAGTGGCCTAAAGGGGCCCAATCAATGGGCTTCAGACATATCTACAAAATTTCACACAACACATTTTGTTAAAACATCACTTACCGTCTTTGTCATCAACATATACATGTAGCTGGTTTGTGAAAGAGTTACCGGAGCTAGCTGAAACGATTGTTTTCCATTGGATTACAACTTGAGGCAATCAGCTATTTCTTCTTAGTTTTGTTCCGGTCCTACGCTTAACCGATGTGTTTGGTTAGCTCTGAAGTCTTCAGTTTGCTAAACTGAAAAATGAATGAAATTAAAAATCGCTAGAAATATTATCTACTCCATTTAACATTTAATATGTACTCAGAAGTTGCTATTCCTGACGCCTTATATGACGTGCAGTGTCATGGTCCTTAACAATTAACAATTCATCTTCAACATTATTATGTGCCTGATTAAACGTAAATTCACCGTCAACTTGTGAACAATAAAATCCTGTGATTGCAGTATACGTTAACAAGGCTCCGCGTATAAAAATTATATTACATTCAAGCACTTTTAAGATTCACCTGATAAAAGTCCAAAACTATTGCGCCCCATATCAACGTGCCCTCTGGTCCTCAACAAGTGTGATTTACTAAACCAATATGATAAGGCATTTATGAAAACATTGCTTATTCCCTCTTCGATTGAGGGACATGATTTTGTAAACTTATTATGACTGAACAGCCAAAATGTTGAGGATGCATTACGACCGCAGCATTACCAGTAACAAGCGGCAGTTTTGCCACTTTATTTATTCGTTATCGAGAGATTTATGTTGATTGTTTGTTATTGATTAAAGAATGGTAATAGACCTCACCTACCTCTATAATATGAAGGAGATATGTTTTGCAACAATTGCGTTTCAGGTAATACTGCACAATTGCAGTATCCAAAGGTGCTTCATAAACCATTATGACGTTGGCTTTGTGTTGGCAGTATGGATACACTGGTGACTTAGTGGTAATTTTGCCGGTTAATAAACTACAACTATTTTTAACCTCGACGGTTTTTTAAATAAATGCAAGGTGTTTCTACTGTAACGTTACTGATTGTCACGAGCTATTGTAAAATGCGAATGTAATCTATCAAACTTCCTGTGAGCAATGCAACGAGACAGTGTTCAATCGCTTGTAGCTTGAGAAATTATCTATGTTTGTATTTAGCAATAAGCGATCATGTCAAACCTTAATGTTGTTGTATTATCCATTGTCTTAACCACTATTCATGCATGCTTGCAAATACAGATGACCGTCCAAGAACGTTTGAACATTTGGTCTTCAAACGGTTAAGACAATACGCTTTTATCAATATATTCGCTAATATCAGTAACATGGTAAGCTCAACGATTAAAATTTGTCAAACATCCACACACTGCGCTGTAAGGATCGACGGATAAGCAAATACAGGCAAAAATATTATAATAAAAGTTTCTAATGCAAACGGAGCACAACGGGAAAATGTGTTGTGGTTCCCATATACTTAATGGTATTGCTTCCCATTATTGCATTAGACAAATTCCGTCGGATTTGATTTTCTATAAACGGTCACTGAAGGAGTAAAATCCTTGTAGCTAATTTGCTAAAAGGCTGCTCCCCTATTGAATAAGCTTGATAGACATATAATGGCATTGGATGATTAGCATTCAGAGGCAATGTTGTAGTAAATATAGAACTATATGATTCGCCGACTAGTAGATGTTCACACGTAGAGAAGATTGGTATCATGCCAGTATACCAGAGAGTGGAATGAATAGATGCATGTATCAATGATGATGCACTATCGACCCATTATGCAACAATATTGTAGAATGTAACCTCAACAGACGTTAGAACATAAAGCCCCATTTTGATTACTCTAATTGATACAGCACCCAAATCTCGTAATATTGGCTAATGATTCTGCTTGTTGATTCAACCCATAAATTGACTTTTTGTTGGAGGAGGGGAGGTGAGAGTGGGGGAGGGTGGACGAAGGTGGGAGATGAAACCTTTTTATTCTCGTCTTTTAAGGATATAACACCGTTTGCCAGTATCCATTGTACCATTCGTGTGATGTTTTGCACCGAGCATAGTAAGTCTTATTCATGGCTCAATTTAAAACGAATTCAGAACTGGGACGGGGGCTAGGTATATATCGTTAAAGCTGTTTTTATCTCGCATTTTACACATATGAAGCAAACATAATTCAAATACAGAATCCTAAGGTCGAAAAAAGAAAAACAGAAAACATGATTGATCATTGTGATTTTTCTGTAACGTTTGGTTTTATACTGCATTATATATACCTCTTCAAAATGTATCAAATCATAAGTTGTCAAATAACAGTACTGCTGCCATGTCATTATACTAACATAAACTGCCACTATATGTTAAGTCATCGTGGTATCATGTCGAAAGTGTTGTTTCACGTATACAGATTTTATGTCGGGAATTGTAATAGTAGAGTCAAGCAAGGAGCTATCATCACCCATTGTATTTACTGTCCATATGGACGCGTTGATGTCCCGACAGTCGAGGGGAAAAAATGGTCGGCTAGCTGGCTCATTCAACTGCGTTGATGATTTATCCCTCAATGGCAATTATCCTTCGGCAACTGTCAGTGTTAACAACGCGCAGAAGAGTGCAATGGTTTAGTGCTGCTGCTTTATTTTCGATGTAGGGTATTTACAACTGAACGATACTTAATGTTGTGCTGCATCACATATTCTTAAGACATTCCGTTGATAAATTGAACTTTTATTGTATGTCTGCAAGTTTTGTTCATTTACTTCAATTGTGCTGTACCTCGAATTACATAGAATGTCTGCACCGTGCGTTCGAAATCCATGCGATAATTATTGTTAATAATCGGTATTTGAGAAGAGTATCGTAACCTTCTCTGTGTGCTTAGTCTATTCGATGTGCCATCAAACAGCTGGTGTTGTACATTTGCTCGTGGATGCTTCTTTCATATCATCACCTGAATGCCAAGTTGCATTTCATTGACTGGCGAAATCTTATATCTATCACACCAACCCATTTGGTAATAAACGAATAACTAATCAGCCATGTAAAGATTTTAGGTTTAAAAGGTTTGTCTCAGTTTTATTGCGTCGACTTGTTTACAAAACCTCAATATCGCACATCACATAAAATATGTGTATTCTGCAGTTACTATTTTACTGGGCTATTGCGTTTGTTACAGCTCCATTTGCATTATATACATCTTAACCTTTGTATAACCTTTGGCAAATGTTTATGTTAAATATCATCCAGCGAATTATTTCATCTGTAAAAAACAACTGCACGCAATACATTGGTAGTTTCTCTCATATTTGTGAACCCACGGGTGTTTTATTGGGAAAGTTGGCTACTTATTAACTTAAGTACAATGAAATGGGCTGAATATAACCAAGTTTTATGTTGATAAAGGTATAGGATACTTTTTTAAGTGTTAATACTACCGAGGGAGATAATTAAAATGCAACATTATACATGGCGTCCATCTTAGACTTAAATGTGCTGACGATCGTATAATGTATAATAAGCACTTATGAATTTTATCTTGGTACATTCTGCATCAGAGACAAGTTATTATTGTCATCACATCAATGTGTATGATGGCTGTAACTGCTTTTTAAAGTCAATATTATAGGCTTTATGATGGGCACCATGATTTTGTGCTATATATTATATTAAGCAAACCAATCGATACCAATAATGATGTATTAATATATTGGTTGTGCTTATACGCAGTATAAGCAAAGAACTCATCATTGAGATCAATCTTCAAGTGATTGTATAATACTTTATGGAACACGTATGAAACAGGGAGACGGAGATTATCCTGCTTCTATACGACGGTCCTGTGTTGTGATGCTTATGTTGAAGTCACGCAGCTTCAGCAAATATACACAATCAACTGCGAAGATGCTTTGCTTTATTGCAGTTGTACACAAAATTTCAGCAGCCAATTTCTCATTGGCAACAGATAATTCCCTGTCACGGATGCCAAACTCGGTCTTAAAGCGTGAGGTCATGTACAGTATCCTGGTTTTCCCCATCTCGTAGCTGCTGGTTTAAGTACTTGCTGAATATCAATATTAGTCTGTTTCTACGCCTTTGCTGTGGAAAGAGAAGGCACTCTATGTTGACGGCAAACTGTCAGGACAGTCATTGGAAAATATTGCTTACAACATGTTAACATTTGACTTGTTCAATGATATATTGTCTCAATTCTCCAAATCAAATATCCAGGAGCCAATCTTTGTGTTGAATAGTTGTAGTGAATGTTTCACAAGAAAGCACAGGTCGCTTGATGATAATGAAGATTTGAAAGTAAAAATACCGGTACATATTACCTGTTATAACAGCGTGATATCCGACTCTTATAGAGTTAACCTTCATTAATTACTTTGCCGCCAGTGAAAACATTCCCGCCTTAAATTGTTTTGATTATTCGCTTAGTTTGAGATTTTCCGTTACGGTGAATGCCATCTGACAAATATTTGGGAATTTATAATTGGGCGTATCAGCCCTGGTGCTTTCGACTAGGCCAGTACTTCAATATTTAGTAAGCTCGCAGATATGATTGTGCTAATGGTGACAAACAAATGCCTCCAACCGCAGGTGGCTGTTTATTGTCGTGACTGTTAAATGCTATCTGGCATAGTGTTATTGGTCGCATCGACAAAGCGTCTAACCACTAGCTTACTCGCATCAGTATGGATAGACATACATCGTTCAATACGACAGTTCTTATTGAACTTATAAGAAAGATGCAATGATATTAACAGGTCATTCATCGCGTTGACAGTAACCATGATCGACCCACTGAGGTACTGGTTGATCTGCATGACATCAAAGCACGGGATGGAGCATCTTATTGCTTCGTCCATGCAGATATGACATTATACACTCTGCAACCCTTGGATCATATCAAACGTATCGTATTGCTTCAAGATGTATTAATGATGCTAATGATGTTAACATCATGCTAATCGACTACTGCGGCAGTTTCAACCCTATAAGACTTGTGTTATTTTTTACATTTCTAACATCGTGCATTCACCGACGCCATCATCGTTTATCAGAATATGCTTTTCTTGACACAGCCAGGATTGACTGCAAAGCTTTCGTTATATATTTTTGCGAAACATTTAATTTCCAGACATTTCGTATTTTCGCAAAATTCCAATCGCCACGTTTTAACGCCCATCGTTTACGTCTCTTTTCTGGACAAAACCAGCTTTTTATATACCATCCAGCAAATCGCTTAGAAAGCTAAATGAGCAGTACATGTGATTGATGATGGGGCTAATCGAGTCATTCAACGCAGACAAAATGGATGCCAGTGCCATCAAATGCAACTGGTGGATGCAATATTTTATCATTTAGTATTCATTTGGCCAATGAAAACTTGTACTCGAAAATCCACTTGCCACAGCGTAGTTAATATGGCACATGACTGTGCCAACTTCTTGCAATTACAGCACTTCATGCATCCACACGTGGCCACTGTCCTGTGCTCGCAGGCGCAGGTTAAGATGATGGTGTTTGTTTATGTAATGTGAGTAGATGTCTTGAATGAGGTACATCAGTTTCCCACTGCATTGCGTACCGATCCTACTCGGTTATTTCCACATATTAATGGGCATCTTACTACCGTACATATTCCGCCATTATTCAACATTATTCATAATCTGCCAGCTGCTCTGTCATATTTGTACACCACGCGAATTAACCTAAGTTGTTGACACGAAATTAGTTTCATTTTGGCCGATTGATTGTCCCCTAAAATCGCATTAACAACTGCGTCGTGTGTGTATGCCACATCACTCACAATACGGAACAAAAATAAGCAGTCTGACGTAGAAAACGACCGATGAATATTTCCAGTGCCTTCATTAATAAGCGTAGAATGAGCCACCGCTTTCTGCATCGTGATGACAAAACCATTCCACTGTCTCGACGCGAATGCTAACAATATAACCGCGTTGATAATACATCTGGTGTGAGTTTTGTCTATGAATACATCAACTGGCTGAAAAGGGCATAGTGCGACCAAACATGCGACAATGATAGATTGCGTTCGTGTGAGCATTTATCAGTCACTCTCTTTGACATATAGTCTGCGTCAGATCCATTAAGCTCTCGTGCCTGAAACCCCACCCCATCACAACACGAGCAAGTGGAGCATATCATTAAGTAATAGAACACTCATAATCACTACAGTCGCGTGCGATGGTCAACAAGCAACAAGATGCGTTACGTAGTGACATGCAGTGGTTTCACAACGCTTGATATTTTACTTTACATTATTAATGGCTAGGACATATAAGTCGTAAAAGTTGAATTGGCAAACGAATAAGTACGACAACGCAAACTTTGCGTCATTGGAATACCCTATTTGATATTAATTGCAGACAGGTTCACAAATATGCTCTATGGGCGTCCTACACCATCATTTTGGACCCCCATACTCGATATTAAGCATTTAGAATGTTGAATTGTGTGGAAAAACAAAAGCAGCAGTTGGAGATAAGGCAAGCGGAATTATTAACCTTTGTTGGACAAAAGCAATCTCGATTGCACGACACGACCGACAAGTAGCAGTAGCAAATATACATTGCCATTAAAAACCTTTTATTCGTGAAATCGTTAAATGACTCCCAACCAACATAAACAGCCGCGTTATTACCCGGTGTGTAGTCAATGATACATTAGCCTATTGTCCTACAGATAGGATATATTGGTGCAATGGAAATAAATGGGCAGCTAACTTTTCCGATTTAAATGTTTGAACAGCTCGATTTATGTTATGGAAACGTGTGTGCTGATTGACGAATTGTTATGGGTACTGACAATTTATGACTAGTCGCATGTTGCATACATACCTAATGGGACGAAAATTGCTTTAAAAACTCCTGGAGATCGATATGTTCTAATTTGCTTTTGAAAGTGCATAGTAGACCCCCACATCATACAATATCATGGCAAATCACACAAATGACAGAACAAAGTTGCTCTATTAAATATTTTTACCAACACACTGGATGTTAGTTAATAAATGCCAGAACACATTTCCATTGCCATTATAACCACAGACAGGTGTAAATGTACATTTACTTGTTTAGGTTAAGTATTCAAAACCACATTATGAATATTTTGACACAACGAGCAATAATTGCACAAACAATGTGTAAACTGATCTATAAAGATAAACAAATGATCAAACATGACTTAACTTCAGGGTTTCCCGATTCTGCCAATTACCAGCTTGTTGTGAACGTCTGTTATTTTTCCACAAGGTATGATGGATGCGAATAGTAAGCATTAGGTGCACTACTGTTTTTTCAACCTGACACTGATCACACACTTTGTGAGACAGATCTACATTTTTGGTAACATCACTGATGATTGTATTCATTACATCTTTCTATGACACCTCTACAACATTTCTGTACTCATTTTCAACCAGGGTTAACACATTCAGTAAACAACAGGAAGGGGAACACAGACCAGTCTTGGCATACTCATAGTTTTTCTTTACGAGGAATTCATGTGATGGTTCTTCGTGATCTATGTCACTTGACAACTTATTAGAACAAGACGAGCACATGTGAACTTTTAGCTTCCTGACAATATAACCACTAATGTATGCCAACACATTTATTTCCTGATGGCCGAGAGGATCGATGACATCGATGTCTGTGAAATTGCATACAGTCAGTAACTGTCTCACACTGTCTGGTAGCTGGTTCATGAGCACCTCCTGGTGAGATACCACTGGCTCCAAGGGAGGTGCCACAGGACTGGGTGCGGCCAGGTTTACCAAGAAATTGTTGACATCTTCTTGGTAGTTGGAGTTGCTTATTGGTGCCATGACACCATTCACCGATGATAACCTAACAACAACGATAAGTACTGAAATAGCATTTATGAAAGTACAAGTTTACGGATGAACAATGAGGGTCATAAATACATCTGACCATCTTTCAAATCAGATGTTTGTGATAATACCAATACCAGTAAGCATACCCGTCTCAAAGCTGCTCTGCACTCTCGGAATCTAGATTGTCACGCTATGCTTGAATGGTTTGGACTGTGTAAGTGAATGTTATGTATCAATCAAAATATATAACATCAGTAACTTTAACTATTATTTTGACTAAATCTGCATGTAGCTTAGCTCAGTCGCATCAGCCGTTTCCTGTCCATTTGAATATTATCGCCGTGGTCGTCGCAGAGCCATACCCTTGTAATGAATATATATATTCAAGCTATAATTGTAAGTCAGCAAACACCACAGCCTTGGCTTGATGTGAGGTTTTTACAAGATTGCCCTTGTGCTATTGGGAATAACGTGTTTGTGAAATGCTATGTGGAGTAACGAGACATACACCGACAACATACGTAATTATGTAAACAGACACACTTAACACGAGGTAAATTACAATGTACACATAAATAAAATCCTTTAGACTTAGCACTCTGTATTATTCTATTTGATCAAAAAGTAGAAAGTCCCATATAAGCAAAGTCATATATATCAGTTAAAGTCCAGACCAATCCCATATAGTTCAGTATGATCACATGATACTGGTATTTGGCCTGAACCCCGGGGGTTCGCACCATCTCATATGCCTCCGATTGAACCAAAGCAGGTGTAGCCAAAATTTATTATTCCCGAGAGCTACAGCAAATAATTTGTGTTCAAATGGGGTTCTGCCTCGCTGTGATTTCCCCAGAATTAACTGCTTGCAGCATTTGTCAAGGCCTAAACAAAGCTAGCTGAGTCCAGTGAGACCCAATGACCGATTTCCATAAACAGCTTCCTATAAGAATTGCCTATTATTAAGTGATGCTCGCTTATGTTTCAAGCAATACAACTGACCAGCCACTTATGAATAGGACCTCAGTTACATATATCAGACAGGTCACCCAAGAATAATGAGTCGATTTATGCTCGTTGATTTCATCAATCATATGGTAATGTTGATGCCGTGTATAGGGTGAGGTGAGCAAGGGTAAATGTGGCTGCAATCACAGGGATATGTTAACAATAGACAATATGTTCTATAGGACAACGTGACACACGTATGGTATGATAGCGTGCATACCCAGGCGCATCGCACTATTGTATGACGACAATATATATATATTGATATGTATACATATATATTAATATATATATATTATATATATATATATATATATATATAGATATATATATTTATATATACATATAAATATCTATATATAGAAATATATATACATACATGTTAATACAAATACACATAAAGACATATATATATATATTTATATATAAATATATATATATATATAAATATATATATATATGTACATTATATTTATGTTTTATATATAGGGATATATAAAATAGAGAGAATTCATCATATATATATATACAGATATATATTTATATATATAGAGGGAGATGAACGTATAAAAATATATATATATATATCCATATAAAATATATACACATATATATATTTAGAGATATATATATATAGATATATAGAGATAGAGATATACATATATATATAGAGAGATCTAGAGATATATAGATATATATATAAATATATATATATATATATTCATATACATATATATATACAGTTACATATATATATATATACAGTCTACATATATAGATATATATATATATATCTATATATATATATATATATATATATATATATATATATATATATATATATATATATATATATATATATATATATATATATATATATATATATATATATATATATATATATATATATATATATATATATTATATATATAAACAACTGGTTCAGCAAAATGCTGTCAACTGCACCAATTGTATAGATAGGTAATATGCGGTAACCGTTAACTTCGTCGTTACGAAATGACTCAAGATTACCTTGCCGCCCACAAAACTGTGTTAAAATTCTCGCGTACTTAGTTCTCTGCGGAATGGTATCAATCATAAATTATACAACTTGCATATTAATAATCGCTTAAACATTACGCAGAGACAAAATCACACCCAAGTATCTTACGCATGGTTCGGTCGCAATATTTGGCGAACCTTCGGTTTAATACAGAGCAGCATTTTGGGGAACAATAAGTAATATCTGATGCTATTGAGTGTCTAGTTGGGGGCCAGTATGAACTTGTGCGAAATGGATTTAAGGCAATCCAGAATAATGTTGTTGATCCTTTATCAATAGAGGCTCTGCCAATTACCTTAACTCTGAGTTCCCATCTTAGACCAACATTTAACACAAATTCTTCGCCAGCAAATATCCGTCGTCATTTCGTAACGACGAAGTTAAAGGTTTTCGCATATTGCCTATCTATACAATTGGTGCAGTCGACAGCATTTTGCTGAACCAGTTGTTTAACGTATCAAAGCTGTCTTTCCAGAATTCTAATGTTCTGCGCGAATAGTACTGGAGAGCTATTTCATATAACACACATTTTTAATACACCACGATACTTAGTTCAAGAAATATAAAAGTATCTTGCATTGATAATGATTTCCTTAAAAGCTTAGGTCCCTCATGGCAATAGTGTATCTATCGTCACAACATTTATTCATTCAGCTCTCACTAATTAAAATCAACCGACAAAATTTGCCAGCATTCATATTCAATTGTTGCATGTAATTATCACATTCCAGGTGACTAGATTAATATTGCTGGCGCATTGTCCAAAAGCAAATGTCTAGTACACCACTGTGTTACAGCTTTTGGCTCGGTTCGCATTAGATTTGGTAAGGCGTGGAAACATTATTCGTCTGATAATCTTTATCGCTCTATAGTCATTCATCGATCGCTTAACACACGGTTATTTATCAGCCATGTGACTGACTGCTTGATATAAACAGCCTTCTGGTAATGTTAGGCCCTTAAAAACTTTTTCACAGCTTAGATACATTACCTCGTATGAATATAACCCATATTTGACGGTCTACATTATTATTTTAACATATATACTCGAACTTAAATATTTACCCCTGCCTTGAATACTAATAATATATCTCTGCGAAGAAAAGTGCGGTTTGTTTTCGTTCAATTTTTGCAACGGCTTCACGTTCAATGAAGGTCGGTTGAAACGTGTAGCTCTACAGTTTACGGCATTTTGTGTGTATAATAATTGTATACACAGAGCGCGCTGTCACTCATAATTCATGTTTGTATCGGTATGCAGGTTTAATTCTACTACAGAAGGCGCAGCGACCTGTAACCTTTTTCTTCGTGGCTGGTTATTATGTTTATCTCGCTTGAATATTTGTTCATCACAATGAAATAAGGCTATCGGTGCTTTGGTCAATTGCATTCATAAGATTGGAAGCTGACGCAGATGGGAGCCTCTAAATGAAAACAATCAAAAAGACCTAAGCCATTTTAAACAAACACTCATGAAAGACCAAGGAAAGATTCACCTCGAGAGAAAAGGATTTCTTACACAGCTCCTTTAAGCGATACTAATGCTACTCAGGCGCGAATTATGGTCTATACGATACAAGTATTTGTAACGACATTATTATTTGAGGGAATGCAGCAGTAAATTGAAGGCATGTGGCCAACGCCAAGAAAGATGCTACATTTGGATTCCCTGAACAATGATTCCATCTTCATATTGGCGCTCTGATGTTGAAATGAGAAACGATAAAACTGCCTGCCGAACTGGTCGCGATGTGTCCTGTGAGAACTACACTGCCATCAGCTACTTTTGGTAGCTCTGGTATCACTCGCTCTTCAGTTATGCGAGCACTTTTAGACTCGTCGAAGTGAACGCTGTGTAATGACGAAGCAGCAATTGCTATTGTAGTATGGTTCTCAAAAGACCAATTAGGCCTGTTGCTTCCCTATAAGTTCTGACGCGATTGCTCAGTGGCATTTGGTTGGTCCAAATTCGCATGGTATGAGCCACATTTTTGGTCCAATGGAGAGGAATCTGAAAATGTGATTGGACCAAGACCTGGCTGGTAAGCAGACCTTTATATGGACATTATGCAAGATTATTTAAAGAATGTAATCTAGAAGATATAGCAAGCTAAAGAACGTATCGTAGGGAAATTCTGACCCGAATCCGCCATAAGAAAGTGCCTTGAGGTTGCTATTTACCGGATAAAGCCAGATCATTTTCAACAATACCATAGTGGGAAGTAACTTCAGTTCCAGAGGGTTTCCCGTGACACTATTAGAAGAATAGCACATTGCAACCAACTGTCTTGCAAATAGTCGATCACTGTTGTTCAACGGATCTTGATTCTATTGAAGTTTTGAAGGCGCAAATTGATGCGGACTATTTATTCCTTTATACGGAGGTCGGAGCTGGATGGTGAATTGTTGGGAGCACATAATTAACAACGAAGATGTAGGATGGAACAATTGGATTGCCAGACCCCGAACCTGTGCAAAAATGACAGACGATAGGAGGTTCAGTTATAGGTTGCTTAGAGGTAGACGTGTTATGGAAAATGTCTTGAATACAGGTTCGGTAGCTGACTCGCCAGTTTGCACATGAAAGTTTGCCAAGCTCAAGTATCATTACCTGAAGAGGTTTAGCTGTTCGCTTAAAGGAAAGTTTTCATCCACCCCAAAGAGATGTTTGGTAAAGCAGTACATAGCCTCTTATAATCATTTCATAAATCTTAATGTATTTTAATGTCATAAGTCATTAGCAACAGTTTGTCATAATGGCTACCGGACGTGTTATTATTAAGTGTAACGGTCCAACTATGTAAACACATAAAAGAAACCTCTCACAAAACATTCGAATGAAACAGGCAACCTATATGTTTAATAATAAAAATGAATAAGTACGCTAGTAGTTGCTCTATAATATTGATACAGATGCTACACAGTTGAATTATCACTATGTATTGACAATAAAATCAACAATAACTAACCTGTCAGGTGATGGGAAGTTTCCCTCTCATTAAATATGCAATATATTAAAGTCTGCGTGGAGTCTCTGAATCCCTTGATCAAAATGGGCATTTAGCTATCATTATAATGTGACATTTATTTTGAGACGTCTCGTTGAACCTCGATTGCCAACGCAAAGCTGCCCCGGACCACTTTCAATTGAAGTGGAAATGTGACGACCCCCTTTCTGCATTGCTTGCCATAAACTATCTGTACCATCAATTATATGACACTGCGGACAGTCAGCGACCATTAATGTAGCTAAGAGACTAAGAGAATGTCATGATGCCCCATGTCCGAAAACTTTGCTGTTGTAAGAATATCCATTGATACTTTTGAACATGCCTCGACGTGCCGTCTCTCACCATATTTTCTCTATCTCTGGGCAAACGAATTTTTACATTATCTTGTGACAAAAGGAGGCAATATGCTAATTCTACCAACAGTATTTTCCATGCGTTTTTCATCCGCATTTAAGAGATTCAAGTGTTCAAATATGACTATGCGGGAGCGGAAACAGACCAACTGAGCTTAATTGGCGCATTGCCGATGTCAATCACTCAATTTCCGATGCATATTTAAGAAACACCGTTCGAACAAGTACGCATTAGTCTCCTCCTTTACGATCATTCTCTTCTCTCACGGGATTACCTGACTGCTCCTGATAAAACCACCCCTAAAGAAGCGTTTATACTACTTTTGTAGGACCCTCATAGTTCATTTACATATATGGTCGGTCAAACCGGGTGTGTTGGGGGTGGGGCATTAAATCAAAACGGCTTCCGCTAGATAGTGCAATTTGCTGAACTTTGTTTGTTTATGAATGACCCGCTCATTTCGGATGAACAAAATCTCACATATGATTGGAGGACACGTCATTGATTTGTATGATAACCACATCTATTGTAGGATGAAAGCTAATGCGAAATGCCACAAAACAGACGCGTTGAATTAGGGGCAACGATCAATGCCGCTTGTATTTGTCAATGATAATAATCAAAACAGGTTTGAGCTTAATGTTGTCTGTGAAGACAGCTCCAATGTCTGAGCAATAGTGTATAAGTTTACTAGGAGATGATAGACGGTGTTACATGCAGAGAAAACTGCAACATGTAATCACCTGATAGCTAGTGAAATATTGGATTGGCATTCCCACGAATGGCCATGAATAACACACCCGTGCCATGGCCACTTTATTCTCCTTTCATGCATGATCTAAATGGATATTATTGTGCATTGCTCTCGGTGTTATTATGAAAGCAGGTGTATTTTGTGTGGCGGCCATATTTCGTCCACCAGGTCTACGGAATTGATATGATGAACGATTCGTTTGAGAAGGAAATGATGCATTTATTTCTAAATGCGTACAAGTCAAGCAACTTTGATCTTTGAGTCACATTATGCGTACAGAGACTATGCCATACAATACTGGGATGTTATTCACGTTATTAAAAGCGAATACAATTGACTCAGCCAGATTCAACCTAACTAAGCGGACACACTATTGACTTATAAATTAACGCCATGCAACTTTTGGGGGAAAGGTGTAATAGTTTATCTGTCATATTTGATTAACTCCCATGTACATTTGTCCAGATACAGTGAAGGTAGTGAAATGAAAATGGAAAATTAGGTTCATGTGCCTTAAACAAAATGTATACTACCAAAATCTTGAAATATTGGCATTGTGGCAATATTGTGCATAGGTGATCGGATACTAACTAACAGAAACCGCCATTACACAGAGATTCCGATCCCGCCATGGCTATTGAAGGCAACAATGCTACCTATCCCCTGTACTTTATACCATATCTAACAAATTCACATAACAATGGGGATGTCAGCGTGTGGCGTAATTGTGTCTACCGAATGAAAATCAGTGCCAACGCTGGGATAACACAATTCAATAATGGGCACGAACATTACACTACTCTGCCTCCTCTGAGGATGAGTGGTAGCATGTGCTTGGAAGCCTCATAAGCCTTGGGGAGGTGCAATAAGTCCATTACCAGTAATCGGTAATCAGCTGAATATCATTCTTCTCCTTCAAACTAACAATTTCTAGGAGGTGAACGTCCGTGCCTCTGGATGTGGCCGGCCATTACCATTTCACTGAACAAGGACGACTTTTATAATAATACATGTCTGTTATTGATGCATGTGGTACTTGATACTACAACACAGCTTGTATTGATCCTGAATGTGTTGACAAACCAGGCCATTCTGCCAACTGACTAACTCTGCGTCCAGCTCGCTTCTTTTTTAACTGTACAACTCTGTTGTCTTCTTCATCTGTATT
>CM067344.1:18027533-18045033 GCA_034190875.2 Urechis unicinctus
TATCTATACAATTATACATATGTATATATATATCTATATATATATATATTTATATATATATATATATATATACACACATATATATATCTATGTTTATATATATACATATATATGTCTTATACATCTCTACATATATGCCTCTCCCTGTATATATGTATCTGTCTCTATAGATTATTTATCTCTATATAATGATAAATCTATATACATAGCTATCTCTCTCTCTATCTCTCCGCCCCCCTCTATTTATATATCTCTCTCTATAGATATAGATAATCTCTCTGTCGCTCTCTATCTTCTCTCTCTATCTCTATATATATATGACTCTCTCTCTCTCTCTCTCTCTCTCTCTCTCTCTCTATCTCTCTCTCTCTCTCTCTCTCTCTCTCTCTGAACGGGAGGGCAACTTTCTGTGGCTGGAGAAAATGGTCATCGGTCTATCCTGTTAAAATGTGTCGTCCATTGTGTGTCTGTCACATTAAAGACACGTGAAAACGGGTCAGTTGGATGGTTTCAAAGACTGCGTGCCAGCGTCCTTACAGTCTCATCCTTCGTGCTCATTTCTGCAGTCGATTGGCTACCAGGGCAATTACAATTACCATTTTCTATGCAGGATCACTCTTCATTAGAATTATGTAATCAGTCTGGTGTGCATCAGGCCGCTTGATGTTTTGGCCACAAAAACCGACATGAGTAATAAGCGGTGACATATGTATAGCAATAGGGTTTGGAAAGCATCCATGGTGTATATTACTCAATCGGTCATTTCTAATGCGACATTAATTCGTCAAGAGCATTCGTACATGCCATAATACGTTATGGGAGGCTGAGTATTGCTGCACTACCCTTTCGTTTGCGCAAGTAAAGGTCAGGCCAAACAATATGTTCAAATAAAGGCGTTGTTTTTCATTCATTACTTCTAAAATCCGTTGCTCCGGAACATAGGTTAGACAGGGTCGGCTAGACACTACAATTATCTGAAATACTAGAAAGCACCACCTTCGATGCATCAACAAGCACCTTTACAATTACCTACCAGCTCTATAAGTCAGTGGGTGGACGTTCAACGTAGTGTTTATTCGCCAATCGAATAAAAGGTTCAAGAGTAGGTAGGCAATTTAAATATAACATGCATGTGTCCATAGAAACACAAAAAGCTCATCGGCCTCTTCAAGGGTTACCGAGGTCAACATGCGGCTTCGCGCTGCTGACACAGTTCTTGCAAAGCGCATATAGTTGCCCTGTCTTCAGGAGATACTTCATAAAACTTTAAAAACATTTCACGTACATGATTCAGGTTACCTTTATCAATTAATCTCATATGGTGGTAGTCTAACTTAATGAAAGGCTTTCATTTGCGAGCAATAGTGGCAAGCCAAACTTTTGGGTTGTTACTGTGCATTTTATCCAAAAACTAAATCTTAACAATAGCTGAGTGCATAAATCTAGTATGCCTACAAATAGCGGTAAATAATGAGAGCTCGTTCTTTTATCAAGCTTAAGAACTCTCGTTATACACTTTCGCCTAGCAACCCCTTTTTTTACGAGGCTTTAAATCCAATTTCCACTTCTGTAGAAACTTGTACAAAGGGTATCAAATAGCTTTGCACGGACGTCGGTGCAACAAAAGCCGAAAGACATCAAAATGTTAGTACGATACAATAACTCTCCTACAGCCTTTTCGATATTTGCATCATTATTTTCATGACCAATATAACTTCCAAGGGGTACAGCCTTAGAGTACGCTTTTAAAATGGCTCCATTCAGCCATAATTCAATAACGGTATTATATTGTGGAATATTGTAGCACAGAAACATACTTTGTTCACTATTGAACATTACATCATATCCTTGTGGTTATTCTTCATACATAAGCATATCGTCAGCATATCTAAATGCACCCATAAACTGATGACTGACATGACAATTAACATTACTACGTTGAAGACGATTAAGAAGCTCGTCCATATAGATGCAGAACCGAATCGGTAATAACACCCCGCCCTGCTTTACGCCATTACTGCATTGGAATGCCGCAGACACAGACGCTAAATCCCACTGGTTAATGAATAACGAGTCCACTGCCCCAAGCACGCTTGTTAGTTTAGAGGCCGTGGTCCAATAGCGTGGGTTGGTAAAAGTCCTAGAGAGAATCCAACTACAGGGAGACTATATAAACAGCCCGCGGATATGATTTAATAGAGATTCATCTAGTCAGAGACAAGATTCCCACCGAGACCCAGGGAGGCTTCATTAGTTGAAACCTAAATAAATCAAACAACTCCACTCCTGGACTCGTGTTATTTCGAGCAACCACGAGCAGCGAGTAACCATACAGAAACGGAGGAGCATCGCAATAAGAAAAGCTAGAAATTAAAGTATAAGACTATCACACAAGCCCTAAGGTACTACTGTTACAATCAGACGCCAGGGGCTCTATTGTACAACCGAGCGATCTTTTAAAAGCTGTGGCACACCCAACACAAGGTCGCCTGCTAAATAATTGACCCTCGTTGATCATTGATACGCCTATCGCAGTAACATCGTCCAGTTGATTTTGTAATAAGCAAAGGTTTACTTGTAAACACCAGTGTTCTTGGAGTAACAATACATTACAATGTCGCAGCAATGATTGGATACAATTAAAAGACATAAGCGTTAATTTGTTTTTGGTAGTCATTTGTATATGGATCAAAAGTAACAAAATATGGACCGAATATAGATGACATCATTAATTTGAGCTTTTGTCTTCGTTGCTTACATACTTAGACTAGTAGCAACTCCGTACACAAACACCTTCGGGCCATTAATCTGCGGATAGTACAGTATCTAGATGAGATGCTTTAATTTTATCCTTAAAACTGTCGCATTTTGACTCAGTACAGAAGATTTTGTCGATTGTTCTGACAGTGACTTGATTCTCTTCAATGAAAGCTGTTATGTGATTGATATATGTTCCCTTGACGACTCGTATATAAATATGTCGCAACTAGGTTTTGGCGCACCTTTAAAAAGTTCTTGCCTCGCGTAGTGCCTGTAATTGTCAGCCGACTTGCAAGACGCCTCCTCGCTTTCTTCCTCTCTGAGGTTGGATACTGGAATACTACATCGTCATAGCTAGTTCGTTCCTTAACAGATGATGTGGTGTCATTGCTTTTCTTCTGTCCAGTCTTGGGCTGCTGTACCATGCGTGCCGGAACGACTGTGGCATTTGGCGATGTCGCTGTTGCCGCCGCATAGCAAACCCGTTATGGAGGAAATGCCGGAACATTACACAATTTCCAATAGTACAGTCGATTTGAACTTTAAACACGCATACGTTATACTATATTCATTACTATAAATATTATTGTGGAAACTCTTAAAGTACATAGTGTTTTAGTAGCCTTTCATCGATGGCGATGTGAATCTTTTTGGGACGTGTACCAAGAGGTTTATGACTGAAATTGGAAGCAATTGATAGGCGTGTTGTAAATGTACGATGGATTATGTATAATTCTTCAAACATATAAGATATCATAAACATTGTGTGATCGCAAACTTAACTGGTGTTATCGATGTATCCATCGCCTGATTGTCGCAAGCGCAAGAACACACATTGACTTGGGAATAGGCCCGAAGTAGCCCTAGCTCCTCTTAGTATACAGTAACCGTCGAGCAATTCAGCACCTTGTCAACATATTTCTTACTTACACGGGCATGATATTGCCTGAAGTAAGCAACAGTTGGAATATTGTTCGTCTTAAATATGTGTTGATATTACCCTATGCATATCCATTATATACAGGTTTGCATTCAGGTTTATTTAACGGCATAACTCCTTGCGGGTTCGACGGCTACCCGTGGCTCATTACCCACAACCCGAATCTTTATATTTCTAATGAAAGACAGCAGTAAGAGAAAACTTTAGTGACTGCGTAAGATTCATATGATCGGCTGTTGATTAGAATAAGCCAGTTTAACTAGGATGGTGTCACGAGGCCTATAAATGCATAACATGAGTTATATGAAGTGATTGGTTTGAAAAATGCCGGTTATTTCATGCATTGGGACAATATTCCCACCCCCGGGTCTATTTGATACAAAGTAACATTCAACATACCAAACTATGAACTCACCCAAAACCGACGAACGAAGCCTTCTTGCCAACGCAATGTTATGATAGATGGTATGAAACCCACACAGGGGACTTCATTGAAGTTCAACGGTATCATCTGCGGCGGAAATGATGAAAGAACAGTAATGCTCTTAGAACCATACCTGAATTAACTATAAAAAATAATGCGCATATTTAGTTAAGATACACCTCAGCAAATTCATTAATTTACAGAAAATCCAATAATGACCGAAAATATAATGATAGATGGACGGTTATAGCTAGAAATTCCGAGATGATTTGCAATATCGGTAATCTTTTCATATAATGTTGAAACCGCACCCTTCGTATTCCAATCAACTGTAATGCCATAGTCACTTATTGGAATCATGTGATTGTCGTCAATATCAGGTTGGATGGACTGTTTCCCACTTAATCAGTTGGACGTGATAACCAAACATTATAACTCCCCTGTGTTATCAGGCCGAAGCACAGCTTAGCAAGGACAGGCGTTATGCAGCTGCGCTGACCATATTTATGCAAGACACTTTGCATTTGCCCTAAATTTAGATTAACAATTGATTGTGTAAACATTCCTTCGTTGGCAAAGTGTATCCTCCAGGAGATGGCGTCGAAAGCCAAGCACGCAGCAACAATTGCGCTACTCACGGTCATGAATACTAACAGTGCTTCCAATGCCCCTAGAGGCCCGTGACTGGTGCAAGCGAAAATTGAAATAGAAGAGATGGAAAGTGGAATGCCAGTGCAGTTCCATCGACAGTTTAAATACAATGAATTCAAGCGTATGTCATTAAACATTTAGAGTATGCCTATAATATGCTTTCAGCATTCCGTAAATGCCCCTATTCCAGAGCTATAACTGCCATTAATTCATCTTCCGTATTTTTGTTGTCGGTGCGCTGGTAGAGTAGAGCAATGTCCAACTTTGTGTGTGTTTTGCTATAGTACATACAAATGCTTCCTATTTTACATTCGCAGTATACGGAATTGTAAGAGCAACATGTCGATTCACCAACCATAAGTAATGCAAAATGATGTTGTCATCGTTGGGCAAAGACTATGAGGAAGCGATGAAATACAAAATCAACATATTTTGCTTTAGATATGGACTAGTCTAGTGTGCATGCTTTGTACCAATTGGTTTTGACGCTTGTTGGCTCCTATGTCACAAACGTAGAAAAGATAAGTAAACTATTGGCAAGGCATAGTTTACTGGAAGAAGCACTTCTGTACTATGTTTAGATGCGATTTATGACGAAAGCGAGAAAAGACAGCATAACATTGCATATTGTATCAGTTACGGTTACCTAGAGTGCCACGACATGTACTTGCGGTTGACCACAAGAATTTGCTTATTGAATTAAATTAAGAAGTCTTTATTGTAGATCGCAATGAAAAGAATCCGAATAACGCACCACACACGAGGATGATGTCACAACAGTACTAACATAGCTGGAAAACTGCACCAATTTCTAATATGTATTCAAACGTGCGCGTTGGTGCATGAAAAAGGAATGCGCGTAAATACCATAGTTCATCATATACCCCTTTGCTTATACGTAAATGAATTCTCTCGTTGTGCCGACATATATGAGCACAAAAGGCAGATTGAAAAAAAATTCTGAAAAGTAAACATTTACATTCAGAAGTCATATTTTGCAACTCGATTAAATCAGGACGAGCTCCAAAATGCAAAAATGCAGACATGCTTACCAAAATTGCATTTATTCGTATCATCAAAAGTTGTGGCTTTATAACTGCATTTGACAATGTGCGACACATATTGAATTCATGTGCAATTATCAAGAACACGTCCAAAAGCTACACGAATGTTTTACAATGCTGTAGCTCATGTTCTGATATGTATAATGTGCACATGGACGTTTTTCAATGAGGTAATCTATTTTTCTACACGTACCCTGCCAATATTGGGTTAGTGAATTGTCGATTTCTGTATGCTTCATCAGCAAATCAAACGATATGCGTTGATACACTTTAATCGTCATCCACGATGAGTTATGACGGATATGCGAGCTTGAAAGCAATCCATGTTTAGGCGACACGCGAGAATAAGCTAACCCATTCAATCACAACACATTCAAAACAGAGCATTTGCACAATGCAATAAATCATTCATATCAATTCAAATGCTTTTTTCCAAGACCAACGAGCAACACAACGCGTAGTGTGGTGCCACGTAGTAGCATCGCCCAAGTTGGAATCACACGTTTTCAACTAATACTCGGATGCATAGAAGTGGTATTTTTCATATCTTTCTAATGAACATCAAAGATTGATAGCGAAATTGGCGGTGCTAGATAAATCGAATAGCCATAAGCATCAATCTCTAACATATACGACAGATGAAAAGTTTGTGATTAGTTGATGCATTCCATGTGTTGCGAACGAAATTACTTAGTCTAACATCCACAAACAATGTCCATTAAATAATCTATGCCTATCGAATTGATGGAACAGTCGATGGGTTTGCTTTTTCTGTGGTTCATCTCAGTAGACAAGTCACTTTTAATCATGGTAAGTGAATGTAAAACATTTCTTAATATCAAAAGCAAAATGGCAAAAGTAACGTGTCATTTGAGACTGCTGAACCTTTTGCCTTTTTTGAGCGAACACACCTTAGAAATCACTAACCACGGTTTTGACCTGGCACACATATTACTACATTTCTATTCACAAATGCCATCTCGATCATAGAGTTTCAATACACCTGGTTGCTATACAAACGCAATCTTGAACCCATTAAACCAAACTATGAATGTGATACTTTTAGGTAGCTTTATCATGTGCAGCCAGTAGGTCTCACGGGACCAGGGTTGTTAGCAGTGAAAGTGAATGCCAAGTAAATTCACTAATGAACGTGGTGATAGGATAGAACCTTATTTGAGGCCTTGTCAGGGAATCACAAATATTTCGTTGTCTTCTAAAAATCCACAATTATACGACAGACTGAACGATTCGGCAATACTTATTTTCGTAATGTAATTCGTAAACTGGCAAAATCAGTATTCTGGTTGGAGAGTCCGAACATTTGTTAACCACGTTAACATATAAATAAATCAGTAATTATATATACACGCACTTATATATAAGCAAGATGAAATACGATAGTTTATCACATGGCACCTTCCCCACTGCCAATCAGAGCTCATATTGCCGGCTAGCCGTGCAATAACTGCAACAGTGTATCAATGTCATCCAGCTTACTTGTCTACTTGAGAAAGTCCCTCACTAGGCCATGAAGGTGCCTGATATCAAGCACATATTGCAAGTGGTTAGATGGGGGTTTTCTCAACAATGCTTTACATGCTCAACATTAATCTCGTTGCGTGTTCCTCATCGGGAAGTCACGGTGTTATCCCATCTCCCCGGTACCTCACCTAAACACGAAACCATAACATATGCTTAGCCAGGCACCACCGCTGGGTTGTCCGGTCTAAGGCACGACAAACTCGGCAAGGGTGAAGTATAGAAACTAAACTATATCCCACGTAATGCTGTATACTATACATTGAAAGTGAAGAGTTATATGAAACAATTGACATACGTAACCAAGAACACAGACGGATAAAAAATTAGTTATTCTGATTTGATTTATATTGATGCAAGTGATTCAGCATAAGAATGCAGATATAACGTAAACAACTACCCATGTAACGTCTATGAAAAACGACTATGTACATCATATATATGCATATATATATTTCATATACATATATATATATATATATATATATATATATAGATCTTATATATACATATATATATATATATATATATATATATACATACATATATATATATATTTATATATATATATATATATATATATATAAATATTTGTATGTATAGATGCATATATATATGTACATATAACTATATGTATATATAAATATATATATTTATATCTATATATTTATATGTATATATATATATATATATAAATACATAGAGTATATTTATATATATATATATGTATATATATATATATATATATATATATATATATATATATATATATATATATATATATATATATATATATATATATATATATATATATATATATATATATATATATATATATATATATATATATATATATATATATATATAAAGACATAGTGCCATACAGCAGAGTGTTATGTAGCTGTATTTTATCCTCCTTGTTGCACAATGGGGATTGCGTCAATGTCAGCAATGATCACATCAAAGATAAACCATGTGGCATTAATAACTAGGGTTAGTCGTGACCTTTCTGTGTAACTGGAGATTTCGGTGGCTGTTATGCTATTGCTGTTTTTTCTGGCATAGCCTACGGACATAACACGCACATGCACCGAAGGGAAAACACGTATACCGGACGATGCTATTTATTTGGCTACATGGCATGCATTATTGTTTTAATCGTTGAAAAGAAACAAGCCCCTGCTTTTATGACTCAATTGTTATGAATAATAACACTGACGTAGGCGTTTATGCGCGACGGGCGACGATACCTAAAGAGCTTTGCCCAAGTATCTCACTTAACAACGTCAATCACATCGATGTTGAATAGACGTAAAACCTCAGCGGTCCATTTCGAATCAATAACAAATATTTTGTATTACGCCTAGCTTGCTAGCAGGCTCAATTAGCGCCCGGTATACATTTGCTTCATAGTTAACTGCGACATAAGTGCTAGGCCTGATATATCATACCATAACACTAGCAACGACAAATTAGTAAACATTGACATGACACAGTGTTAGAAAGTGGTTGTCACTAATTATTATCCATTTAAAGCAAGTTCTGAACTATGGCAAGTATATTCAAATTGTTCAGTTATGAATTGGGAGTACATGCTTTTATTTTGGTTATCCATTTAATATTCAATATGGAAAAAGAAACAAACTATTACCAATATCGAATACTATAGTAAAAAATAAAACCAGACCGTATAACTATCTGATTATTTAGTAAAACACAGCATTTCCGCCTTTTGCATCTCTGCTCTGAGCAAAAAAAAATTTGTTTGAGAATGGACATATATGAACATTCTTTGTTCATGGATTAACTAGTGACTATCAATGGCATCGCCAATGATAATGAGTTACATGAAATAACAAAAGGTAAACACTGATAACGACCCATAGAAAGTAACGCATGTTATATCAGTGCAGTGGCCAACACTATAAACACGTGAAAACAACACCAGGTTTGGGAATATTTCCCGAATTAGTTGATTGATCGATCTCTAAAATGTTTCTTGGTTTTCACGTACCTGACATTGCGCGATGCTTTGCCAAGCATTGTTTACATAAAAACTTTTGCGGCTGACGAATCTCATCATCAGAGGCACAGCCTCTGTGTTGACAGTAACAGCAATTTAGCTTCATAAGGAGATCCTGCCCGTTTTGATTGTGCCAGAAAAGGACCGTTGTATTTCACTGAACGCTCTGCCAATTTGTATCGTGGGGTACAGAGTATACAAACAGATTACTAAATGTGCCATCTAGACGTTTTCAGGCATGTTTATGCAAATTATTAGTGCAAATGCCACGTTTGGTCAACTGAACATGCCGACCTCCCATTAGACAGTGGGATGGACCCTGGTGTTTGTGGAGGCAACGATATGCACCAATGGTGAGGTTCACAAATAGATCAAGGCTGAGAAGGAAGGTTTTTCAGTTAAGAAATATGACATTAGCACTGCAAATTATAACGCACATGTAATATAATCGTATTCTTTAGCGTGGGGAGTGGTCTTGTTGTTCCTTGACACTCACACACTTTGTAAAATGTTAACATCTATGCTTGTGTACGTTTCCGACAACAGCAATGAGTATCTCCGAATTGTAGCTGCAGTTATTGTGTAATGGCTCTTAGCAGTACCACTGTACATTTATTACATAATGTTGGTATTTGACTATCAAATAGATCTACTCAGAGCAAATTTTAAACGTCTCATTACCCGTTTGTACTGGGTAGCGATTATTTTGTATATAATTCTTTTTGGCACTTTGATATCACTGCTGATCTGTTACTGAACTTGCCCTGCAGGTTACTGTCATGCTGTCGCACTCATTCCGTTCCGTTTGGCTGCTAGCAAAGCTATGTTAATAGAGTGTAATATTCAAAAGTGTTAAAAGCAATTTGCCCTTGTTTAATCGACATACGGGTGGTGTCGATGCTGGCGTACACTTTTTTGCAGGCTTTTATAAAAGGATCCGCATGCTGATGCATTAGCTGCAGTTATAACACTTGGCGTTCTTTTTGGATATCGGCTAACATATGCATTAGAAATGTTAGGTCACTTAACGACAGTTATTATATGTCAGGGCAGTTTAACAATCGGTGATCTATTATGCAAATTATGAAAAACTACAAATGGACTTACGTTTTAAAAAGAGCCACTGAACATCTGTATATACTTTGTGTCCTCGAAGCCAGCAGCAAAATTGGCAACTCGATAAATTGCGTTCGACACATAGCGCCTACGCATAAGGAAAATATGTCCTCAAGCGAACCATTTCAGCTGAGATGTAAGATTGACTTCGGTAAATTACGGTGAAAGCCGTACAAACGCTCTTTACACTAGCAGCAGACGTATGCTTACATATTTGCATGCATAAGTACAAGCGACCAGTCGGATATCTGCAAAGTATGTCGGAAGGTGGGAACGACGGGGTTGACTCATTACACTGGGGTTAAAACTGTCACATAAGTAACTGCTTTTCTGTTCATAACCGCTCTGTATGTTGTAATGCTTCCCTCTGACTAGAATGCTGATGTAACAGAGCGTCAAATACAACAAAATAATTCCTTACTCTGCGTTTTCAGGGAGCACTTGTTATCAAAAGAGGCCATTGGGTCTCAATGGAATCGGGAGAACCTAGTTATTTCGGCGACAAATGCCACAAGCAATTTATTCCGGAGAAATATTGGAAATCCCGAACTTGAGTTATTAACTGGAGCTTCTGGGAGCCATATCTCGCAGTTGCAACCGCATTGGTTCAATTTGAAGAATGTGGGATGTTGAGAATAAGCATGCAACGTCCATGGGCTATTTACAATTCTCGCTGTGAACCTTTGTAGGGCAAACGTATTCTTTGAACTGTCGTTCTGATGAATAGCGAATTGGTAGGTCAACAATTCATTGAGAAATTTAATCGTTACGCTGGATAGTAAATTCCGTGTTCATGCTGCAAAGTTTTATCTTTCCAGATCACGAACAAGATGCAACGCTGTGCTGGTTTGCATGATGGGCGCTTTGGTGATCAAGAACACAGCAAAGCAATGAAGCTGAGAAAACAGGCATCCGAGGGTTGGCAGTACCTCATGTGTTGAAATTGTCTGATATAATTTGTTTCTTACTCTTTTATCGAAAGTCGACAAACGTGTATCGCTTGGCTGCGTGGCCTGTACAGCAACTGTAAATTCACATTTACTAGAACATTGACGTAATGTAACGATTTATCGGATAACGTGCTCAATATATATCGCCAGCATGTTTATCTGTGGCCATTGGTACTCATGTTTATCAGCAACCACTGTGGTGAGTACTGGAAAAAGGCAATGATTTATCTTTTTGTACTTTTTATAATCATTCCACCACTAATTGTATGCAAATGTAGCATCACGTGCTTCCTAGAGGAGACAGGTGTGTCCATAAAACTCGCGATAACAAGCAATACAAATAACCTGGAATAGTATACAGGATGACATGTCATACACTAACGCTCATTGATATGCTGATATGTCGTCTACGCCTTCATTTTTAAGAGACAATATCACACCAATATTCATGCATCTTAATTCAGACACCAATTCACACATTACCATGCGGCTGCGCCATATATCATTACTGTTGATGTATATGAATAATCTAGTGACAGTGCATGACTATAATAAATACCACATTGATTACCAAAAGCAACCCTGCCTCGTCGCATGGATGAAAGGTAATCTGTCGTAGGTTGGAACGTGGGTAGAATGCGAACGGTATTTGTGAGGACAATATTCTTCATGTCCCGAAACACCCATCGCATTATGCTCATATACAGCATTTGCCATGCATAGATTGGGGTCTAGTAAACGCATCCTATTTGAGTATAAACATCACACGAGCGTCTCATATTGAGTATGCACGATGACGGTAACAGCGATGCATTATCGTCTTAGCGGACCGTTGACAAAAATCAACCTACTTAAAAGTCGCAGCTGCAGTCAACGTATTAATTGTTGGACGACCTGGCTCTAACTATTCTTCTACAAATCACAATATGAGTGGATCGACTATAACATTGAAGAAACCTCATTTCTAGCAATGTGTGAATCATGTATGCTTGAAAGATGGATCAACTATATCTTACAGCGCGCTCTTAGCCTTGAAGCGTAACAAAAGCTCGGCCAGTTTATGTTTTGGTACGGCGACAATAGCGTTTGTTGTTTGTAAGCATGTTCATGTAAGATAAAGAACACAAGCGTATCAATCTATTATGCTGGCAGCAAAGCAACAAAGGTAATAGGTAGCTTTATATAGATGCATAGCCAGAAGGGCCTAGTGTTTAGGCCTCAGTGAAGTGAGTGCCCACTCATTTCTGATTATGAATTGACTCATCCAGTTACCCTGTTGACATCAGCAGCACTGCCCATTGAATACACTCGGAGATGGGCAGTTGGAAATCATTTAGGTCTTGAATCTCAGTACAATATTACAAGGTCTATAATGTAAGTAATCAATTAGAATGAATATGGAAAGACGCAAAACCATTGCGTCGGCTTTAAACTGTACTGCATCTATAGGTCATCCCTCACCTTGTTGTGCTACTTGTAATAGGCATCTTACTAGAAGAACAATAAATTCCGCGACACCTAATAGCAGAATTCTGAAGGATGAAAGATTGGGATGACTGCATTATAAAGGTATTTTGTGAAACAAGAGTTTGCATTTTTGCTGTGTTATTAAAATATAGTTGCACCATTATAACTTCACAGGATTATATATCGCGTTACACTTGAACGGTTGACTAAATTTTCTGGTTTTTGCGTAAAATTTCCATTGAAGCAGGAGTATCAGTTTATCATAGAACAAGGGTTGCCAAATTAGAGAGTACACTGTAAAGCGAAACTCGGCTAGCTCTGAATCTATAATCGCTTTCTTTGATAGTGTTCCTTAAATTTCATTTACATAAATATTCGCAACATTTTGACAGAACATTAACAATACCGAGGTTGGGACAGCTATGGTTCACATTACTCAGCATAATACCTCATATTGAACAACAATGGATGAGAGTAGAACTGCAAACACTTATTTCTAGAAACAGCAACGACGTCCAAGTGTCATACGGCTTCCCATTCTTTCCCTCTTTGTAATTCTGTCTATCAGTGTTTTGCTCTTGCCTGACCAGCATCCACATAGGCTGCATTGAGGCTACCAATCAAGCGTATCAATTTATACATAATCGTCAGGATTTTACATTATAAACATTTACACTCACCGAATAAAAGCATTGGTAAATTGCCCGGGGTATGTCTTGTAAACAATTGTGAATGTTGTAAATACGAAGCCGCTGATTAAAGCCAAATGTTGCAGAGTGTTATGCACAAATATATCTAAATAGTGACTAAAAGCGGGCGGGTTTGCGTCCAATTGGCCTAAAATATATACGACATTAGTCATTAAGAATAATCCCTGCGATTTCAGTTCTGAGATGAATCTAACTGATCGATTTTCACGAGTACTTTAAGAACGTCCTAATAGACTACCATAGCTAGATCCCAATCATGCAAATGTATTTATGTCAAAAAGCACATTTCACTCACGAAAATGCACGAGAGCCTTCGAGACAAATATGTTTGACGTAGCGCATGCGTACATTCGGCTACCAATGCCATCAACCCAGCTAAGGAGCCATATTCATATAACGATATACAGAGATAACTGTAGTGGAGGATATGTGGAGACGAACAGAATCCGCAAATTATTATTATATACTTAGCGCAGAAAAAAGTGGGCTTTTTATAGCCGTTCATGAACGTCCGCATATTTGTGCTGCCACCTCCCCCCCAACGCCAGTTTTTCCAATAGACTAAATCAGCATTCGGTCCATATTTAGCTCTATAGCATCCCATAAATGCATTATAACCGGCTGAAGGCGCCCTCAGTAACTTCTGTGCTCATTAGCAGGTTGTTGTTCATCGGGTTGAGTGTCGATACATATGTTAGCTTGGACCGTGTGCCTCGGCACGAGTAGACTAGCAAACTGAACGTGATAACATATTTTATCCAAAATAATGTATAAGTTTTATGAATGTGTTGATCCCTATCCTGTTCAAAGCTGTATAAGATTTAATATGCTGAATAACCTCTCACAGTTGGCATTAGATTAGGGATGAAGCTCTCGTTTGTATATTGAACAATTAATACGAGAAGCTTTGCGGATCTTGATATTTTCAAGTTGGCCTGACTTGATAGCAAAATCTCTTTACATAGCTGCTGTCCATCAGTTTCAGAGCTGTACAAATCGCTAAAATGTACACTTCTTTGGTAGGTTGTTACTGTCGCGCCGTAATATAGTCCCTCGACATTGAAAAAGAAGTCGAACCTGGCACTTTATTATTGGTTAGCTGATATCCTGGCTACCAATCCTATTTTCCAATCCACCTCAAGCACAGCAAATATATACATAGCAGATGATAGGATGAAAAATAGTAATATCTTTGGTTCCAGTGTAATTGTAATCATCGTTGTTCCGCCATTAAATGCATCAATTTAAACAAACCCAATCACTCCTTGCAAATTGTCGAATATCCGCAGGGTGTTGTAGTTTGTTTTTGTCAGAATGTGACCAAGTATCTGCGTTCGTTTTGTCATTGCCACCACGAATTAGGTTCGGTACAACCATTATTTCCAAAGTAAATCATGATGCAGCTTTTCATATTATTACATCATGTTTGGTTAAACACAGCAATTTTAAGCCTAGGGAGGAGGATGAACAGAGTCAGGCTTTGATAATGCGTAGTAAAAATTATTACATTGCCTCAGAGGGCTGTAATCGCCACCTGGAAAACATCTGGCCATTTCTTATCATGATTATAAGCCTCTGAGCCTTCTGTTAGACAAGTTACTGCATGTCTAATGGAATTATAGATACAATCATGCTGGCGTTGACAAACAGACGGCCCAGAGAGCAGGTGGCCGCATACTGATGCTTGTATTTTTAGCGACGTTCTATGACATCACTGTGGAAATGGTGCTGTCTGCCACATCCAAACATAAGCTTGCTCGCGCCAGTACGAATCAATCGAGCAGTCCATATTTGAGTAATAAGCAAATAGAAATTAGAGCAATGTATGATTGAAAAATGTTATTAAATCGAGCTGTCAGAAACTATGATATCACAGTATTGATCAAGGCACTGAAAAACTTGCCGATCTGCTTCATTGGGATTTTTTTTACACTGAGCAACTTATTGTTATTTCTTTAAAGGATTGACAATGGGAATCGCATTATAGATGCTTGTCAGTGCGTGCAACTTTCGAAGTTAAGCAAACATCAAAATTGAACTCCTGGGGCATTGTGCAATACGCACAAAACAATCTGAAGAGAGCAAATACTCGACATGACTCGCAGTATGTTTCCCATTTTTTGGGGTGCGGAGTCATCACGATACAACTCAAGTAATCAATTTATATCATCTAAGAGATTGTGCCGAAAGCTATATGAGTAGAAGCAATTACGCCATTCGCACCATGACTTCTGACGTTCTTTTGTCCCGCAAGTAATGATGGTTGATGGTGCGGGTTATCAAGCCATAACGGGTAGAAGGAGGGTTTGTCAGGCCGTCAAATGCGTGTGGAAGACGGAATTGTTTCGCAATAGGTACATATGTTTTTCATTAGCTGCCGGTATTTTCATTCCATTCTATCATTTGGGAATGACTAGTGACATCTAGCCAGCAGTCGTAGGACCTTATCGTGTCCAATTTAGAAATTGTATCTGTTGGTTCCCATGGTATATGTTCTACGCCATTGAGCAATTCGGGTCAGATACAGAGTTAATCTTATCTATTGCTATACTTACCGTCACTACGGTCTCCACAATGCCGAGAATAAGAACCCCCAAAACGCATATATATATATATATATATATATATATATATATAGAGATAGAGAGATATATAGAGATAGAGATAGATAGAGAGAGATAGAGAGAGAGAGAGAGAGAGAGAGAGAGAGAGAGAGAGAGAGAGAGAGAGAGATATCTATCTAGAGATATACTATCTCTCTATCTCTCTCTCTCTCTCTCTCTATCTCTAGAGAGAGAGATATCTCTAGAGAGAGATATATCTCTCTCTCTCTCTCTCTATCTCTATATATATATATATATCTATATATATCTATATCTCTATATATATCTATATATGTCTCTGTTTCTTTCTGTTTACTTTCTTTTATGCCTTTGGGGGGGGGCCTTTTATATATTTGGGGGATATATATATATATATATATATATATATATATATATATATATCTCTATATATATATATATATATATATATATATATGGATATATATATATATATATATATATATATATATATATATATATATATATCTATATATATATATGTATATATATATATATATATATATATATATATATATATATATATATATATATATATATATATATATATATAATATATACACAGATCTTATACACCCTGTAAAATTGCAGCCAAACTGCGCTTACCAGCCAATGGCTCTAATAGTCCAATAACACTTAGCGAAAACGCAACCTCCCACATTCAAACATTTTGTCAACGTCCAGTCCTAATGCGATTAGTCAGATCCCAAACTCTAGCACTCTGTCAAGGAATCAATAATGGCGATTGCACAAGATTACCATCCAAATTAGTCCCTCATTATGTTACTATTACCATATTGGCAGGTAGCCTATATCGGTCTGGTTTTCTAATCATATCATATCTGACAGCGAAAGCATGCCGTCTTGGTTCATGGGAACAAATAGCATGGCCTTACTGAGTCAAACTCTTGACTGAACAATTAGATACATAGCGGGTGGTTGTATATGCTTCTAAATTCAGGACAGCCGTCAAGTCAAATGAATGCTACATGAAACAAATTGTGCCCCTTATAGTAAGTTTTATATCAGCCACTCATCTATGATAACGGCAAATAATGGGTGAATTACTGGTGTATATACCAATACATTGCATGACAATAGAAGCAGACCCATAGTATATAATAGTACGCGATTACGGATACCAGGCATTTAATCGACCATTTAGAATAACAACCTGACCGTACTAAGCTAATGGTCCAATCGCATGGTAGCACCAGAGGCTGCCTGTTTAG
>CM067344.1:18050033-18149511 GCA_034190875.2 Urechis unicinctus
GTGTGTGTGTGTGTGTGTGTGTGTGTGTGTGTGTGTGTGTGTGTGTGTGTGTGTGTGTGTGTGTGTGTGTGTGTGTGTGTGTGTGTGTTGTGTGTGTGTGTGTGTGTGTGTGTGTGTGTGTGTGTGTGTGTGTGTGTGTGTGTGTGTGTGTGTGTGTGTGTGTGTGTGTGTGTGTGTGTGTGTGTGTGTGTGTGTGTGTGTGTGTGTCCCTTCTTTTTGCCTTGGCCCAAGTTTGTGAATACTTTGCTCTTCTGCTTTCATTGCTACATATATGCAATATGTAGTAACTCGTGTGAAATCAATCGTTAGCTCGGTATAGCAGGTGGCTAATTGTAGTGTGCATGACTTGTTACTTCCGCTCCAGAGGTTAGAAAAAAGCCATTAGAAAAGCACCTAGGCATTTGCCTACAACGTAACGATTCTTGTGACAGAGTTTTCATCGCCACCACTGTTCTGAAAACATTACAATGGACTCGGAATGTATGTACAGATACACAGAAACAGCCTTCTTCAGCTTGAATCGAGTGATCGGCATACTTTTTCAACATTATTGACACGAAGTATTCCGCGTCCAGTCGGGCTTGATAACTATTTGGGTTCAGATGATGCTTAATTCATGTCACTTAACATCTTGCTGTCGGGTCGATCTAAACTAATCGGTGTTTTGTTCTAGACAATTATTAGCAAAAAAAGGACCGTTTCGGCTAACCTTTTCAATAGCATTTAATTGCTAAATTATTTTTAGAGTGACTTGGGCGTTCAGAAATTGACATTAGCGATGTAGCGATGAAGCTAGTGGTCTGCTTCGCCTTGTATCAAGCAAAATGAATTGATGCACTGGTGTGTGTTATATCACTTTCAGTGGCGAGGTGAAATCACGACGATGTCTGATAGGGATGATCATGGTACTTGAACAACCACGTTGACCAGAAACAAAAACCACACACCCCTGTATAATAACACGATATATGGAAATGCGAATTGCAAATAACAAATAACTGGTATTCATTTGGATATAAGTTGGTCACACTATCTGATTGGCGTATCTCCATTGCCAGGAAATACACTAACGTACCTACAGCACAACTGCTTTCAATATATGCATACATTGCGAGTTTTCCCAAAAAGTTAATTGCACACCACTGATGTCCGTGTTGTCCTGTCTGGTTTAATCAGCCCCAGCAGCACCCAATATCCTCGGACGACCATGAGAGTATATGCTGTATGTATTGCTGCACGGGACACAGCTAATACCACTAAAGACGACATTCTTGATTCCAAAACAATACAGCGGCTTGTTAGTGCAATGAACGTGCTTGAATAATATATATATACAGCGTCTCAGAGCTGCTTGCACACAGGTCTTCCACATATTTAAGTAGCATTCCTTATTTAATGACGTCTATGCAAATCAATCAATGGTTTATCACTGAAATCAAGTCAAACCCCAGATAAGAGCCCAAACCATGCATTAAGTCCCCTGTGTGCGACGTGCTTTGAGACGACAGTGACAAGAAACATTGTGCGAAGGGTGTCGTAGTCCGGGAATATAGCAAGTGCCCTTTGTTACATTTGCTGTCCAGGAAGACCCCACATTAAAAAAATAATCATAATTGATGTTCGTGATACAGTACCCTCTGTCTGTTTAGGTATCTCTCTTCCTGCTTGTGGTCCAAACATGATTGAGATCCCTTAAACAGTGCCTATGTAAGATACTCCGATACATAAATGTGTGGTAGATGTTCTGTTTATATCAAGAGAGTTGCATATAATAACAAGAAGATATAGTGACATTCTTTGTGTCACATATGCATATGTATTGTTATATTATGTAGGCTTAAAATGGGTAATCATCCAGAAGTGCAAACAACGCTGTCCCTGTTGCATTAGTGCATAGCGAACGTAAGCAAACGACGATTCGACGTAATCTGCTTAGTTAATAAAATTGTCAATGCACAGGCATCGGCTCAGATAGCTTTCCAATGAATGCATTCAATGCATGTTCTTGTAGCTAATCACATGTTTGTCGTATTGCATCCGGCGCGATATGAGTAGGTTGTTTTGACACTTTTCCGGTAAAGTGCAGCAAAAACAAAACTCGACTGATATGGAGGTGAAGTATATCAACTGAATTAATGCAAATATGTCAACTGTGCAGTTATCTCATGAGTTCTTTGTTAGTGAATGCTGTCAGCGGTTTTAAAAACAACGAAACTATTAACGATTGTCGTGACCGAGCTAGATTTGAATGCCATCGCATTACCGCCGTGTGAAATATGCGTCCTCAACATGTTGTTATATGCGCCAAGGCTACAAAGGATGGAGTTTACAACCAAGAGCTGGTGCTAAAGAGCAGAGCGACGCAAGACGGCTCTAAAGCTTGACCAGTTATTGCACGCAATATTCACTGCATAAAATATTATTCACTGGCGGTATGAACAAAGGCACACTTACCCCCCACCCCCCCCACCCCTCACACACAGGCAAATTCATGCTGCCTCACTTCCGGTTGCTAACATTATTGATTTCGACGATGACATGCTGCAAATAGGTAGGGTTTTAACTACAATGACTATCCCTACCGGACATCCACTGCAACTACAGAACGCCCCCAGAGACCTATATGACCATATCCAGACACATGTGGTTTATCTCGCCCGCTACCGGCCGTCACCCCCGGAGGGGGGGGGGGGTGGCACTTGAGTGTATAGAGGTAGTATATATGTGCCGCGCGATGGCCATTTTGACCTTGTACGACGAGTAAGGGTTTTTAAGGTCCCGCGGCACACCCCTATCCAGAATAAGGCCAAGTGCCATGAACTGAGACACCTTAGGTTTGTTCTTCTCAATAAAGGCGGGATCTGGGCGAATTGTTGTCACTCTCATCGCAAAGAGTTTCCAGTAGAAGAAAGCTCCAGCCGGTCTTTCTGGAATCTTTATCGGCCTGCCCATCCAGGGGCCGTGGTGATCCAGATCGTAGTCGAAGATGGTGTCAAACTTACCGTTTGCGGCGTAGTCCCCTCCATCATCTATGTCTTTGATGGTTGTGTACCCCCAAGTGACCGTCTCCTTGTACTTCTTCCTGTCCTTATGGTGGTGCTCCAAGTTGTACGCTCCAGCCCTCCCCAGGTCCTCATAGGCACACACCCGAAAAACACAGTCCACAAACACCCCGATGGTCGCCGGCGGACTGTGGTGAAGCCCATGCAGAATCTAAGGTTTGTACTGGGGCGGGATAATTCTCCCAGGGATACGTGTGTAAGGACACTTTATTTCAAGTAGCGCAATCTCCTCCTTACTTGGGTCCCCAGGAGGACAGAGGATGTCACCATCAGACTGGACCGGGAGGACACAAAATCCGTCTGGGGAGTAAGCCGTGTCCTCCCCGTAAACATTTGTGTTGTATCTGCTCTCAATGACTGCAATTGCAACCTCCTCGAAGACCTGGCCCCAGAGGCAGGCGACGCTCCTGTGGCCGCCCTCGTTGCTAGTTTTCTTGGTCAGCTTCTTATTATAGCTGTTAAAGTAGTCCTGACCGATAGCTGCGGAGTAGTCGCTTCCACCAATGCAGTGCTTTCTTTTATTCTCCCACTGAGTCTTTTGTCTGATCCCGTCATGTGAGATACAGAACGACTTAATCACTTGTTCCATTACCAAGCTATACCTTATACTATCCACTGTTTAAATAGATCGGTACAGACCACAGATGTCTGCGCACACTGGGTTTTATTCTATGTATTGAGGCGGGTCAAAATCATTCAAAGTCCGCTCAATGGTAAAGAAGCACCCAATTTTTGTCTGATACCTTCCAATGCTTCATCTTTTCTACGTCGGATCAACGTGTTTTTTTCATCAATTGAAACAGTCTGGTGCGCTTTTACAGATCTGGCCTTAATTTCGCCCTTCATTTGGGTATATTTTGTGACCTCAGCTAAAACGGGTTTAAACTCATGATCAGAGATATTACCATCTTCAAGTGCTGTTGATACAATGTCAGCAATAGTATTCAATTTACTCTGCACTAGAATGCGGATCTGATCATGTTATTTCACCTTGATGCTCAGCCGGCGACTGACGAATTTTCCAGCAATTCCAAGTAGCCTATAAGCTGCTCCAGTAACACCAAAGACTGTGGCAATAGGAATAGCAACTATTGTAGACTTGCGCCAAGACACATACCAACAGTAACTAACGCAGTGTCAACTGCATCCACCGAGTTCACTGCACGCCTATATTTCTTGTACATAGCACAATATTTTTCAATCATTTTCTCAAGGTATTGCCTTTTGAGGCTGATCTCATTCAACCGATAGGAGTGCCCCGGATTCTCATCAGACAGCTGCGGATATAACGGTGCCGTCGGAATGATTGGTTGTCCTCCAGACCAAGTCGCCCCTCTGTTTTGAGTGGTTGTATAAAAGTTAATAACGTTGCCTTGTTCTAGCTGTAAAGGCTGGTCTAAAATATTACAACAGCCCGTTGGTCAGCAGGCTTACTTATTCCTACCGCTTGATTCTTTCCATTAATAACAGGAACGACTGTTATAGCAGCAGTATCAGCACCAACACCCGAAGACAACCCCATACGAATGATCTTGCCATTGCATAACATGGTATATCCACAGCTTGAGTCATGTGAGTCTCGAACCTTAGCCCCATGGCCAAACGACCACTCATATCCTCTGCGAAGGGGGCAACTTGCTTCTGCCCAAATAGTAATGAGATGTTTCGTTTGGGAGTTTATGTGTTCTCTCAGGTCCCTGCGATGCTGTCGGTGTTGTGCATCAACATACTTTTTATTAGCAGCATCTTCAGGCGATATTGGGTCTCCCAACTGAACGATTTTATTATCTCCCATTTCAAGGTCTCCGTACATATCATCACCTTGTTTACTAACGCGTGAATTGGCTGCGATAGTTACCAGATCTATTGTGTTTTGGTATGACATTGCTTGTCCTCCAGAGGATGGAAGGCCTATCGTAGGAAGTCCCGTGATCATGTTGCCATCCACCTTAAGATCCCCTTCCATTGTGTCCCCTACGGCACTTATTTTTTGTGAGTCACCATTAGATACATAGGTCTTTGTGGCATATTCCGAGAGGTCGGCGCCCTAAACAGTGCTTGCCGGTTTTTGCCTAGGTCCATAAATACTCGTTTTTATTGACATCTTGTAAATTCAAGAACAACGCTAACAGGTAAGTCGTGGTAATCTAATAGCCTTACTTTATCATCGCGTAACTGAACCTTTAACTCATGCACTGTTCCGCTAGTGACACGTTTACATACAGGATTAGTGAAGTTCGTGGTTATAATATCACCGAAAGAGCCACCCTCTAAGCCAACAACTTCAAGAAGCGTAGTGGGCACACCATCTAGCATGTTGTGTGTGGTACTGACTTGATCGAGGTGAACATAAATTGTGTTAAAGATGCTAAAGTTGATGGTCCGGTCACCAGTGTAAGTACCTGAATAAATCTACCGCCTTCCGAGACCGTCATCAAGACCCAACATTGATAACACTCCGTCTGATATATTCACAGTCCCATCAGAAATTTTGAGGGTAGTAACCCCATTTACAGCATCAACTTCTAACCCAAGACCTAATAATGTAATTTGCTTCTGAAGAAGACTGAAACTCCATAGGCCTGGTTTTCATTGGATTCTTCCTCCTTTTCCAGCAGTTTCAGACCACCATGCAATGTTCTCGTCTGTTTCAAGATAGTACCAGCCCACAGTATATGTGATTGACCTTAGGCCAACACATAGATCGCCCGCTGTGTTGTCAGTAGGATTTTGCAGGGACACAGCATCGCCGCTTTGAACATTAGACAGAGTGTGATACATAGCACTATGGATAAACAAGCCTTTATATTCAATACGAATAAAACGTACAAAACCGGGCCGGTATACCTACCCCATATTGCCCGCGAGGATCTGACACATCTCCTCATCCAGGTAAAATCGGATAATATCACAGATGCGTTTGGTGTAGAGTTCTCCAACCTGTTTGATAAATACGTGGTGCCAAACATAAGCGACGACAGCCTTGTAGTTGGCTGGAGAACCAACCACGTGCAATACTGGCAGAACCAGGTAAATTTTTTTGTATGATGTGCAACAAGCGGCTGCGGAGTTTCTGCCCTGGACCACCTCAGATCTGATTCCCCAGCACTAAGTAACCTCTACAGGTTCCACGTCTATCACGCAGCCTCAACACGGACACGGTGCAGTTCCTGCAGATCTACAAGCTCATTTGCTTGCAATTTCTATGCTGGACTATCACCCCTCCCCGCCTCCTCCAGGCTTGCTATTTTAGCTTTCCGCCGGTCTATATCCTTTTCTATCTCAGTTATCTTAGCTAGGTTGTTGACCAGCTCACCCCTCTGGGTCTGCATTGTTTACCTATGTCTTGGATGGTATTATGAACGTCCTCTATAAAGCTTGTTTCTTCCGCGCCACCCCCCGTTCGTGAAATGGTTTCAGGGCCCCTCATTTCTAAATTCTCTGCAGCTTTAGCAGCTGCTTTGTCAACGCCTTACAGGGCGGTTGCTTCCTTTTGTGACACTGCTTTTGGAGACAACCCAGTGAACCCCAAACCATCATGGATGGCATTAGACCCCCCACCCTGTCTGCTAGCTATTGTTTGAAGTGAAAGCGGGGCCTTAGTACGAGAATGTGTTATACTTAGGTCAGGGTAGTCCCTCAAACGTAACTCTCCTCCAACAAGTTCAAAGGTTCCATAACCGCGACCGAGGGGTGTGTGTGACCTTTTTCAGCTAATGCATTGTTATAATCATTGACAGCGCCTATAAATAATCGCCCTTCCTGTGATAGAGACTGATCCATCCCAATGTCCCCTTTATATAACAGGTGGGAGAGGGGGGGCCTTTGGGATAGGAACCAAAGGGCGAACCTCATACTCTCTTCCAGCGTCGTGCCAATCCTCCTCCACGTCGTCTTTAAATGTTGGTTTATCAAACTCCATGTTATTATGTTAAAGATATAATTGTAAATAAGCATTCATCATGTCGAGTACTTACGGACGCAAACTAAACCCACACCGCCGGATACGCGAACCCCTAAGGGTAAAGGGCGTGCGGCAGTCTGTAGTTATTACAAACAATCCAAGCACTATTGATCAGAACCAACAACTGCTGATTCGCTTCCCCAATGTAGGTGCAGAAGACGTCCTTGTCCCTGAGTCTGAGCGAGCAGAACCCCGCTGCACCCCTGGTGAAGATATGTCTTCTAAGAGAGATAGGCTTGCTGTTGTCATAGCTGGGGGTCAGGCCCGTCAGTACCTCGGCGATCAGCACCTGTCAACTGCAAAGATTGAATCAATGTCCGATGAAGAGATTACAAACTCTATGCGGAATATGAGGCTCGCTGGGCGCTAGCATGACGCGGACTCTGGGGCAGTCGGTTCTCCAACTGTTTTCTAGCGTTGCTTGTATGTTTCTACAAGTCCCCCCAGAACATCAGCCAAATCTGATTACGGACCTTGAGACTGACCCGTTTGTCGGGCACGTGCTAAGAACTGCCACATGTGAACTTTATCATCGCTATGGTATGATGTTGGCTCCGCTTACCGCAGCCTTAACAACCGCCAAGTACTGCCAATTCGGAGCAAGCACCCCCTCCATTCTGCAGAGGACCTGTCTGGGTGCTGTCAATTGGAGGAACAAAATTGATAGGTAATATGGAGAACGCAAATCAATAGATAATAGCGTTGACTAGTGATCAGCCTGCGCCTCAACCTCAACCAGCACTAAAGGAGAAACCCACAAAAGACGCTAAAAAGGTTGAGGCAGGAATCAGTGGCCAGTCGGAGGTGGAAGGTGTGGATGCACCCACCGTTGAATACGATACACCCTGTGACGATCACCCGACAAGAGTCCAACTAACACTGTCTTTATTTGGCAATCGCATGGCTTATAAGGACAATCAAACCACGTAGACCAATATTACACAATAACATTTGAAATACAACATGAGCTTGGTCATGACACCTCCCCCCTAAAAAGGGAGTGGACAATTTCTTCAAATCATTCACACAAAAGTTCAATATTATCTGAGAATAATTTGACAATCAATAACAATCAACTTACAAATATTACAACGAATTAGTAAGAATCAAGCATTGTCAATTTCATCATACAAATAGTAAACAATGTGAACTACTAGAATATTTCAAGAGAAGCATCACATCATAACGTATGAGAAATAAGACCTATTCGTGACAATGGTTATTAATTAAAAATCACAAAGAATAATTCATTGAATTCTACTCAGAAAATCTGCACTAACATTTTGTGCACCTTTAATATAACTCAAACGACATCTATATCGCTGTAAAAGCAACGCCCATCTTGTCAGTTTTGCACTTTTGCTTCCATTTTCAAACACATATAAGAGTGGGTTATGATCAGATGTAATGTTTATTTCAGCACCAAAAAGGATGCTATCGAAGCGTTTTAGAGCATACGCTTCCTTCTCTACAGTGGCCCATTTACATTGACTTTCATTCAGTTTGTGGCTGGCATAAACAACAGAATGTTCTTTACCTAAATCATCAGTCTGACTGATGCAACAACCTACAGCGAATGCAGATGCATCAACGTACATTTTGAAGGTTTTCGTTATATCTGGAATGAACAGGACTGGGGCGGTACACAGTTTCTATTTTAATGATTCAAAACTTTTCTTGTCAGTGTCATCCCATGGAATGACAGTGGGGACAGACTTCTTTGTCAAATCGGTGAGGGGCTTGGTTATGTCTGCATAACGATCAATATAGGTACGGAAATAGTTGCACATACCCAAAAACCTTTGCAATTCTCTCTTTGTAGTCGGTAATGGTTAATTATTGATAGCCATAATTTGATTCTTATCTGGTTGATTTTTACCAGACCCAACTATATGACCAAGATATTTGACCTCAGGCATACCGAATATGCACTTGTTCATGTTTATTTTCAAGCCAGCAAAAGCAATAGTATTTAACACTTTGCTCAAATGGATCAGATGATCTCCCCAGCTATCTGAGAAGACAGCTATATCATCAATATAGCCACAGCTGTAACCTTGGTGGGGTTCTAACAGCATGTTTATGAGTCTCTGAAACGTGGCTCCAGCATTTTTTAACCCAAAGGGCAAAACTGTCCACTGATAACAACCCGAATGAGTAACAAAGGCCGTTTTTTCTTGACTTCTTTCTTCAAAAGGTATTTGCCAATACCCTTTTGTCAAGTCTAAAGTTGTTATAAACCTTGACTTTCCGATCTTGTAAACAAGATCATCAACATAAGGCATAGGAATGCATCTGACACAGTTCCAGAATTTAAATATTTGAAATCAACACAAAGTCGGACCCCAGAATCTTTTTTCGTGACACACACAACTGGGTGACAAAATGGACTGTTGGAATGCACTATCATTCCATACTCAAGTAATAGCTGTATTTGACGATCCACCTCTTTGCGTAGAATCAAGGGTATGCGATATGGTGGCAAACGTTTGGGTGTAAAACCATCAACCAGTTTGATAGGGTGACTTATCAATTTGCAATGTCCAGGTTTCTCAGAAAAGACAAATGCGTACTTATCTAAGAGCTGCACTAAACCTCTTTTTGAGTTGTCTGATAAATTTGTGTGAAAATCAGGCTTCACACTTTTGGAGGTTTCATCAGAGTCACACTCCGCACTTGTGGGGGCTTATATGACTTCCCCAAAGTCCTCATCCTCCTCATGGATAACACCCAGCACAGCAACCCGTCTAATAAACTTTCGCAGTTTATTTGCATGCAAATGGATGTGCTTTCCATTTTCTTTTCAATTTCATAACTGTGGTTGGAAAGTTTTCTGGTGACAACACAAGGACCAATCCATTTAGCAAAGAGCATGATTGTTGATGTAGGTGTGAAAACCAACACTTCCTCGCCAACCTCAAATACCTTGTTTTTACATTTGCGATTCCGATAATGCGCATAATATAGTTGTTGTTTGTCAGCAAATTCTAATGCTTTGTCTGCAGCTATCTCCAACTTTTGTTTCAAATCAAGCAAATATTCATTTACAGGTTTAGAAATGCCGACTAACAAATCGTCATTCAGCCAAGTTTCACGTAATATCGTTGCATAGTCTTTTTTATTCCCAAATGAGTGGACCTAACTGATTCATGAGCTTGTAGCATCACTTGTTTTCCGCTCAAGGGGCACCACTAGTTGTTGGACTCGTTCACCGAGAACGTGATCAACGTGGAACAAAACACCCCTATCAGTGATCATACCGTGTTTGCCCTCGTTTGCTGCTTGCCACATACTGGCTAATGTCTTATCTTTCTTCTGCAAATCACAGAAGTTTTCGTTACAACCGTTTGATGTTTGGTTGCTCTCTGGTGGAACCGAATCACATGGACAAATCTTATTTCCTGGATCAACATTTATAGTATCAGGATCAGAAACAGGTAAATCTCCGTCACTGCCAGCAACCACTTTCAAGTCAGATTTAACTTCAGAACCATCGCCATGAGAAACCTCTTGTAATGCAAATTCTCTGTTACCACACTCCTTAGGAATAGAACTACATTTTTGTGCAACACTTTTGGCTTTACTGGAAGTCGGACAAATCACATTGTTACTTTCTAGTAATGTGTTGTATGCATCAGCAGATAAAAGCAAATCATGTACCATGTCTAATTTCTCAGTGACTGCACACAGTAAGAGGGTTGGGGCTTGAGTTGATGCAAAATCACCATACAACGAAAGAGGTATATTCCCAATTTGTGTACACACATTATGACCAAAGGGAGTTTTTAATGTTAGCTGTCGCCCCACAGCTATCTGTTCAGGTTTAACAAGGTGTTTTGGAATAACTGAAATATCTTCACCAGTATCAATCAGCGCTTTGACTACATGGCCATTACACAGTACATTTTCAACCCTTGTTTGAACTGAAGGAGCACAATGCTTTGTTTTGACGGGACAACTTGATTTTGCAGTGACGGGGGCAAACGGGATTTAAACATTCTTCGGAAGTAATATGACCAACAGGAACTTTGTCAGGGTCAACAAAGTTTGCCAGAATCAATGTCCCTCTGTCGCAAAGAAACATTTTTTCCACCTGTGTCCCGGTTTATGGCAATACTGGCACGTGAAAGGAGCATTTCCTGTAAGAAAACTTTGCGGCCTTTCAGTTGTATAATTGGCAGGCTTTGAATCATGTTTGGGTTTTGCATAACCAGAGTGAGATGGATGGTTCATTTCGAAGGTGTCGGCCAATGAACCCAGCTTTGAAACATCAAACCAATCATCACCCTCTCGGTCACAAACATATTCTCTAACTTTAAAGGGCATAGCGGCCTTGAACTGATCTGCCACAATCAATTCAGACAACTGCCCTTTACTGTCAGTTTCACCAATGTCTCTACTGCGTAAATAGTAAGAGAACAATAGCTTCAGTCGGAACCCATATTGCGTAAAGCTTTCACCAGTTGTTCGTTTTGCATTTTGAAATTGATTGAAATAGGCTTTTGGAGTGAGTCTGAATTCTTTGAGAAGCCATTCTCTAAGTTTTGCATAATTTGCTGCTTCTTGGACAGGGAACCTACTGGCCACAGTTTTTGTCTTGTCTGTCAGATACGGCCTGATTAAGGTGGACCATAATATAACTGGAACATCAAAACCTTTACACACCGACTCAAAAGAGTCCAAAAACGTTAGCAACTCAACAGGGTCAGAAGACATGGGAGGAATGGCATTTCTCATGACGTTACTATACTTTTTAACCAACTCGCATGGTTCCAACTCACTTTTATGTTTGAGTCTACTTTCTAAAACAAGCCTTGCTTCCCTATCTTCGTCTAACCGTAACCTCATTAGCTCAAGCTTGTTCATTTCAAGCATCCAAGCCTCTCGCTCAGCATCGAGTTGCATACGTAACATTTCTAATTTAGTCTGGACATCAAGTTCATAACTTTCAGACTTCAAATACTCTGGATTTAAAGTTCCCTCTGATTTTAATTTCACTGTCATTTGAACCAGACTTTCTCTGTCGAGTTTATCAACCTCGTCAGATGATACACCCGCCTCGACTAACTATTTTCTAAGTATATCACTTCTGGTATACAAAAGTTTTGAACCAACATCCATATTTACACACACGCATATAACAATCCAACATGTAACAGTAAAATGATTTCAAACAAATATGGGCTATTGAGTTAAAATAAAATTGACAAATAACTACTATAGCTATGCTCGTAGTCAACTACAATACACAGTAAAGTGGCCAACGTTCGTCTGACCACATGCACAAAAGTAATAGTACTATGACATTAATATCAATTTATCAAAACTTTATGTTAAACCTGTAATACTCGTGTCTCGTTTTCCCCTCCGTCAACGAGTCAGGAAAATCTTCTTAACACGTGGTCGTAGCGACTCAATGACTCCTGTCGACCCTGTCGACTGCTATGTGACGATCACCCGACAAGAGTCCAACTAACACTGTCTTTAATTGGCAATCGCATGGCTTATAAGGACAATCAAACCACGTGACATTAAAGACCAATATTACACAATAACATTTGAAATACAACATGAGCTTGGTCATGACACACCCGTCTGCTGGTGGTTGGGGGTGGCTATGCCCGTGGGCCAGGGTGTGTACACCTCCCGAAGCTATCCATCGCTTTGTATCAAAGGGGGATAGAGACACCTTATTAACGTGCAGCCCATATATCTTGTGGCTGTCACTTCGGGGCATGTTCATCCCATGGCGGAACCGCTTCTGGTCGAACAGCGGTTCAAGGTATTGTGCGTGGCGCAGGTGTTTCTTAACACTACTTTTTTTACGCCCTTTGCTTTCTTGATTTCCTCCCGGGTCGACATCAGGATGGAGTACATCTTTGAGCGCAGGCCTACATACTCCTTGATGGGGACACCGCCGCACTCGTACTCGTGGAGGGGGTGGGCTGGGTCATAGTTGCTGGTGTCAAATAGGGCACTGTCTTTTTTCATATCGGCGTAAATGTCTGGTGTGCAGATCTCCAGGAGGAGGGAGTCAGTGTCGGTGTAGAGTAGGGTGAGATCGCAGCCGTACCGGGGCTTCATGGTGTTGTAGTAGAAGTCGTACATGAGGTACTTGGACTGGTCGAGGATACACATCCCCACGTAGACTGTTGCTTCTCGACCCCATGGCCGCCGTATTCGTCAAGGAGGTTTTTCTGGTTGTCCGAGAGCCATTCGTTCTGGACGAGGAGTCGCTCTGGGGCAACGATGTATTCGTTGTGGTCGTCGTGAAGCTCAGCTGGATACTCTAGGGCGACCTCAAGGATGTACCCGGTCTCGGCGTCATCGAGTGGGTGCGGACTATTCTGGAGAGCGACTCTGGCCGGTCCACCCATTCAATGTTCGAGGTTGGTAGGGCCTGGCTCATTGCCCATCCATGGAGATTGTTGGCGTCGAGGTACTGGATATAGCTCGTGGGCTTGTCCTGATCGAAGTCTCCTACGCAGGGATTGTTCGTCTTGGCGTGGCACCGTGAGACCATACTTATTCCTCCACGCAGACCCTTCTCGATGAAGAGGTGTTTGTCGTAGTCAGTGAGGAGTTCGAGTTTTACCCCGGTGCTCTTTATCAGAGCATCCCAAGAGAGGCCTGGGCTGGTGTAGTAGTGGGCCGGGTCCAGACCGTACTGCTTTAGGCTGGTCTTCTGGAATGTTTCAAACACGTCGGCAAGGAGGAAGACGTCTGTTCGGAGGTAGAGGTCGTGGTAGTCGCCCATGTTCGTGCAACCGAACGTGCTCCAGACCTTTTGCGCGTGGGTGTAGTCTGTGGCGGATATGCCCTGCTCCGAGAGCTTGCTGTAGAAGTCTTGGATGGGCGGGAGGGGAGAATCAAACTGTCTATGTACTCGTAGGGAAAGACTCCCTTGCGTAGGAGTAACCCTCGCTTTGCCTGGTCTGGTTCATGCTGTGCTGTCACGGAGAAGGCCTCTGGGTTGTTGGTGGAGACCAGCTTGTCGAGGGAGGCCAGGAGGAACTGTGCACTATCGATGAAGCGGAGCTGGCCTAGGGATAGGGATATGTACTTCTCCATGTTGTTGGGGATGCAGTTGAGGTCTCCATCCACCTTGCTTATGCCCTGCATCAGGAGGTGGGAGTCATAGCCCCTCAGGTTGTGGAAGACAACGGGGATGGGGGTTGTCTTGGGACTCAGCCTAAGCTTTAGGTTGCAGGTGTTGTGGGCTGGCCCTCTGTACTTGCCGGTTATGTGGCAGTGGTCACGGACCCGGTTGGTTTCGAGTGGTTTGGTGCAGACGTGGCATTGGTTTGCGGTCTTGTGGACTCTTTGGTCCTCCCGGGTCATCCGCATGGGGACTGGCTTGGAGAGAACTGCTTTGATCTTTTTCTCCTCCCTCTGTAAGGCCTTGAGGAACTTCTCCACAGTGTCTCTGCCCCTATAGACTACTGGGGGCGAGGTCTTTCCATCACACCTGACCACTTTGTAGCCGTACCCGCAGCCCTGTTGTTCCTGAGTCTTCTGGGTATTACTCTTTTCAGGATTGAGCGCCGGCCCTGGAAGCTTCACTGTGAGCGCCTCAAAGTCAGCGTAGATGACATAGGGGGCCGGAAGCTGCTTCTGCCAGTTCTGGAAGGTTAGGATGTTCTTTCCCTCCTCGGGCATGTCTACCCCCACGGCAGTCTGGCCTATGCCTGCACACTCAGGCTTGTGGGTCAGGAGCAGCTTCTCGGTTGTGTACCCGTGGAGGCAGCGCTCATAGAAGAACTTGCGGCCCTTGTACTTTGTCAGGTTGTAGAGGAGGCGGTTCAGGTTCTTGATCCAGGTGTAGTGATACAGGCCGTCATTCTCGATGAGCATGAGGTTTATGCAGTTGCCGGGGAGTTTGCTGATTTGGTAGACCATGACAGCTTTCCCGTCCCAGCCAAATACGTTCAGGCCTCTGTCAAGAGCGGTTTCGATTTTTCCGACGTGGATGACCGGGGTTGGGTAGGACACGCCTGAGCCCTCTAGCTTATCCTTGAGCCACTGAATGCTGTACTTTGATGTCCGCTGCGGATCCTTGCTGGCTTGGTTGAGGGCTGAGACGAGGGACCATAGGATGCAGAAGTCGACTTGAATCTTCACGTTTATGATGGCCTTTTTGTTTGCCAGTGCTGGCGGTAGGGGGAGATAGGAGCCGCCTTTGAGTGGTTGATACTTCGCGATGTCGATCCATATGGTTTTTACCACCTCAAACATCCACCCAGAACCTTGATTAACCCACTTCTCCAGCATCTCCTGGATTTGGGGGCCGGCCGGGTCTATCGCGGAGTCAATGTCTTCTTTGCCTAGAACCACCAGCTGCTTGTTTCGTAGGACTGGCTCTGTGTACTCCGTGACACCATCTTTGTCAGTCTTGAAGAGACTTACTTTGACTGCGTGCTGGGTTTTGAGGCCAACTAGCAGGTTCAGCTCTCTGCCAGAACTTTATGAACCTGGGGTTGCACGCCTTTCTGGAAGGTCAGGAGGTCTGGGGCGTAGGGGTGAGTCTTGGGAACGTTCATGACCCAGCCTCGCAGTTGGTTGTTGATGGCCCGCTTGATTCTCCTGAATTTGAGGCGGGGGGTGGGGACTGGTCTGAGGCTTGTTCGGGGGGCTGGGACCGGCCTTGCGCGGGGGAGTGGTTTCCCGGAGGCGGGCCTGGGGTGTGGGGCCGGTGCTTTTGCCACTTCAGACCAGAGTCGGGGAAGTGGAGTCGGCGGAGGGGCTGGGTCGCGGTCCACCATGGTTCTCAGTCTTGCGTAGATCTCCTTGTACTTCCTGTCGAAGGCGTTTTTCTTTTCGAGTGACGCGAGGGCGTCCTTCGTCCGTGCATAGGGTGGTAGGGCCTGGCCGTGTATTTCAGCATAGTCAGCTTGAGCCTGTTTCGCGCGTGTGTGGTGGGGCGTCATTACTATACTGCACCGTTAGTCTAAAAGGGCGAATAAAAACGAAAAAAGGAAGTCCGTGACCCGAAACTAAAACCGAAACTAACTCAGGTGGTTGTGGTGTGTTTCCCAATTGGTTGATTCCCGGTAGCCCAGATACCGTGGCGGCAGTTCCCATCTGGACACCATACCGCAGTATAACTGGGTTACCATATGGATTGGGGGTCTGGGGGCCCAAAGTAGTATAGCTACTACTACTAGAGAGGCAAATTTTTTGACATGTCAAAATTTTCTTGCGATTGTACACGGATTACATTTTCCATAAATAACTCGTAAATAATTTGTAACGATTCGTAAGTATCGTAAACCAGTCGCAACAACACGTAACCCTCCGTAAACTACTCGCAAGAATCCGTAAATGTCTCTTTAACAATTTGTTTTACGATTTGTTACGGTTAGTTTACGATTTGTTAACGGATTATTACGAGTGCTTAATGATGAGTACGATTTCATTCACGTCATGGTACAATAGTTTTCACGGATTGTTAAGAGTTATTACGGGCATTTTTCGCATACCTGCGAGTACTTTACGAATACATACGTATACTTTATGATTTAGGACAGGTATAAAAGCTGCAAAATTGAACAGTTCTTTTCAGTTGTTATCAAGACGTCAAAGAAGTTAGATCTCTAATATAGTATACAAAATCTACAAGCAAGGCAGTCAACAGGAAGAAAAGGACGCGCTCACCCTCCCTAGAACCGCAGCCGCTGCTAGAGCCCGCTGAGGTAGAAAAGCCTGCTGAGGTAGAAGAACGTCCGCGTTCCCTTGAACCATAAACGCAGCTATACCCTACTGACACAGAAGACAATGCACGTGAAGTTGATACAGTAGCCAGTAGCCTCGATCTCCAGAAGTGAGGCTTCTGGCGATGGTGCAGCTACAGTTACTGCTGAGACTACTGCAGCAGTAAGTCACAATTATAGTAATAAATATGGTACTGTGTACTTGTTGTTTTACATGTAATATTTGTTTTGTTTAATATTAAACTGATTTGGTAAAGTAGTTTCTGTATGCCTAATATAACATGGGTACACCTGCTCTTACTAAAATATATAGTGTATGCTTTGTATAATATAATGTATGATAATAGTAGTTGTACAATTATTTGCTTTTATGTGTATCAAGATATTGGCAATTTTTTATATTTTCAGAAGCACAAGAACAGGAAGTCTAAGAGTAAGATGGCCAGGTCCCTAACGAATGAAGAAAAAGGTTATTTAGTGGCTGAAGTCGAACCGATTCCTCTACTACAAGTCCAGTTTTGAGTTTAAGAATCGTCAAAAGAAGGAACGCACATGGCTGGAGATGGAACAGAAAATGCGATTGAACCCTGGTGACCTCTACAGATGGTATACTTCGTTGAGGACCCAGTACGTGAAAGAGGTGAAGAAAAAAGGAAATGCAACACGATCCGGCGCCGGTGCTGTAGATGACATCGTTACGCCTAGATTCATCTGGTTGATGGAGAAGTTTGAGTTCGTCAAGCTGTATGTCTGCCAATCAAGGGCCAGAAGAGGGTCTAGGATTCAGAAACCCCACCGGCACTCTGCAGTGAATCATCAGAGCCGCTCCAGACTATCCGTGAAGGTACACCATAGTCGGCGACATCAGCGACAACAACCACCTTCTCCGACTACCTGGGCTTGCAGTGCCAAAGAGTGACATAGAAAAGACCTGCGACTTCCTCAGCATACTCGTGGCAAAGATGACCCCTTCGTGCCTGGAGGATTTCACAAATGAAGCCATCTGTAAGGCGATGGAGTATGTGAAACAGTCCAATCAGGAACGCCGTCAAGCTCAGCAACCACCGAAAGTCAACTTTTTGCAGCCACCACAGCCTCCATTCACATTCACAGAGCAATTGCAGCAAGCAAACCAGCCAGCAGCAATGCAAGGTCCTTAGTGAAAGCTTTTGTAGTCTTTAAGATAGTCCCTTTGTGCACTACCAGCAGCGTTGGTAGCATTTCTCTGATAACCTGCCACTCCGTCAGCAGTTGTTCGCCCTGTTTCCATTGTCCCTCAACTAGGTTGTGATTGTTGCCTTTCTTCATCAACATACAGGTGTAGCTCAGCACGTCCTTAGTAAGTTGTGGAGGGTAGTACAGGCCAATACGATGATATCTACTGTTTTTGGTACTTGTTGCATAGTTCCGAGCAGCATCCGATATCTCATGGCAAGAATTCCAAAAGCATTCTCCACAACTCTACGTGCACGAGACAGTCTTTAGTTAAAGACGCGCTCGTCATGATCCAGATGTCTTCGTGAGTATGGTTTCATCATCCATGATCTGATTGGAAAGGCATCATCACCAATCAGAAAGTAGGAAGTGTCTCTGTCAGCATGTGGAAGGGGAGATGGTGGTTCCTTCCTCTAGCAATGGTCGCAGTTCTGAGTCCCTGAATATCTGGCCATCAGATGAACTTCCATATGAACCAACACTCAGCCAAATAAACTTATAGTCCGCATCCACTACAGCCATCATCACCATAGAGAAGAAGTTCTTGTAGTTGTAAAACGACGATCCAGAGTCAGCAGGTTTCTTGATTCTGATGTGTTTGCCATCTAACGCACCGCAAGCGTGTGGAAGGTTCCAGACCCTTTCAAACTCGGCTGATATGCGCAACCAATCTTCCTCTGTGATGTTGTCTGGCATGACTTCTTCTTTGTATGCTGAGTAAATTGCTTCGCAGACTTCAGGTGCGAAGAGTGAAATAGAGTTTTGGGATACACGGAAGGCATACATCAGATCTGCATAATTCGTACCAGTAACTAAATGCCTGAGTGTTACAGCTAACTTCGGTCCAGGCTCAATTGTCTCCCTGAAATAGACACATTGTACGCATAATTCAAATGCAATAACAATCGTAGCTTTATATCAAATATAAGCAAATTTACTTTATATAAAATTATTAAGAAAATTAACAAATACTACTACTGTCAGGAATCTCACCAAACAGGTCAGCATCAACTCTGCGAAAGTTCTTGTAGCCAGCAGAGGGTCAGCTCATGTAGGAGATGATCTCTGCCCAAAGAGGTCCTGCAGCCATCAGCTCTGAGAAAGTTCTTGTGAGGCCATCTGCTGCAGAGCATCTTCTCTCTCTCTCTGAGCTCATGAAGGTGCAGATGAGAAATCGTTGATATAACTGCGGGTCCTGCGGGCATATGCCATGTTGTCTCTGCATGTCAGTTGCCAAATGATGATACATAGAGCATTGACACCTTTTTTGCAAAATTCATAAGGACTCGAGGAATATCGTAACTAACTCGCAACTATTCGGGCAACACTTTAACAGGTCGTAATTTACACCTAAAAAGCGTAGTTGAACGTAGCAATCCGTAATATACTCGTAACAATCCATGATAAAAACCGTAAAATGTCGTAACTTGCTCGTATTTATCCATGGTTATTCGGAACAAATCGTAGATGTTTGCCTTAAATACATCGTAATAACTCGTAATACAAATGGCACGTAATTACTCGTAACCACTCTTAAATCGCTCATAAAAGTGGCCAAATCGTAAGGATTCGTGTACTATAACGATTTGTGCCATACGTAAGGATTCGTAAGAAAAATCCGTGTATGTGAAGGTAGCATAGACTCGCGTGATTGTGCATGAAAGAGAGTGCGTAAGTAGCATCAATCCTCCATAGATCATGCAACCTGATATGCCATAGTCAAATCAAAGCGGAAATAAAACAGGCACTTGCCGACATTGCTATATCAATTATTTCTTACTTTAAGGATTTAAGAAAAGCTGCGTACAATGTCGAACTTGCTCGTATTCATCAAACGGAATTATTCCACTCATTTGTTCTTGATGCTTAATAATGCATCATTAGCGTCTACCAGGCAGTAACAATTTTGATATATCTTTGAAAATACGACATTTGATGATACTCAGATACGGATATACCCTTTCTACACGAGCATAAAAGGCAGACTGTAAAATGTGTGGCAATTCGTCTGATGATACGCCGAACAATCCAGACCATTCACATAATTTCTTACTTTCATAGCAACATTGCATGGTCTTATTGAGCAGTTGATAAATATATATATATATATATATATATATATATATATATATATATATATATATATATATATATATATATATATATATATATATATATATATATATATATATATATATGTATAAATATATATATGTATGTATATAATGGGATCAATAGTTAATTAGATATAAGATGGGGTTAATTGTTCGTTGGAGACGGAACAGTCAGTGACGAGGTGGTATTTCGATTCGGATGGATTAGGGCAATTATGATAATTGGACAGCGCCCCTAAAGTGGAATCGATGTGAAATCATTCAGTCGCCAGGTTTAGATCTTAAACGGAAGCATTTGGCGCATAGATAACCTAACCGAGTCCCCATAGACCAATTTAAAGACACCATACATACTTAAACTCAGGCTAAAAGACAACACAACTTTCCTGATGATGATTTGAAAAGCGGTTATGTTGTAGCAGACAACCTGGTATGGTGTTGCCGAAAATAACTAATTGCCGGGCAGTCATCGGAGGGAACATCACCGCCGCTACTCTTACGCGTCGTACCATTTCACATCTCCATTAACCAAAAGAACCTTAAATAGATAATGCTTGCAAATGGCGATGCAAATTGTCAATGAAATGGTTCTTTGTGTTGTCTCTGCCGGCAAAGTGAGCCGGCAAAGCCTATCATAAAAATTTGTCCCATTTCTATGTTTTACCTAGGTTAATGGATTGTCCTTAAGTCTCGAATAAGTAAAACTGAGAATCTGGAACAAAATCATCACCAACATTAATCTATCAATTGAACTAATGTCAGACATATCAAGCGTAACCTCTGCTTGTAAACCATAGAACATATACCTGTGGCAAGCTATGAAGCCCATCATTTCCCCCATTCAGATATGTATATGTCACGTGTATTGTATTGCAACTTAAAATAGTTATATATATATATATATATATATATATATATATATATATATAGATATATATATATATATATATATATATATATATATATATATATATATATATATATATATATATATATATATATATATATATATATACTAACAATCAAACATCAATAGATAATCCACCTCTGTTTTGCTTACGTCAGCAAAGTTGTTGTGCATTTCAAGAAACGCTCGTTTGTATCGATTGGTACAGAGTATGGGAATTCATAACCATGAAATTAAAACGCTTTCAGACATGTTAATGTTGAATATTAGGACTGAATCACAAGCAATATAATATGTTAAGTATAATGAGTTAAGTATGATATCAGTAACATAGCAACAAATTTTAATTATCAGTTGATTTGACTTGGCCATTAGAGAATTGGTTATGATAGTCAGCCGTCCCGACTGAATCCCGGGACACCGTAATCAAAGCTGATCTAACAGGCTTAGCAATATCAGTCATATCGACTACCACACAGGCGCTTTGGCTGAGCCAAAATCATCCCATCTCCAACATCCCATACAATGGTATCATAAACAAAATAGACAGGAAAAACAATGCAGACCAAGGCGAAATCTACGAACAGGAAAACATGTGTTTAATTTGGCAACATAATTGACCCAGATGCTCTTTGGGCCAATTTATGTAGTATCAGTGGTTTTCAATCGCTGTGTGATGTTTGCAACAAATAGTACACTAACATATAATACCACAACAGTATGCTGAATAGTGCAATGACCGAGAAATATACGACTCTTACCCGTGGTCTAACCCAACAATGAGGCGTTATCGTGCAATTGTCGTGCCACCGGACGAAGTTTATAACAAAATTGTTGTGGTAGTGGGCGTGACAGGGGCTGTTCCACTTATCACAATTACATAATGGGAGATTTTCCTCTGTAAAAAGTGTGCCCGTATGACTCTTGACTGACATATTTGATCCCATTGATACACTAGCATTAAGCTGACAAGCCAATTCCATATCAGCCTTCTTTGAATAGTGCAACAAGTACTGACTATCTAGCTAGCACCAACCGTATGTTTGTGTAAGCTCTCTGTTATTATTGTTTTGATCATTTAATTATTATTTATCCACACTTAACATTCTTATGTTTATATGAGACATAACGAAAACACATCACTCAAACACGGGTCTATCAGATGCCGCTAGCAATTGTCCTCTCAATTAGTCTAAGGGTCATCAATGTCAATCATATCCAATATGTTGTTGTACACTGCCGCAAAATATTAGCATGTGACGCGTTTCATGATTTGACCATCATAAGGCACGAATTGGGTTTAATTCAATGTGTGACGGTCGATTATTAATGAAAATATTTATTAAAGAACATTTCATTAGTATGCAGTCGAGCACAATAATCGGCATTTTTGACGACCTCGTTGTACCATGTAAAATATATATGTACATATGTATATATGTATATATGTATATATATATATATATATATATATATAGAGATATATATATATATATATATATATATATATATATATATATATATATATATATATATATATATATATCTATATATATATATATATATATATATATATATATATATATATATATCTATATATATATATATATATATATATATATATATATATATATATATATATATATATATATATATAAAAACACACACACACTTATAAATATTCACATATACATACAGGCGTTGCCAAGCTTCTAAGCCACTATTGTATATGACTGCTAATAGATAGTGCCTTGGCGCTCGGAAGCTTGGCATCGAAAACCGAGCGCCTGTGTGTATACATATATATGTGTGCGTGTATGTGTGTTTGTGTATATATACCCGCTTTGATTGCACGGGGACATCCGGTGCACACTGTCGCTGAGACGAAAAGACGGTATGTACAAGGACCGAGGAGAGCTGGTAACGCGCACTATCATAGGATAGATGTCACAAGCTGCTGCCGCTTAGATGTTTTAACACGACCCCTTAGCCAAGTCAATTCAGAGCCGACGAAATCGATGAAAGTCAATGCAAAGCCAGCCAAGGTAAGCGATGAATGCCTCTGGTCGATTACGTAAGGTTTGGCCTACTTCGACACGAGCTGCAGATAGCCTGCTCCCTAAGCTGACGCAGTAGAAAGCATTCAAACTAAACGTCATTTTACTGTTTTGTTTTATTGTTAATGCTAAAAATACTGTTACAATCATTATCACGAGGCCAAGTTCTAATTACTAACAAAATTTCATGTGCGTAAATACAGCCGTTTCAGAGATATCAGCGAGGAGAGAACTCGTAGCAAAAATCGCGTTAGGTACTCTAAAATACATGTCATTTTACAAAGTACAAAAGGTAAAAACAAGTATTTTTTTCACCTATTCCATGCTACGATAATTGCTTGTTACAACCATAAAATTAAAACTGCAGAAGTTATGGAGGAGTAGTTACAGAAAATGGGGGGAAAATCGATTCCATAAGCCTCCAACACAGCGCATGCGCGTCAAACTGGATCGGTAGTTGTGTCCCAACTTGATCTTTCATTCCCCAAAATTTCATGTTTATATGTCCAACCGTTCCGGAGAAAAGCTCGAAAAACCTAGGCTGGAGAAAAAAAAAGAAAAAAAGAAGGGTAGTTCGTATGTTGTTGCACGAAGCACGACGATGATATACACAACTGTGCAATAATGTGATTATTTTCATAATTCTCATTTATCGAAAGAGTTTCGTACAATTCTATTTACTGTGCACATCCACAGTAACATTGTAACATATAGGAACAGGACAAAAGCATGTGAATTGTAGCTGCAGTATCATGTGGTACTTGAATATCGAATATTGGCTTTTAAATTGTCTCGCCCCTCCTGTGTGCTGCTGAGAGATACCATCGTTATAAGTATCGGTACGAGACAATGCTTCATTTGACCACTGCGCCAGTCAAAGTTTTGAATGTCGCATTACACGCAAATTCATCGGTAAAGAAACAATATCGCTCCCCAGTAGACCCTTTTATCTTGGGATTACCAGCAATATAAATAACCTGACATGGTACATAGGAAGCAAAATTATAAGATTTATGTACGCATCTTCTAGCATCAGATACCCTATGGTTATGTTGATGCTGATTCCAAACCGATATTGATGAGTAAAATGCATATGTCATACACTAAAGTGCAAATATAGCGTTGATGCCACTGGTTAAAAATGTGCATAAATAGCTGTTGTTTCAATAAAGAGAACTCACTATTTAGGTTGATGCCAGTACCACGAGTTTGTAGCTTTATGCTGATAATCGTCCTTAAAAGCCATCAGTGAACTAAATAAGACACATGCGTGTAAGCGACATGCGCGGAAGCGTCATCTAACGTTAGAATTATCTAAAGCGTTGTTTATATCCTGACACAAAACCTATTTTCCTTGACGAAGCAAATGATATGATTTGTACATTTTAAACACTCAATCCAGGCAAATATCTTGTTCGCATGAATGCTGTTCAGTTATTCAAGGGTCTACCATAGCCTGAATACAATTTCGTTTTTGTTATATAAATGTCCAATTGACAGAGCTTATTTCATGAGTAATAAATGTACACATCACGTTATCATGACCGTATTATTTTCATGATGCAAAGATTATTATTATGCTTTAAATCGATCTTAACACTCAACACAGTAACAATGCCTGTGCTTCCGTCTCTATTGCAAGGACCGCCTAAAATAGAAAATCTTGACCTTAGCTTGCCACGCAATTACGTGTGTCGTTTAAGTGTATTCCGTATTACAATGGAAAGAATCCGTATTACACAACCTATGCACGCCAGCTCTCACATGGGTCATGTTACCGTTAGGCAATTCTTACCTTGTTATGCTGATGATAATATACAGAATCAACTATAGTGCAGGCAGGATACGCAGAGATAAAAATATATATATATATATATATATATATATATATATATATATATATATATATATATATATATATATATATATATATATATATATATATATATATATATATATATATATATATATATATATATATATATATATGATTACTTGCGGATAACATTTTGCAGCACTGCGAGCAGCGACGATGCCACCAAATTGAGTTAATTTAATTTCTGAATCAAATGTGCACTGCATTTTTCCATTCATTCTTGTGTCAGTGGTGGATCTGAAGTGCTTATTGTCCAGCACAAAATTCCCAAACAGTACTGATTGTTGGACGCGTTGGGAGATGAATCCACTATTTGGACTTCATGCTGTAAATGACAAAGTGTGTATGGGTCAGAGATTACGTTAAACACACTGGTCCTCACATCAATACACGAACTCAGGATAATATTCGCACCATACGCGGATACCATCGCTAAGTATGTACGAGTCTGACGACATTTCGTATAGTGGTTTTAACAGAATGGTATATACAGCTCTGCTTAAGCAAGTGGTTATGGGGCAATTGAGCTTTTCGGTTGTGAACTGGACCGAATCAAGCTAAGGAAACACAGCAACCATTGCAGTGATATGGTTAAATAATCAATCAGATATTCATGAGCCCTAAAAACTGACTGAAAATGGAGCAATTATGTGCAACGTCATAAAGAGGCAAGGATGGTCTGTTCGTAAGCTATACATGCGCTGTGCCCTCTCGCAGCAACTCTGGCCACTTACGAGCATTGTAAGGATGGAATGTCTATGTATAAAACCCATTTGCTCTCCTCTGTACAATGTTTATCAAAATGTATTTCAAGTAGAATAAATAACTGCAATTAATCATATCAACCAATATTAATAGATTGTTCTGGTATTGAATGTAAATCGAACTACCAACGTATCCTACCTTTTGGATGTATATACATCCACGAGTATGCCATCATGCTGATTATACTATCCCAAAAGTGCCATCTTAGTCAGAAATGCACAAGTACTTTGCGTGGACAGAAGCTGGCCGAATGATTTCAATTGTCTGCATTCAGTCCAAGGATTCGTCAAAATTTGACCTTCATCTGCATTAACAATTGCTACCTTTTTGTCATACATGGTTTCGAACGATTCCTCGTGCTTTATCAATAGCCGTGCTGTTTCAACAGAACGTAGCACAATATTCAATCCGCATGAAAACCGCCATTAATGGCTGGTTTATTTGTTTAATGTCACCGATAACGACGATTGACATCTCGATTGACAGTGAATGTGAGCTGACAGCAAAATGGCGTCCAAAGAATAGACTACCAGAGGTTTGTCGAAATTGAGATATACGTTGCTAACAGTGCCAGCATTTTTTGCCGTTGAGGTGGCGAATAATATCACATAAGACACACTTAGGTTAAGGATCCGAAGAAAAAAATCGTTCATGCTATTTGCATTGATATGTAAGCCTCAGGAATATATCTGTACTCCATTGTATAATCGTTTCCTAGATAACCAAAGATTCAATTTGTCGTGGTCACTTACTGAAATAGATACATCTTTAGGGTCATCCCGTGCAGTTCTGATTCAGCGAACGACAATATTTCAAATGCAAAATCTTAACATCATTATTAATTTGTAATAAATGTTCATTAATCGTGTTCATCAGACATTGAGCGAATGCTTCCCATCGAACCAAAGCTAAATATATACTAAGGTGGTAATTATCATGCTCTCACCGATAATCATGCCGACAGGCCCCCAGCACGGCACTTTAGATGACAGAATATGCTACGACGAAATGTGGGGTTAATAACAGTGTAATCCTCTCAAGCAAACAGTCAGGTTTTACAGGAACCATGTGTACATAATAGTATTGTATTAACATTTAATTACAGTTCTCACATATATAGTGTTCATCATTCAGTGGCATATTTAGGGTGAATGCCATGATTTCTGCTGGTAAGCTGAGGTTGCTTTAGGATACGCAGCCGAGGTGGATGTCGCCGAAGTCACCCCTGTCCAATCGCGGAATATTAGCTCGATGCTGCAGTTCGTGATTGTCAAGATGTGATCTTGTAAACGCTTTCGAGTTTTTACTGCTACAGTGAATGAGGTTTGGTCTCACCATTATCTCCATGTTAATTAAAATCTTTGGAAAGCTTTCCATTTTGTGATTTAAGGCCTAGTTACTGCTGGAGAATGATAAACATTAAGGCTTGTATGTTGCCTTTGAGAGCAGTAAAATCAACTTGGCAAATATCTTCCAATCAGCTTTATTAGCCCTTGTGCCTCTGGCTCGACAATTCGCTCCATGTCCTATTGGCTTAAAGATACAATCGAGCTTATGGTGGCAAACAGACGCCTTAGATAGCAGGTAGCCGTATGCTAGCGATCCTTTTGCATTTGTCAGGTACTTTCTATCCCAGCCTTGAAGGAGAGAGATGCAGTGGGGCACATCGATGAACCGTTTAAACAACAGCGTACTCCCACCAGGAAGAATCAGTAGAGGTAATGTTATATGCAGTCCATATCCGAGTAATAAGAAAGTGGCAGTGAGAGGGATGTTTGAGTGAAAAGTTCCGACAGTTAATCGATCTGTCAGCAACCAAGATGTAATAGTGTTGAACAAGGCACTAAAACATTGGCCGATCTGCATCAAAGCGCTTTTTACATAGAAGAAATAATTATTTCATCCGGTCGGTATGTTAAACTTCCAAAGAAAATTAAACACCTACGGCATTTTGTACCATACTAAAAAGCCCACGAAGCACCATCGGTGGATCAATTAATTGTAATTGCTCTCGATTATCAGCTGGTGGATACTGATAGTGTGATTGCCGTGAATATCAGACTGCATGGATTTCTGCTGTTAACTGATGTTTTGACCTTCGGACGCGTGTTGCGTGGGTTATTAGTACAAAGTACAAATGCCAGGACCCTCAAGTTGGGCTGCATAGTTGCCGCTATACATCTTGCAAAACACTTCGTATTTTCATTAAATTCAAATCAACACTTGCATGTGCAAATGACCCCCAGAAACCCATGTATACCGTCAAGGATATTGCGCCGAAAGCTAAATAAGCAGAAACAATTGCGCCTGGTGCGGTCATGAATACTGACTGGGCTTTCAATGTCCCATGAGAAAATGTGATTGATGGTGCTGTTTATCGGGCCATACGGGATGGAAAGAGGGATGGCAATGACATCAAATGCAAGTAGTGGATGCAATCGTTCTTCATAAAGTAATTGTTCGCTCTATTCGTACCTCATTCTGTGACCAGGCGAATGGAATGACTGTTGCTAAATAGCAAACAGTCGTGAGAATTTGTGTATCCACTTTGGAAGAAATAAGCGCTGATTCCTATGTTATGTTATCTACGCAATTGTCCATTTTGGTCGGAATCACAGTTATCCTCATTCAAAGCAATACCTTTTATAACAAACCACAAACGTGTTATAGCATATGCAATTGCGCTTAGTGATTGCTACAATATCGTGCGGCATGTATATATCTTCTTAACACAGTGTAATTTTAGATCGAGACGGCTTACGCTACGCTTGTCAATATGTGACATTTTCCTGACCAATCATACACGCGCCGAATACGCCGCTTCGTACGATATATATATATATATATATATATATATATATATATATATATATATATATATATATATATATATATATATATATATATATATATATATATATATATATATATATATATATATATATATATATATATATATATATATGCATATATATATATATATTTATCGAGCGCACTATTATGTATATATATATATATATATATATTATTTATTATATATATATATATATATATATATATATATATATATATAGATATATATATATATATATATATATATATATATATATATATATATATATATATATATATATATATATATATATATATATATATATATATATATATATATATATATATATATATATATATATATATATATATACACAATCCGGATGCAATTTAAAATCTAGATTTCGCAGTCGCTTCCGTCCGCGTTGAAATGCTTAATGTATGCAAATATGACTAATTGTAACAGGTAACAGGCCACGCGGCGAAGCTGGCCGTTAGTTTCATCGCTACATTGCAGGAGTTGTTTACTTAACTTCCAAGTCACACCAAAGAAACACCAATAACACAAGCAGGCATTCATCTACGTCTTTACGATCATTCTCTGCTCCTGTGAGACCAACTGGCTGCCCCAGATAAACCTTCTCTTAAGCTGCAAATAATCCATCCCAGTGCATGCTACGCTCTGTTGAGCACTGTGAAATCTGCTTTTGTATTGAAATCACACTTTACTGAATGCTTTGTAATTGGCAAGACGCATAAGAATAGACACGCAGTTACATATATGGCAGGTCGAAACGGGAGCAATAAACTAAAACGGCTTTCGGTCAATACATAAAAATGAATGCAATATTTCTTTTGATATTTAGAAGCGTTTAAGTTTATGAATTGTCAACTCACTTAAGTGAATATGATTTAATATATGGTTAACACCAAGTTCATTGCATGGCAGACAAAGATTATTTTTACAATTGCAAATCACCGAGGGTATTACGCCAAGCATAAAAGTGCCAAAAGTCAATATATGGTCATGTCTCTGATCATGAATATCTAACTGAAGAAACGGAACGAAATGCAACGCTTTCAAAAGTCATATATAAATCACTCTCGTAACATTGCTGTAATGGATATGCATAGTCAGTTTGATCCAGTGCGGCTATTCTCTCGGCACATGTTCAACGGCTACATGATTCTTTACACGTGTGTTACATTGCGGCTATTGCCATGACTAAATAATAGTCGATAAGTGATAATGGATAAGTGTGAACGTTTATCAGTGAAAGGCTTTATACCAAGCAACTCTAGCTACAATACTAATTGTAGCGACAGTCCTTTAGGAGGAGCTGCAGCTACGATTCTAGTAAAAGGTAATTACCAAACATATGCATGCAAAGGTGAAAATCCTATGAAATTAAGGTGCAGTCAGTCTCGCGGACATTGAATGCATAAAACAGACATGTATGACAATAACGACGCACAATGGGCTGATAATATTGCGGTTTTATAATGCATACCGTAGCCACATTGACTGTGAAATGCATGGAAATATACAACCTCATCAGACAGCATTTTGCTTTAACGTGGCTCAACAACAACATTATAACCCAGTTTCACAAGTGCGAGAAAAACATCGTAGCCCGGTCAAAGATAATAACCTTTGGACTTTTCGATATTTCACAACAACAGACAGTATATGTGTTTGCATAATCAATGAATCATTCGCACTTTCACCACACGAAATTGCTAGCTTGAAGCACGGTAATGATATTCAGTGTATCACCCACAATACCTAGTAATGTCTCAGCAAAGACATTACTAGGTAATGTGGTTGATACACTGAATATCATTACCGTGCTTCAAGCTAGCAATTTCGTGTGGTGAAAGTGCGAGTTACTGGATGCAACCAGTCATTACAGCTCAACAATGACGCCTCTGATGTCTAGGTCCGTGATCAACACAGATGTATGTGGCTTATAATAATGGGTGTGGTTGATACATAAAATCCCACTGACATTTATAGCCGTAGCAATAGGGAGTATTTATCACGACTGCTCTAGCCTAGCACATGGTTTGGAGGAGCGTGTATGAGGAGCGCGTACGGCAAACTTGTTGAATATTATAATATCAAGTTATTGGCAAAATATTGCTGTTTAATGGGCTGTTCACATGACTAGTATGTCCACAGGGAATGTTGTAGTATGCTGCGATTGTGACTGGTTTATTGTGTTCATCTATTTAAATTGCTTTCGATCCGATCACATGCTTCATTACCGCATTTTGTTTACACGAGTGCAATAAACTAAAACATGGATTCGTTTTTCACCGAATATGTCTACATTTCCATTCCAATGATATACAATCGCAGTTTCTGTGTACAATAAGGCGATCTGTCTCGTCATAGCATCGGGTGATTACGGCATATAAATGCGCTGCCGAATTTTTAATCGCAACGCATTGAGTATGCATGTGTTTCTCACAATCACTAGTGTTTATAGAATGACATGTCAAATGTTAAACGCAATTCAGTAGAGATTTCTGAAAGACAAACATTTCTAACCGGAATAAGAAGGATTCCACTTGCAACACAGTACAATATTCAACCGTTCAGAATACCCCAAGGAACCTCGAGTGCATGCAACCAAATGCAGCCACGTAACAAACGTGATCCGCGCTTGATTTCTTACATACTATTTGCATTTAAGTGGTATTCTCAAAGCACATCATATCTGTTTGAGCCGCTCTCCGTTCGATACAACCCTATGACAGGGACTGCTCATTTGCACTACCAAAAAGGGGGAAGTGCACCGAGGTGCGATGGTTAACCGGTAAAGGCAACTTTGGTCCTTTCTATTCACCAATCACTTAGCCAAGCCCTGGTGAATAAACATGAGGATTCATCAGTGTCGAATTCACTTTACCGACTCGGAATACATCACATTCAACACACACATGCAAGAGTGTGGCTGTCAGTTAAGTTCAGATAATAGACCACGGCACAAGCTTGAATGTGTATGAAGCTTACAAATTGTATAAACTATAAACAATTCCTGGTGATCATCCAACTGAATATAGTGCGTTCCTCAGTGTTCATGCGATATATGAGCCATGCACGATAAAGTATGGTCAGTTCAGATAAGACATAGTAGTAGCGAAATGGTGAAGATCGAGGGTGCACGTTGTCCTAATGCATATACAGTATTGAGCATAGAACAATGTATGGCAGTACAGCGTGCCAAGTTTATTCACAATAAAAAGGACCTGATGTTATCATGAAGGAGCCTTATCAGCTCTCTGCAACGTCGTTAACAGAACAAAGCAGCATCAGTCACACAATTGGATTAAATGAGGCATTAACTAAAGATAACATTCGCCCAAAGGCTGTCAAAGTATACATCTTTGTGTGCTCACCAAGATCATTAAATGCAAATCACAATCTTGTTGAGCTGCAACGACAATACAGGAATTGCACATATTGTATTGCCAAACACCATCGAGTTAATCGACTATTTGGCTAGAAAGACACAAATTACTGACCTAATGGTCCATTAACATTGGCATTTAGCGGAACTGTATTGTTACCAACCAATCGAGTTTAAGAAATTGTTATTCACCAGCCATACATAGATGTGTACAAATGGTTCCCTGGCATTCAATACACGACTCTCTGGACACTAATATACAACTGGCAACTGGTACAAGCCAGTTGTCCGCATGTTTTAATTCCTGTTTTGTTTTCAACATGCTACGTAATTAACGCTTTTGTACAAACAACCGTAGTATTGTCAATAATCGAGCCCCGTCAGCCTCTGACTGCACATTATCATCAATTAATCAGTGTACTTAAAAATCAAATCGTTGTACGCATTCAATAATTCTTAATCATAGTTATTGTAAAATCATTTAAAATGTGCAGAAGCACTTGCATTTTGCATTGCACCCTAATTGCAGCAGTTAAGTGTCAAATTTACGTAAATTGCATGGATCTGTACCCAAAACCCTTAAGTCTCTTAAGCAAGTCTGACTAAAATTTGAACATGGAAAATATCGCATCGTGGAGCCATACCTACAAACAGCTATTCAATGACGACGAAGAAATCATTATCAAGGCTCATGTTGCAATGTGGAACATGAGTTTGATGTGTTTCACTTTTAACAGTACAATAAATTTTGGCAAGTTGTCATTCTTGTTAAGAGCTGACTGTAACTATAATATGTCCCTGTGTGGTGGGGGGCAAGTTACATAAATTATGCACAAAACGAGTCATACTTCAGGTTAGAAAAAAACATCGAGGCATGTTATCTGATTTAGTTCTAAGGTCTTGGGTGGCCATTGTTATAAATCTATGTAAATATATCGTCACTGCATTGGTGCTGTTCTGTATGATGTCATGTAGACAGCTCATGCTCCTTAGGTATCGGAGAAATCATGTCTGACCAGGACGCAACCCATAGGTGCTGTGGCACACGACGTTTAACTTTTGTATCAACCGACTGATGATTCACTTTGCCAGATCAAAAATTCACCTTAGTCGCTATCAATCAAATGTTCAAGAAGACACTTTTAGTCAATATGATAAAGAAAGGTGATTATATTATGCAACCGATAGGACATGATTACTGAGTTTGCATACTGAAGAAAATTATGGCAGTGTGAACATGTCATCACAATTCTTCTATGATTCGTCGTGGTGACCTTGCTGGATAAGCTCAGATTTTTTTGTTTGATCCAGCAATGATTATAAAGTCGACAAGTAGCAGTAGTTTACACTTATGCCACTTTTTAGACGCTCCAATCTAACAACGAGCTTCCATTATTAATGTGGCTTTGCATCTCGGGGTGGCAGAATATTGCTACTATTGCCCTTCCATGCATGCACAGGGAATGACGCAATGATGAGTTTATGCTATCACCAAAATACAGCTGGTTTGCCGCGAGAATCCTACTTGTTCTCTTATATGGTATTGAAGTGATTTACAGAGAGGCGTTGTATGTGACTACACTAATCTGAGTCATTCACCAGCGTCACTAAACATCGTCAGTGCCGTCATACTCATTTGCTCTTCTTCATAATTCTTGGTATTGATTATTTTTTATTTCATTTCACGTGCTTAGGCTTCATTATTGGACAGCAAAGACTAACAACGCTTTTTGTGTGCCTATGAAATGTACGGTAATAAATATTTTTATGAATACAATTAAGAATCATTGGCATTTGAACGTAAACTAACTAGGCTATAAAACTTTTGTTAAGCAACATCATATGTATGTGCACGCACTAATATTACTTCAAGATAATAATAAATTCGTATCAAATGTCTCATAGATACTAATCAAAATAATAATCACGTCTTTGACTGACATTCTGCTTATAATCTGGTCATAAGATATGAGCAAAGAAATTGAATACATCTGGGCATTGGCTAGTTAATACAAAATGCGTCTTTGTTTAAAGCCGATATTTTCTTAAACAACATATTGCGTTATTAGCCAAGCAACCAATATCACCGGAATACAACCCCCTTCAAATATGACGATCAATAAACCCTTTTTAGACTGAGTTCCACCGTGCCATCTGAATTGATATTGAATTGCAAATGATGCACACACCACACAAAAAGATTACTAGCATCTTGGCGGGATATCACCTTTGACATGCTTCAAAAGGAAAGAACGGCGTCCTGGATGTATGATGCGGGGTAAGTCATGATTTAAATGTAACCTTCCCGTGCCTGAGTTGTTTTTCCGACATATGGTTTCAATCTCGTTCATTATATTCGTAAATGCTTCCATATGTCCTGTGATATCGCAAAACCAGAGGGTAGGTAAGTGATTCGGCGACAAAATAATGGTGATGTTCCGATAAAAATTTATATGTTCGGTATATTAGTTTTACTGCTTTTTGCTACTGTTTCGATGTAGCGCAGAACTGATTTCAAAATATTGTTATGTCATAGCGATTTCTCAAATGACATTCCTTCATATAACCGAATTATGAACTTAGAACAGTCAATCCTCCTTGAATCCTCATTAAATCCTTGTCTAAAATTAGAATTCTGAATCGGGAAGGAGGTATGAGAAGGCATGTTTTGGATTTAGATGGCCGGCATTGTATTTTAACGCTGGGACGGCTTTGAGTGGAGCCTCGATGTAGTGTGCAATGCTATGAGTGATTGTATACTGGTTGGAGTTAATGGCCGTTTCGTGTTGACATTACTCTCCCCTCCATAACTCTTTACTATAGACCTTGGCAAAGTCATACGATGGTAAGTAATGTCAACTCTTTACCATCTGCCATGGGTAATTCTCTTCACTACATTGTCAAAAGGTAACGTCATGCCACTTTATCGATTGAACAAATTTTAATGCTCTTAAGGCGATGCTGATAGTGATGATGACGTAGATAATGATGATAATGAAAACAATGTTATTGCTGATTATTATTACAGTTTTAATTATGCCGAGAGTGTATGATGTTTTATCAATTATAATTACCATCATCATTTCCATTATCATAGTGATCATGACGATGATATGATGACTTCGACTTCATATCAATTGAACATATTATAGATAATCTGATACGATTAAGCGATATATAAATACATATATATATATATATATATATATATATATATATATATATATATATATATATATATATATATATATATATATATATATATATATATACATATATATACGTACACACACACATATATATATATATATATAAATATATATATATATATAGATATATATATATATATATATAGCGTGTATATATGTATCCCACATATATATATATATATATATATATATATATATATATATATATATATATATATATATATATATATACATATATATATATATATATATATATATATATATAATTATATATGTATCTCAGCGTGTGTATTGTATATACATATATATATATACTTTATATATGCAATATCGTGTATATTGACATACATATATATATATATATATTAGTCTAGGTGGATAATACACCCTATATATATATATATATGCCGGTGGTACACACACTATACTTATATATATATATATGATATATAAATATATGTATATGTATGTATATATATATATTACACCATATGGTATATATATATATATATATTTTTATATATATATTTTATATATATATATTATATATGATATATATATATATATATATATATTTGATATATCTGAATATATATATATATATATATATATATATATATATATATATATATATAAATGCGTGTGTATCTCAGCGTGTGTTTGTGCATCTATACAACTGTTGCAATATCCTTTGCTTAGTCTAGGTGGATAATACACCCTAATTTACGCCGGTGGTCTGCTGTGATTAATCTTGATAATAATTTACCCTCTGGTGTTTTTCGCATTTTGCCTTTTGACATTTGATGTCTGAAAGAACGCGGACACTGCTTTGATATAAATAATACTTTATCCAACATCATATTACTCCATTTGGACGACCGTTAATGATGTCAAGATAATTGCGCTTACGTATCACTCCCCTGATGGTAATTCATGACAATCATTGACATCATGTAAACCATTCCACGTTCAGTGCGTTGTACAAGAGATATATTCTATTTTCAGAAAACGATTGAGTGTGTGTTTTGGATGCAAATCAAAATTTGTGCAATCCCTCACCAAAAAACGATGATAAATGCATATCGGTGAAACGCAATCCATTAGTGCATTGCCTATGGCATGCAAGCATTATATATGAACCAAGATTTTTGACCTCAGTGTACGTATAAATGCATCTCAAATCAACTTTACCCATATGGTCAACACTGATTGGCTGGAATTAAAGAAATGATGCCGCATTAAAAAAAGATAATAACTTTCCTTGTATCGCACTAGTTGTCCTTTACTTGCCTGCTCTTTGACTGGATTGCTCATCAAAATCAACACAGGAGAAATACTGTGCAGCGACATGTTTACCCGCTTGTTGTGTTTATTGTACGTGGATTATCAAGCGTTAAGAAAAAGATACTGGCGACACACAGTCTGACCATCAGCCAGAACATCGGTACGTATTGTATGACCAAAGAGGTTATTACCCTTAATCCATGACAACCCCTCATGTCAGCATTGCCATTTGGCACCATATTTGGCTAAAGCTCTCCATATCTTTTTAACTGCTATTCAACACAGACCACAATCAATGAGAGGCGTAGAATAGTTTGACTGTAAAATTATGTAGACTACCAGTACGATGTATGAGTGGATATGCTTTGAAGGCGAACGTCAGGTTAAAAACAATTGTTGAAATGCGGAATGCAACTACACGCTTTTGCCTTGCTATGTGATGTGTTATTCACGAAATTACAATTGTTAAAGTAAGTGTTAAAAAACAATAACCCCAACTCAAAATATGCTTAAGTGTCAAGAAGGGATATTACAAGAGATTGCCTTGTCTAAATTGAACAACTGTAGAGACAGGACCGACTCAGGGTTGATAGATTTTGGTTCGTTCAAGGGATGCAGATGGTGTTGATGAATTCACTATACTGATATTTTGCGTATCAAGGAAGGTCTTGTATGGCTTTGTATATTGCAAACCACTGCGCCATGTGCGCAAACATTCACTCCGTCCTTGATTATGTAGCATCGATTCAACAGAACATGCACAGATAGTGAATAATATAGAATATATGTATGGGTTTGTCAAATAGCTTGTGTAAAAGATATAAACAGATTATATTCCGGATATTTGAATACATAATGAAATAGAAAATACATTGGCGTAAGTAATCGCGCATCATTTGATAGCTATTTTATACAACGCCATACACTTAGGGCTTATTTGCTCGTGGTGGATGTGAGAGCCGTTGTGTAAACCTACGTAGTTGATGCGTTCACAACTAGTATAAGTTAACATTTTCAAATATTTCCATCGCACTTGAGACATAAGTATATCGACATATAAAGCACAGTTACAATACTGGAACTGAATGTGATGCAGACCGACGTCTCTGTGCTTACAGTCACTGTTCTGTGTGGTGAACCTAGTTCCATGCCTGACGAATGCACACACTTCCTCAAGATACACAAGAGATACTAGCAGTTTAGAACAAGATACCGTGGGTATGGTAGAATGGGGTATCACGCGCCACAGAGCAGCCAGTTTGGTCGAACGGCTATGCAGGTAAATGGTTAAGTCAAACATTGATGACACTTTCAGGGCAGAGAATATGTATGCTGAGCCAACAGGAATCAATAGCTCAGATATGCGAGATGACAACGAACTGTTGATGGGAAACACCTGTGTGTTAAGTGGGCATAAATATTATTGAGCGTGAGACCCGATGTGAGACCTTGTTAATTCCCTGTGCAGTTAAGATACAATAGGGGGAAAGGGAGAGAGAGAGAGAGAGAGAGAGAGAGAGAGAGAGAGAGAGAGAGAGTGTGTGTGTGTGTGTGTGTGTGTGTGTGTGTGTGTGTGTGTGTGTGTGTGTGTGTGTGTGTGTGTGTGTGTGTGTGTGTGTGAGAGAGAGAGAAAGGGAGAGTGATGGGTCCTAGCAGATGGTTGAGTCATCGATAACAGTTGCACTTGTTTATTCAAGGTTAAAAACAGCTAATATCGGTTATTAACTTATATAGCGCTACAGACCTCTAGCCTTCCCTGCGATTTTGGCACACCATTTACAATACATGCACTGTTGAAAGGTTTACAGAAACCTGTTAAGTCACGAAATTGAATCAATTACTATGTTTACACATTAATTCCCATTGAAGCTTCTCATCAAGAAGAGGAATTTGGGTGGAATGGCTGTTGAAACACCATTTCATAGAAGCCACTAACGTGGAAGTCTTCTACTAAGTCAAGCGTCCCCGAATTGATCAGAAAATTCCATATGATGTTACGAGACGATGTGACAAAGCACTACGCTGTTTATTGATGGTATGTGCATATATTCCTTTGGCGGAGAAAATTTCTGATTAATGACAAGACATTATATGGCGCAAGTTGCAAGTCATCATTACTTGGATTATACTATATATCACATTCTAACTGCAGAACTGAAGGGAATTAGATCCATCGGCGTAACAGTTGTGGATATTACATACTCGCCATGCTACACCGATCATCGTAACATCATTGATTGTCATGAATAAAGCAGTCCAAACAATAGTCAGCCATGTGGAATGGTGTTCCTGGGATCCGTTAAAAGCCAGGAATGAGCTGAAGCGTCGTTAGAGTGTCCCCTGGAAAAGCTTTATTGCCATCTAACAGTTTGCTTCAGCGGAGCACTACATGCCATTTGGTCATAACCTTGTTTTGACTTTTAAGTAAAGTCGTTTGCCTCGTCAATACCGGTAGCAGTAACTCCAGTATGGTTGGCAGGGAATTTGGAGTTGGTGTATTGTGATCAGTGCAAATGGGATTTAAGTGTGCGCTTAAATATCTTTAGCTGACCTTTGTAGCAGGCCTGTCTAGTGAAATACTTTTTCTCGCTGAGGAGTTTGTATATGCACGGACTGTACCAGTTGGTGAACTGTGATCGTCGCATAGTGTGTGAAGCAGGGTATTTGTTGATGAGACACAGAAAGTGGCGTCAGTGATGCGATTTACTCTGCGTTTAATAATACGTCATATTCTGGTCGAGCATAACCCCGATATTAGTGACAATATAATGATGCAATTAATCCGCTACCAATCAACCGATAATATCAGTCTTTGAGAGAATCGGATTGCAACATTGTAGAATGCTGTTACAATCTTTGTCCTTAATGTGTTATTGGGAGAATGTCATTCATGAAATGGCTATCTGCATAAAATATGTGAAATATACACTGAAATGTGAAAATATCAAAATAAGGGATAGCTAGAAATTGTCTTGTTGTCTTGTCATTTGGGGCACAACAGATCAATAGCTGATGAACTAGGCATGTTCGATCATATTATTCGTGTCAACGAAATTTCATTACAATTCGACATGATGTAATGCATATGTAATTTGACATGTTACTGTTTTTGGCCGCGCAGCGGTAAGTCTTCACATCGTTTACACCTTTGCAGCAGTAGAATTAAAGCCAGAAAAAGAAGCAACACCAGATGCATAAGCATCATTTGTTTTAGAAATCAAAGTAGTTTCAGCAGTAATTCTAGTGGTAGAAATGGTCGTTTTTCAAGTGTTCGGATAGGATGAAGTAGCTCCCACAGAATTTGTACTGCTAGTCGAGGCGCTTTTGCCCTTACTCGAGCTTGTGACACATTATGTGTTTGACAGTACTAGTGTCTGTATTTGGTTGTGTGAGTGAGATTAGTTCCGTAATTGTAGCTGCTGTTTACAAATCATTACCACCATAACTCCCAATGCATTGGTGTTTCCGTCTGCTCTAACTTGTATGAATGAACGGCACCCTGAGCAAATTGAATTTGGTCCTCTGGATTTGTGATCAAGTAGAAAGCTTTATCCTACGCTTGATCATATTATGTGAAGATGTTGGGTCAGCCCTGGATATTCCTTATGAACGCTTATGGGCCTCAGCAAAACATGTATCATCTAGAAACATCATAACTGATAGAGAGACATTACAAGTCACCTCTACAACATACTTGTTGAATTACACTGAATGATACTTTCGTTACCTTGTTTACTATAGCTTTAATCATAATGTATCTAACGGCAGCAGCTTTCAAAAGCATGTGGAATGGACTGGCGTAAGATTTACCGCCATGCCAATCAATATTATTTTGCTTGTGATATTTCGACAGAAATACGGTCATAACTCTTCTCCAGTTCCCAGCGGCAGTTTCATTCTAGACAGAAGATTGATACTATCGACACATTTATCTATTGATTGGTTAATGTATATTCACTGGGTATACAAATGTAGATAATGAAGACTAGTCGCAGCTATAACTCGTTTCCTATATCATGTTTTTAATCTTTACGATGATTTATTCAGGCTTCGTTAATCGTGATCACTGTTTCATGCAACTTTGTGGGCACGAAGGTTATGGAATGCTGCAACAAATGAAAACAATAGCTCTGTAGTCAAACAGAAGTATATACATGGAGCTTCAATAAAAAGGACAGTTTATTACAGTAAGACAGTAGCTAACGTTAAAGGTTCCAGAAGTAGGAGGCTTACATGGCGAGAGCATTACAGTGTATCTGTATATATCATTTGAGGCAAAATTATTTTACGTGCGTCAGGAAAGAATGCTTGGGAAATTGAGCATAGTTTTGAAACTTTGATATCCTCACCACTCTATTATATGTGCTTCTATGGTGTTACAGTATTACATTAAGCTCCAGAAACCGGTACCAATAATGTTACATGGACATTGGCCGAAATTGAGGTATTAACAACATCCTGCTTTTTGTACAAGACAGTTTTATCCCATGCTTTATATGGATAATGTACTATGTTAAAATATTTCCCTCTCTAAAACACCTTCTTCTGTGGTGTTATGATATGATTCAAAATATGTTGCGGTTCGGTATAAACCCCTCATCTAATCATTTGAACAAATGAGACTACGTGGTAACGCATGAAAGAAATATGATCTCGTCCCCAAACTAACCAAGTACAGTCATTACAGCAAATAAATGGAATACCAGCAAAAGCGTCTATGTAAAGTAATGGATCAACGCGGAAATGCATGGTTACTGATATAGATTACCAATTACGACCGATGAAGCAGACGTAGCCTGTCCTGGTGTGTGATTGACTCACAGAAACAAGTAATAACGCCTGGTTGGAAAATACAACTTGAATAATTTTGCACATATTGAATTATTCACAGATATTCCTCTATTATCTTAACCAATAACTGGTTGTATGTCAGGTATGACGGTTCGAACTGAGATATTTCGCAGTAAGCAACCCGATGGGACTTCCTAGAGTTAACAAAATAAAAAGGTGCAATTTATCAAATATCCTACCTGTTTCGGTCGCTAAACGATTTCTCAAATGTCGACAAGACAAAAAACTACATCTTCGTAACTTTTTGTATTCACTATTACATCACGGTTTATTCGTTAGCTTCGCTAATGATAGCTCTTCAACCTGTACGTTTGCATGTATGTAGGTTTGTATTAATATATGAGAATGATTGTTTCATTACAATATTAAGATGTTTACTTCTGTTATCAAAAGGGAACTTAACTGCTATGTAGCCAACCTTTTGCTATATTAAGTACATCCTTCACTATAATGTAGCAAAAGATGTAATTTATCTACGTGAACGTAATCTCTACAACTGCTAATGTGTCATTGCAAACATTTCATGCTCTTTAAAATTATAGTCCTCTCGAGCACTTCCATTTCATTGTCTAGCAACTTCGGATACTTTCCAAGAAATAGGTCAAGTTACCTGACACATAAGGAATACCATAGCTTTGTATAGAGCTAGAGCTGTAAATGAAATCGTCATTTCGGAGCCTCGTATACAGTATGATGCTGAATACGATTTATATCCACCATAACACATATTGATGCGGTAGAGGCTACCATGCATGTGCTAACGTCAGCAGCCCTGGAGTATATCTGCGTTACCCTTTCACGTCGAATTTAAAATATCGATCCGGCGAAAGTGTAGCAGAAAATACTGTGGTCTCTAACACGTTGTATTACTGCCAGACTCGCATTTGTTGTTTATTGCGGATCAGCAATATCAATGTCACTTGTCATCAATGATTCATTTTCTTTCTGACTTTATCGAAAGCAATATGGTGAGTTCTACTTCAGCTCTACTTCACTAAATAGCTGCAGAACATTAAAGTTATTGCAAATAGCCCGTACTGGCGCTGCAAAGAAAGATGGTCGTTGCTGTTGTGGGTCGTCACACAAGGATCGAATGATATTCATTTTTCTACGCTGCTTCGGTTGTTAAATATGTAATTATATAATGCAAACTGTGCATATGTTGTACAAAGATCGACTCAGAGCACATATCATGCCTATTAATGCCACTTCTTCGTATGAGTTTTACCTTAGGAAAACTTCACAACCAAAGACGTATCGCAATGATGGCCATCGATTTTCAATTGTTGGTACGCAATGGCGTACTGAACATCTGTTACCTTACCATCTTCACAATTAAATTATCTTGTTGCTGATATTATATTTTTCTCTTGATACAGTGAAAGTGCTCCTGGCACCGTCTGGTGCTAATATTGGTGGCCGCCAGCTATCAAACCAACAAAAGCGAATCCAAGCCCTTTAGCATTAATGATTGCAAACTTTATGAATAAGCAAGTATAACTGATGCAATTCATTTGTTACTAACACATTTGAAGCATCCCCTCTCGCTCGCATGTGGGTTGTCTGTACAAGTTGTCAGCTGTATTTGCAAGTGGCATTATGTCTTTATATCGATGGGTTTGAAGTAGTCTGCGTCCCAGACTCCAGGGGTTCCACTAACCTTCTCGCCCTAGCGTCTACGATAAGATAAGGTCTTCAACTGGCGCGTCCGAATATTCATTAGACTTGTTCGTTAATCTTCGTGACCAATCAACGCAAAGGTTGTGACCCGGATTGACCTAAATTGCGCGCGTCTGGTTCATGAAACTGGCTTGTGACACGCACCCTAGGTTTTATGTGACGCCATATACATTGTTGTGGTCTGCGTCCAATGAGAACACATTGAATGACTTCTGGAATCATGGGGCGTCTCAAAAGTTCAAATTGGCACCACAACAAGCGCTTTAATGGTAAGCTGTACGATAGTATGTTTACGTAATAGTCAGTTAAGGAACTAGTTGCGTGTCTGCTTCTCTCGCCGAAAGTGTGATTAACGGTGCCACTCTCAGCGTGAAACAACAATTCGGAGTGTTGTAAAATGTGTGCCCGGCTCATAAAAATCACTCGTCCGGTTGGACAAGTTCTTCGGAACTTGTAGAACTGACCAATGCGAGGCAATGACTCAAAAGTACCCGAGAGTGACCGAGAGACACGGTTTGTGATTGGAGCATTCCAAATCTGGGATGCCTGTCCAGTTCAATCCGCTATCCTCCCCTAGACCTGAAGGCAGAGACTATTGAATATCAGTAACATGTAAACAGCGCCTGCAGCCATCAGGCTAGGGGACCTTGACTAGGTTGGAAGCACAAATGGTACAATAAAATCCCATATAGGCGGTCAATGTGGACTGCACGCTGCGCGGTGCTAGTCAAACAGTCGATTGACTGCATCTTGAATGTGGCACACCGAACTGCGGCACAATATATCACACACAGTTAACACTTCAGTCTGCACCCTAGATGTCCATCCAGCCAAAGTGGCCTATCCTCATCTATTGATTATAGAATGTTTGACAAATTAGGCGGTAAATGTACTCGATACGAAAGTTACCAGACGGTGTTTGTCAGGCAGTGTCCTCGTCGTTCACCCAAATGGCTCATCTAGATCTTGGCCGGTTGCAAGCGCCCACCATCGCTAAATTAACTACGCAGTTAAATGTATGTGCATGTTGAAGATTTCTTCATGGCCACTCATGTAAGTAACGCACAAAACCCATCATAAACGTATTTAGAATATTCAGAACTACCACAAATACCATTAGTTCGTCATTCCATAAGATACATATGTTTTTATGCAACATTGTTTCGCATTGCTTATACGGTGTTGCAGGGGGGGGGGAGAGAATTGGGATTACAATAATAGCTTGCTGGATTAGTATTAGCTAGATGAACACGAGTGCCATGAGATTCTTGAATAACCTAAATCGTTATGGTTCTCCATTATGGTTCTCACGTAAACGTCTTTGTCAATAATGCATTCAGTTTCCTCTGTCTCAGGGAACTATTACTCTACATATGCATGGTTCTCGTTGTAGATATATCTTTACTGCATGATATATTTCCTCGCTGGATTTGTAAATGTCATATGGACAACAGTTTATGACATTCATTACACATCAGGACAATAAACGAAATTTAAGTAGACCTATGAGGCTCATGATTTATGTTATACTAACAGTTGTTTATCACAGTACTTGTCTCAGTTAATCATAATATTAGGGTATTGTGAATGGTGTTTTAATGTTTCCGAAAATATCGTATACAATTCAAAACCAATATTCTCTTATTCTACGATGCATAGAAGGGAATGCATAAAACAGACAATACGTTGCGGAACCAATCTGACTACATTGGATTACTTCATGTTCACTCCAAACACGGAATATAACAGCAAATGCAATGCACGGAAAGACGTATTAAAGACATGATGCTTGCAACTGACCACATCTGTGCCATATAATGTGCTGGACAGATTGTAATCTGTAGGTAATTATAAATAAGGCCTTGTGGTAGTATGGCTTGTAAAATATTGAATAATATAAACCATCTACTTGATGACGACTCAAAGTAGCTTGCTCTCGCATTCCCTTTTTCAGCTTGCTATACATCTTAAAGGCCTGACATCCGTAGGCACCATAAGGCGTATAGCTAAATAACGGCTGTTCACAAAATATTCGTAAATTTGTTTCACGTCTGAGGATGATGAATACATGGTCAGGGTCATGGCGCTGTTAATAAATACACCTCGAAGTTGTTGCATTACCGCATAGTTTTGATAATTGGCGCATTTAAACAAGATAGAATAATACATTTACACATATAATGTAATTGCGATACTGCGCAATATGGTCAATCAATTACCTTTGGAGTCCTTGGAAGAGCTACTCCGTACCAGGTGTATTGACGACAAGCGATAATCAATGAATAAACCTTCCCTACACGGAATCGAGTCATTCTGTTTGTATCCATAGAAATGCTGTACGTGAAGATCTCGTTAACGGGAGCGCCAACCCATTATGTTACACTGTTGGGGGTCGGTATTATTGGTGATGCAGCGTACACTCTGGAAGAGGAAGTGCCCTATAAGAGCAAGAGACTAGCCCTAGGCCGTTCTCAAATATCTGTGAAAAAGCGTTTTGACTACTTAAAGCACCAATTTTCATACTTCATCATGTTCAGGATGACTTTCAGGTAGAAAACATTTTGTTGAGAAAAGTAGATCTACTGATGCATGATAAGATCCCGAGGCACATGAAATCGATGCACCCTGATGAGATTATCAAACGTGCTAGGATGCATGATTTGTTTGAAACGCGTTGTTATTACGTTAAAAATGTATCTCATGATAATGCAATTGCAGAATGCATGTTTAAGTCTTGTGAACAAATTCAAAATATGCTTATTTTGTTCTTTGTTACACCTAAGCGTATCTTGTTCATGGTCAAGCTGCACTTCATAAAAATATAACATTAAAATGTATATTAGTGAGTGTTATGCTTTTTGCATCTTTGCGGTTAATTTTCGGATGAAATGTTTCAGAAAGGCCAGATCATTTTAAGAACGTCGTCGTGCATTTTCGTCATCTTTGCCGTTTTTGTGCTTTCAACATATAAACAGTTGATCATCCTTCCTTGTATTCCCTTTATTGTTGTTGTTTTTCGTACCAAATTTGCAGCTGTATTCAAAGTGTGGTGTTCCCAAAATTGGCAAAAGAAAATACTTATGCGGTGTACGAGAATTTCGTATCAACTAAGGTAAAAAATCCCCCCAAAAAATTAGAAATTGTATTTATCTTAACAAAATTAAATAACCACTTATCATAATAGGATATTTTACAATCCTTAATGAAGCCGACGGTCAAACAGTGCCTTAACATCAGCCGCTGATGATCTGATGTTCCCTCGGTCGAATGTCCCTTTTGCTTGGCGATAATTCCATCATTGACCAGAGGTTACAAGCAGGTGATTTTCATTATCGAATATCATAGGCACGGTGATGAATTTTCCAGTTTTGTTTGTTTGGGAGACGGTGAGTTTTACTACGCGGCAGCACGGAGGCAATGCAATCCCATGTCCGCTTCTGTACGTCAATACATTGATCACGGCAGCATCAAAACCTATGTTTTAATCCAAATTATTCTGAAATAATATTCATTGCCTAAGCTGTTAACCGTGGATAAGCACTGTTGTATGACTTAACATGAGTTGAAAGTGGATTATTAGAAGTGGAATGCTAAGATGACCGGACCAAGAATGAAACTGATTGAGTGGCCATTCAGTTAACGTTTGGTTAACTTCTGAGCCAACTCCAGCCCGGCTGATCCAAGTAACGATACCAACTTGACTTATATTGTTAGCGTACAAATACATGGCAGACATCAATTGTCTAACATTGGCTGATATGGGAAAAGAGCATATATGTGAAAGTTGTGGGGTTGTAGCTCATAGAGAATTTAATCAGAAAGTGAGCACATCCGGTTCGGGTAAATGTGCAGAGCAAATGCAATTGCCACGTTTCGCTGCTGCATATTGCCCTATGTACCTTTCTGTACATGCTAAACAGGGTCACATTGGACCTTTGGGCCGCTTGGAAATTATCATAACCCCGCCGTTTGACACATCGGCGATTGCTTGCTTGTGATGCGACATATTCAGTCTGACCATAGCAAATATCGTTTGTCTGCCAGGGTTAAGTCACATGTGAACTTAGCCATTTGACATCATTTTTTGTGATTATATGAACAAAGATCATGTGGGTTTGGTTTTGTCAACATCATTAATTCACACGATGAACATAAATAGCTTTTTGTAATCGATTCGTGTGATAGAATAGTCTGGCTGAACGTATATATTAATTACAAGCTGAAAGGTCAATGATTGGATATGCTAGGTGTGCGATCGTTAGATCAATAAATCGTCTTGCGGAGAGTAATCGCGCACTGTCACCTTGTGATTGGGGTGTTATTCACGAAATGCCAAATCGACAATCAATATGTGAGCAAACAATAAACCCATAGCAAAATTGTACTACCTATGAGACACGACCGACTCGTGGTTTATGGCCATCGTTTCTTCCTGGGGATGCAGCTACCGTCGGTAAACATCAAACTGCTTTATCAAGGGTTTGCATGTAAGGAAGGTAATTCAATGTTAATTTTGTAAACCTGCAGTGATTATAGCGTCTAAGTGGGAGTAGAGTTTTAGAAGTATGGATAATATTCAGAAGAAATTGTACCGATGATAAAAGTACGTTATGCTGATATACAATATAAACTCGTAGGTGCATAGGCTTATGAAATCCCTAATTATTTGATTGCTATATTCTACCACTACATCAACCAATGGATGGATTGACTACGATATGTGATTGATCTAAGATGGTGCGTTTATTACTTGCATAAGTTAAAATGTTAATCGATTGCAAAATATTGCCATCGACATATTTTAGGCATATGTATATAGATACATCAACCACTGTTACAGTTGTGATATCGAGAGCGAGTCACTACGAATTTTCTATCCTTACACAGGAGACAATCTTCAACATGTTGCACAGAGTTCGATTCGCGATAGAATGCACACACTACCACTGCAGACCGACAAGGTTCTTTGGTCGACCTTTGATCTAACAGCGACCTGTACACAACACAGAATAGATATGTGGGTTGAAGCCGCATCAGCTGAGGCTAGAGTAAAGGAATAGTTCGTGAGGTCGGATTCTAATCAGTAAGTATGATTGTGTTGGTCACATTTGAAATGTCATGCGCTACATTTTCTAAATGCAATCCAGGTTAGAAGTAAACGCAAAGGTATCAAAATATATGATACTTTGGGGCAATGAGTGGGTTTATTACGTCCGACAGGACAGAGCGTTATATAACCATCCATATTGCTTGTATTATTGCAGTGAAGTATAACTTGGCGGGTTAGGGCTAGTAAAGGGGAGTGAGATGAAGGTGTGACACTTTCCCAGCATCCGGTCCTCTGTAGGGAATATGCTCCTGGCATGCTGTTTGGAGTAAGTGCTTATTATGCGCGGTCGAGTTATCGGACAGGTGCAGCCAATCAGTCTAGGAAAGTGTAGCTAATGCATCCTCTTGAACAGATACAGCCAATCAGTCAAGGAAAGTGTAGCTAATGCATATTCTTGGACAGATACAGCCAATCAGTCTAGGAAAGTGTAGCTAATACATGTTCTTTGATAGCTTACCATTTGTACGCATGTATCGTCAGCGCATGTGGTGTGGTGACGTTATTGTGACGATATGGTTGATTGAACTTGGGTTTATCTATTGATTTTTTCGCGCTGTGGAAGCAATTACAGCAGTGTGTAAATCATATATGCTTAAGAATAACAATAGTGTTCATGCAAATTTTGTTGTTGGAATGTTCTCTCACTCGTGTAATTTCTCTCACTTTCTGTGACTGTCTCGCCAACTATTATTGTAAGTAGGTTGGTAAATCGACTCCAAACATGTCAATGGTTCATCGTGGTCATGTTAATGGAAAACAATACCGTCACGCTGCTCGGAGTGCAGTGAATATGTGTTATTGGATCTCTGGACCAATGGCCATACCATACATTATACTAAATATAATAGTAAACACCCTACTTGAATAATACATTCATGTATAAGCGTGTTAAAGGCTAAATACCCACGTCTAAATTCTGTTAATCTTCGCCATTTCGTTGGATGTCCATTCAAATGTTAGTAATTAGCACTTTCTTTTTTTTTGCAACAGCTATCCCAAACTATTGCTTGTTTCGTTAAGAGGACGCTATTCAGCCTTCTGCAATATTTGCTTTAACAGATAAATGCCATGTGTAACGATTGTAATTATCAAACCCTGTGTTTGCATCCATTCAAGAAGTCTCATTTAAGAACAACAAGAGGCAATGATTACTTGCTTATTACCTCTTTTCTCCGTTATGCCATCAAACAAAGGCATTACGATTGTGAACCCAGGTGAACATACATAAACATCATCGACATTACGCTGACATTCCTAACGAGGAAATAAACATTTTCAAGACAATTGATTTACAAACTTGTATTCAGCAGTAATGGCCTAAATGACCCGATTCTGTGACGTCAAAGCTGTTGTATCACCTATGATTACATGGTCATGACACTACGACGTCTACAATATAATGTTACACCACCAAAGCCACCCAAATCTCTTTTGAAGGTGAGAAGCTTCAAATGTGACGTTGAGGTTTAATGTTACTTGTAAATGTAAGCCTGGCATTCGATTCAACCTTACGAGTTGAAACACTTTATCATCCGGTCAAATTGTTAACATTTATCTGATGGAAAGTTCTAGAGCGACCAATTATCAATCAATCAATTAAATTTATGCCTTTGATCCAATCCTTGTTATTCATCGCAGAACTTATGACAGTAAACTTTTATATCGGGGCATTATAAATGGTCTGGTAATGCTTCTACTGCCAGATTTATCGTGTACATGTCGAAACTGATCTTGCCAAGCCCGGTTTTCTGATTCGAATGCCTCAGGAGTCGTCCGAGTGAACTGTTTGTCAATAAGAACCTGTGCTACGGAGCCTGTCTGACTCCATTTGGTTACTCCAAAGTGACTCCAAACACGAGATAAAGTGGCAAATATAAAACTTGTAAAGAATTATTGAAGGTCTAACGCTCACAACAAACAACGATTGTGTCCGATAATGTGCCTGCCAGTAAGCAATGAGTAAGTAGTTTTGTATACGACCTTGTGGTAGCATGGCTTCCACGATCTTCAAAATCACCTGCTTGTAACCTCTGCATGATAATGGCGATAAGCTCACCCAATTGTTCTCTCTTTAAGCTTTCTCTATGTATTAATGGCTTGAGCATCCGTGTAATATTTGTGGATGGGCATCTTGAGGCACATGGCCGAGCTCAATTATGAACAAGAACCGAAGACTTACTCTTAAACATACCGTACCATTCGTTCACCGACTATTTCTATGTTTGTTTATCGTGTGTGGATGGTGAACATGAATGCACCGTCCATTCTGTCATAAATACTCCTCAAAGTCGTTGTATTACAATATATGAAGATTGTATCGTGGTAAGGAAATGGCTAACGTTTATCATACCACCACTTACAGGGGCTCATACCGTATGACATGTGGTAACCAGACATGAATAGCAACTATTAAGGAATTTTGACCGCATAGCGCTTCTTACGTATTTCTCTATCTTAGGCAGTGTATAATGCCAAATAGGATTTGACACGCACCCGTGTTTACACATTTTGATATTGTTAAGGAGGTTGATTTGGTGATAAGGATGCAGTCTAGATGGTTATGTATTGCCTTTGTGATCATGTTACTTCCTTTTTGCAATACACAAATTTAAAGCTTATATCTCACATAACACCCTTAGAACAGTTTATTTGATGACTGTATTTGGGATTACCAATGCGAGATGCACATCAGCATTAAACTCCGACAAATGACGATATGTGTAAGATAGCATTTTTTACAATTTCTAAATTGTTTTACCAATGCATCACCTATTGAATCGACTTCCACCTGACGGATGATGGTGATGATAATGCTATTCATGCCACTTGACTGAATAGCTATTATATTGGCCATTAAAATGACATAAACGCAATGGCCCCGGACATTGCCATTCCAATATCTTTATTGATATATCCCTTTGGGTTCTTTTCCCAATCGGAGTCGGGCCCTCATAAGCAGTTTTCCTGCATAAGGTCAACGCAATATAAACTCCGGAATCGGGCTACTACCTTTGCTATGGCCGGACTACCGTAGCCTCTAATTAGACTATGCGGATATATTGATGTAAGCCGAATGGTTACATGTGATGAGTTACAACGGACAAACGGCGCTGTTATCCGGTGCAACATAGTCACTGATTATTGAGTCTGAATATCGAAGATGTATTGCATTTATTTCTCAGACCGGTATTTTGGCCCAGACCATCCATTGAGGGCTGACTTTGTAAATATTAATAAATCATTATGTCTTGTCCTTCACCTGCGCCGTGGTGATTGATGAACACAAATCCGTCTTTGCTGCAATCGCCTCTGGCATGATGTTACATCACGCCATTAATGGTTGGTAAGAAGTGCTGTTCGTTCATGCAAACTTATATCTGGAATATGAAGCAGTGTGCATTACTTTGCATAGTAGCCTTAGTTGTAATATGGCCTTATTAAACATACTGTCCTGCATGATTAATTAATTAATTGAGCTCCGAGCTCCCAATTTCATTACCACAAACATTCAAGAAAGACACATCACACAAGCAGTCAGAAGAACTGGAAATTTTCGAATATGATAGATCCGGTCTGGGAGTGCTGGGTGAAAATGAGAGCACAGACAATACCGGTCATGCTGCCAAAAAGACAAGCAGTGACGCAACGAAGGTATGTGAGGTAAACGTGTATGGCAGTAATCGTGAGCATGTTTTATAAATATCTGGACCAGATATTTCAGGATGATTGCCATGTTAAGTGGTGAATATGATTACTGTATTGCTTCCTTGGCAGAGGAGATGTATTCGTTTTTATTCTGTTACTCTTATTCCAGCCAAACTAAATATTTTGTAAATATCCATATACCATTTGACCAGCTAGAACCTCAAGAAACAGGTGTAGCATTCGATATGATCCGTTGAATTGATACAAGAAACATAAGGGCGTTTTCCATTCGACACAGAATAAATCTTCTGATATATGATGATATACGACATGATGTCAGGCGCTATCAAGTTATCAGCATGGCATCAATAAAAGCAGAACAGGTTTGTGACAGGTGCCTAAATGGTAGTTGCTGTCGCACGTTTATAAAGCCTGGAGTTAATGGCTGTTCCATGCTGCCCATGATGCCCTAATCCACATTTTCTAAATGAAAAGGTAATGCAAGATCATTTGTTGCTAAGTAGCCTAAATCCCAGCAATCCCAACCGACAGCCTAACATTCAGTACGATGATGCCAATCAACCCTCTGCAGTATGTTCCTTGACAGATGTATCCTCTGTGTAAATTGTGGTGCCATTCATACAAGCCTCTTTAGAATAGAATAACAACGCCCAGTGGTTACTCGTTAATTTCTCTGTTACGTTACTGCTGTTAATATCAGGTACATAAATAGCTATTTATAGTTCATAAGATCTGGGGGTCGCAGCTATGACATCAGTGAACCTTATTTATTTAGTAATCACTATCACGAATTCAAAACCGTTCCATAGCAATTGTGCATTTGATTGCCTATTACCTTAGGGACCCGAGATACGAAAGCTGTTGTTCATGCATAAAGGGTAAAATTATGCATGCAACCAGAATTCTACTTGACAGGGACGTTCAGAATCATCGAGAGTTCATGAGTGGGCCAGGCATTTCATTCAGCGTGAATTCAAGCTTTCTTTTGTACTGAGTAACGGTAAAACCATTTATCTGGTGATAGGTTCAATCAATTCTTATAATGCGTGCCGTTGATATGGCATCGTCCAACGTCTAATGCTAATGTTGATGTACTGTCATTTTCACGATGTGATATGTAAGAACACATAACACCACATTACACCGCACACTATTTAGTAATAGACTGGATCTCCTTCAGTAATATAAAAGATTCAACAATAAATTGCAAGTCTTGAATATTATGCTACAGCTCTAGTCAATGTTACGTCCAAGACTGTGTTTCTTCCAAGGCAATCGAGTACAGTCTGTTTACAAGTTGATATCCACATGTTAGAACAGTGAGAATAAAAACCAAATACTCTGTCGAAATTGCGGGATGGTTCTGCAACGCAGATTATGCCTGTTCTGAAACGGCAGATGACGCAGACACGAAGCATAACGAGGACCTGTACCCGTACTAATGAGGATTCTTTGGGATATTTTCGTAGATGTTTGCACAGATAAGTCGAAGATATTGTAAGTGCGTTGGGGATATTCACCTTTATTCCGTTATATGCATGTTTTATTTGATTGGGAGAAAGTGACTTTTGATTCCGCTGCACAGATGCGCAGAGTAAGGCCACCTCTCGCCCACTTCAACTTATCAATACACTCAGCTTTAACAAGCAGAAAATCACGGCAGCTTCAAGTCGCATGTTTTTGATATAACATTTCAGAGTAATATATTGATAACACCAGTCGATAAATTGATTAAGGGGAGCCATTAATCTTTCAATTGAAAGGCTTAAAGCATGATATTTCATCACCCGAGTCTGTGAATTAACGCCTTACTACTGCATTTATCACGCCGTAGTCACTCTTTTTCCTCGAATAGAAATGCTGCTGTCAAGCAAGCTTTGCATCGCAACCCTCTCCATTAAATCCGTTGAACGCCTACCCACAAGCAAATTTTGAAACAAATGGTGAGACGTGAATAGCTGTGGTTTCCGAGGCTTCAGCTGATCAAGATCGGATCAAAGACATACCCGATTCAGCGTTTGATCAATTAATTGTACCAGGGTAATTATCGATAATGTTAAATCATCATCATCATCATATCCATATTAGTATTTAGGGTGCTGCCCTTGTCCCATTCAATGGGGTTGGCAACACCAGACAACTTCGCACGCCAGCTTTCCATGCGCCTCTGTCTTGCCAGACAGGCCACATTCACTAACATCTTTCTTGACATATTCCAGCCACGTCTTCCTAGGCCTTCCTCGCCCTCTGACGCCAGGGATTGATAAGTCTGTGAAAGATTTGATACAGGACGTGGCACGCTGTACATGTCCAGACCATCTGAGGCGCCGGCTGCGCAGGACTGCTGTGATGTCATCAATGCCAAGTTTCTGGAGAAGTGTAGCCGACAGAGTTTCTTCTTGGTCATTGGTGCCACAAATCCAACGAATCATGGAGCGGTCGTTACGGCGGAGCCGCTGAAGGTCGGACGCATTCGGCGCCCATGTCTCGCTACCGTGGAGCATAGCTGATCTGACACAGGCTGTGTATACCTTGCCGCGCACCTTAGGCGAGATGTGCCTGGTGGTGAGGATGGGCAGGAGTTTCCTGAACTTTCCCCAGGCCACACAACACCTGGCGGCAATGGCACTATCACAGCCCCCACCGGCACACAACATGTCGCCCAGGTAGCAGAAAGAGGCCTCCACATCGAGCAATTTGCCATTGACGTCCACCTGGGTCACTGGTCTGCCATCGATGGGGCGAGCCTTACCCTGACATCTCGGACAGACATAGACTGGGTCAGCTGCCAGTGGCCCAGTGGTGCCGCTACACTTCTTGTGAACCCAGAGCCTGCACCGTGAGCACATGATGGAGTTCACGTCAACACCACTTGGACAAACAGCACAGGGGAACTTGCCGGAGTTCTTGAGAACGTCAAGACCAACACCAGAGATCAGGAACTTTGTCTTCTTCATATTGACACGAAGACCCTTGCCCTCCATGCCTGTCTTCCAGGCCATTAGCTTGGAAACACTCCACCAGTGAGTCCGCAATGACAACCAGATCATCAGCATAGAGGAGCTCCCATGGCACACCAGTGCGAAACTCGCGTGAAAGCGTCTCAAGCACTAGAATGAAGAGAAGTGGGCTGAGGACCGAACCCTGATGCACGCCAACTCTCACACCAAACTCGCTGTACTGGCCATTGACCCGTACACGACTCCGGGCATTGGAGTACATGCCCTGAATGACACGCACAGCCCACTCCTCAAGACTCCTCATGGCCCACCAGAGGACCTTCCTAGGCACACGATCGAAAGCCTTCTCCAGATCAACGAAGGCGAAGTAGAGTAGTTTATTGGCGGCGATGTACCTCTCTTGCAGCTGGCGGACAATGAAGATGGCATCAGTGGTGCCTCTGCCATGCACAAAGCCGAACTGCATCTCATTGATGTTCACCATATTTCGAATGTAGGGGTCCAGAACTCGTTCTAGCAGCTTCATGACATGGTCTGTGAGCTTCAGACCGCGGTAGTTGCTACGGTCAAGGGCCTCACCCTTGCCCTTGTAGAGGTTCAGAATGAAGCTCTCCTCCCAGTCCGCTTGAGTCTCACCAGTGCTGAACACTGCCCTCCGCCAGTTGCCTTGTCAGCTCAACTACCTCCTCACCGGCAGCTTTCAGCATCTCAGCTATGATGCCTGACGGGCCAGCCGCCTTACCACATTTCATCTTGCTGAGTGCTTTGGGGATCAGCGCCGCGGACACGCTGGGGGGCGGGCCAGCAGTAGGAGCGACCTCGGGGAGCTCGTCATCCGGCCACTCAAATTCGATGTTGAGCAACCTAGTATAGTGCTCAACCCATGCCTTCATCTTGTCATTATCACTGAGTGCAAGCTCACCAACGTCATTGCGCACACAATTTTCACCAATGATGTCCTGATTTATGCGATCCATCTGTTTGGCGATACGGAAGACACCATCCTCGTTTGGGGATATGTTAGCAAATTCCTCTTTCTCCGCCTCAGACTTCGCCAGCCAGACGACACGTTTAGCCATGCGCTTGGCGTCATTGTAGGCAGTTTTTGCCTCCTTGGCCTCAGTTGTCTTTTCTTCCTTCCTCAGGGTGTTGTACACCTTGAAACAAGCCTGCTTCTCCTGCACAGCGTCTTCCACCTGGTCATCCCACCACCAGGTCACAGGTCTCCACGTTTTTGGACAAGCCGCAGACTTTGGTGGCAGCATCCAGCAAAGGTCCCTTCAGCTTCAACCACACAGACTCTACTAGACTAGCAGGGGCACCAGCTACACCAGCAGCGGCAGCAGCAGCCATCGCTTTCTCCTTGAAGGCCTCCTGGAACTGGCTGGCAGTGGCCGGGTCCCTAAGCTTCCAGGCACGGATGCGAGGCGTGAACTTGCGTTTCTTCATAAGGGGAATGCGAACAGCGAAGTCACACACCACCAAATGATGCTGTTGGACGCACTCCTCATTGGGGATGACTTTCATATCGCTGACGGCGCCGCTGAAACTCCTGCGATAGAGTATGTAATCTAGCTGGGTCAAATGGTTGCCGGAGCTGTATGTGACAAAATGAGAGTCCCTCTTCTTAAACCAGGTGTTGCCGATGCGAAGACCATTGGCTATGGCGAATTCTAAGACCCTCTCCCCTCCTGCATTACGCGTGCCAAATCCATGCCCGCCATGAGCATCACTGTACACTCCGGCGGCAGCGCCGACGTGACCGTTCCAATCGCCGACCTGGATGAATATCTCAGAGGCTGGAACCTTGGCGACAACGCTTTGCAGCTGGTCATAGAAGTGCTCTTTGACAGATTCAGGAAGTCCTGCTTGGGGTGTATACACGGAAAGAAAGGTGAAAACCGCCTTGCCAATGATCAGCTTCAGCAAAATGATCCTGTCGGAGATACGCTGGACTTCAATGACTTTGTCCACCCAGCTCTCGGCCAACAACATGCCAGCTCCACCTTGGCCTGACTCATGTGAGCAGAAGAAGAACTTGTATTTGTAGTCCTTGCCTTTGAGTGTGCGAACCTGGCTGGCCGCAGGACTGTCCTTCCATCTGTGCTCTTGTACACCGCAGAAGTCGACTCTTCTCCTCGTCAACGTCTCGAACACTTCTGTGCTTCTTCCTCTCAGAGTTCCCACATTCCAAGAGGCAACTCTGAGCTTGGTCGGGTGCTTGCTTGATTTGCCGCGATGGCCGGACCCTGCTTCCCGCGCCCGCGAGGAAGCCAAGCCCGAGACGTTACCGGCATTCTGTCTACGACGTCTAGCGGCACCGCCTATCTCTGAATCAAATGTGGACGTAATCATAATAATGAAGCAAGTTTTTAACGGAGCGGCTGCCCTGCCTGACCTACAACTCAGCTTAAGGTGCCGAGGAACCTGGCATTTCTGTTGGGACGCCGACCCTTAGCCAGTTCCAATAGGATATAGCCGCCCGACAGCGGAGGTTTGTGATCAGAGTTTCCTTCTCCTAGATGGGCGATCCTTCCGGGTTGACGAGCCCCATCTACCCGGAGGCAGACTGTGATTAAGGGTAGCCTCACATTCCCACACTCATATCCCAGAGCGCCACTGATATCAACACTAATCAGACAAGTTGCTGTCAACCAAATATCATTTACCCATTTCATGTGCCTAGCGTCAAGCTAAATTAATCTCAAGCATCTTTGTCCATTTGCAATGAGAACCGTAGGTGATACAAAAACAAATGCTTTCAATTATGTCGCTTTTTGAGCCACAAGAAGTGGGTTCGAACCCCAGGTGTGACTACCCAACTGGCTACTGACAAGGCGGGTGCTTACGTTAAATTGCGGTCCCATCTCTGCAAGTGGTATTGATAACAACCTAACATCATTAACATCAGCCCGTTTGACCGTCAATTGGATCTCTTGGTTATTGCAGCCTCAGCATAATGGCTCCCAAGCTTCCGTCAGTCAATCACAACTTACAACCTGAAATCACCCCATATGTGACTACAAATACTGCTGTATGAGACACGCACAACACCGTTACTGATACTTCTTTCACACGGCACAGATAATTACTTCTACATCATACGTCGACGTTAACTTCCTCGACAAGATACCATTCGACAACAGCCGACACATTTCGTCCCAGAAGCATCATTTAGTGCATGCCGGCAAAAACAATATCGAAATATAGCACACATGCATGGCGAATACCACAACGTCTTGATTACTTTATCTAGCGTCACCGACGTGCAGTATCTAGTAACAACGACAACTCCACAACAACAGTCTATCATCCACGTCCCTTGCCAACATGAGCCGTCACCCTTGCCAACATTGGTAAGGAAAGAAGAAACCAAATTGTCAGACTATTGTGAGCGAACCTTGCCCTGGATGTGGGCAGATTATATGTACTAATTATCTTTATATATTATATACAGAGAGAATTATCCACAGCATTTCAGAATATAATGCATAATTTCATGGTTTAGAGTCTTAACATTACTAGAGGCAGTTACAGATACATTGCGAAAAACATAACGAATCGACCGTTGTCTGGCCGTAAAGATGGTGTCTATAAATCGAAAAATGCTCTTCATCGACATAAAGTCCCGCTATGGTTCACCATTCACGGAAGAATGATTGGCGTTCGATTAAAGAATTGCGGATGTTTTTGACATGTAGAGATTCATAGAACCCATGGCATATAGAAAATGATAAGATGTCCAAGTGTACAGAGCAGCCGATTGACCATTTAGAATAACTGTTGGTAATGTTTACAGAAGTGAATTAAATGAGTGACAATAACAGGGATTGTTGTTTTATTGCCCTTATTAATACTCGTTCGACGGGTCAGCGGGTGTTTTTAGCACCTCTGTATTTTTCAGCACTGCGTAAATATCATTGATCCCTTTTCAGACGAAACAAGCGTGTCTCAGTGTCATAGACCCATACGCAAGTATAAACAACAGTTGAAGCAAATATTTTTCCGTTGGTTATGTCCTTTTGTAGCTTACCAGAAAATATTCTGCATATAATATTCCATTCATAGCGAATGATATGGCAAATACCCACTTGTTATTCACCAAGTATCAATTGGTTAGGCTTTGACCATAGTTCGATCAGCTCTAACATCAATATTCGACGTCTATGTCAACGATTATATTTTTTCGATATGTTGTATGCTACGCCAAAAATTCAATGAATGAATTTCCAAGATAATACCACGAACGGAAAACATTGTCGTTAAAATCTTTAGCATAACAATTGTGAAGGTATTTTATGTACATCAAAACTATCGTTTCTTTTGAGTGAAATGGCCAAGGATGCAAGCCATCATTGTACTCTGTATTCCATTCCTAAGACACTGAGGGAACTATGAAGTAGGTGTGTCCAGTGGTTTCCACTGCATACTCGCCATGGACAACGAATCATCGCAACATCATTTATTCTCATGAACACAACAATAGTCATCCAAGCGAAATGGTGGTCTGTATCATGCTTAGAGTATCGCATTAATGGGTTCCGGGGAGCGCCAGGAATATTTGCATCGAGCTGCATTGTCGTTATGGAGTCATTTGAAGAAGCTTGATTGCCACATAACATTTTGCTTCAGTGGAGTACCACACGCCATTGGCTCACAACCTTGTTTTGTCTCTTACTTAAAGTCCGTACCTACTGCAATGACATACATATGGTTGACAAGATAGATGGAGGTGCTGTTCCGTGATAAGTACAAATGGATTAAAGAGTGCGCTATAATTAGCTTAACTCACCCTTGTTAAAGGCGGAGGCAACTGACATACCTTTTTCGCTTACCTGTATGCATTTGCATGCAATAGGCCACAGACTGTGCCAGTTGGTGGATTTCAATCATATAATGTGCAACAGGATATATGCTGATAGGGCTCAGAAAGTGGCGTCAGTGATGCGATATGTCTGCCCCGTGATGATATGTCATCTTCCGGTGTTTTATATTCTCAGCATTAAGCTCTGATGCAGGTAGTGTTCGAGCATTACTCTGACATTAGCGTTGAAATATTGATGCAATTAATCCGCTACCAACCTGCAGAAAGCTTACGTACTTGAAGCCGACGTTTACATCATTAAACGCACGGTGTCGAAGATATATTACCAATTACGAGACAGGGTGAGTTGTATTTCAGTGTGATGCGAAGAATTTGTGGGGCTTTCAGCATCCTTTTTGTCTATTTCAAACCAAGTTTATGTTATAAGACACAACAACAAATAAATCTCCACGCTGGCTGTATCTTAGCACACGATGCGCCACCTTTCAGTCACACAATGGTAACGTTTTATAAGCACATGACTCCCATTTTCGCCCGAAATGTGGCGCGCTCTCTCGCACTGACCTTTCGCATAACTCGTTCTAAGAATCATGGGATTGAGCCGAAAGTAGTTCCAGCAAGATGGCAAGATGGCAGCGTCTGTCAATGTTTGCGGTGTTTCTGATCGGGAAAATATCAAGCCTGTCGTTGGTAAGCAATTGTCAACCTTAATGTATCACACTAATGTTCAGTAATTGTATTTATATATTCAATAAATTAGAGTTGATTATGCAGGCTTTGTGACATATTGTCGATTCAGTTAATTTTGGAAGAATGAGCGATGAAATAGAAGTACACCGCATCGGTGCATGCATATGTCAGTGTGGTTGACGCGGGGTCCGAGGGGGTAGGGAGGGAGAAATGGTATTGATCCATTTTTTCAGTGATTTCTACGGTATTTACATACGCTGTATACACACTAGGGTTCACATGGTCATTCATGTTTACTGTCCTGTCACTTGGGGTCCACTGGTCTGGTTCTGGGTCTCTGGCATGCTCTCTCATAAATTAAAGCCTACTTGTTGGGAGTGTTGGTCACGAAAACTGCTTGAACAAAGCTGTTCTTCCTTACTGAGTCACAATTCATAATTTAAAAATGACTCGTTTTTATTTTATAAAATAGTATTCATTTGTTTGTGTCCATGCTTCAGAATTTCAGACTCCAATGAAAGATAACCTTGTCCAGGTTGAGACCCTATCATCTATGCTTTTCGTGCAGGGAGGACAGGAAGCATTGTCACCTTCGGCTTCTGAATAATGTGACTCTGCAGAGAACCTACATGAATTTGTTGAAGGATGATGTATTTTTGATAGAAATGCCCCATGACTGTGCATACTAATTATGTGAGAATTGTATCAATAGATTGACCAAAACACTTCAGTGGAAAAGAGATGCCATTTCCATGTTCTATGTATTACACACACAAAGCATAGATATTAATATTAGTAAATTAGAATAGCATGATATCATATGTGTGCATGATTGGTCATCAAGTTGTTAAGAAATGCAGATTCAATATGCACATAATTAAATAGTTTTTATGGAGGTGTTCATGTGTTTACATTCATATTGCTAAGCAGTTTTTCTTATGTCTGTCTTTTAATATATAGTTGGGGACATTGCAATTGTTAATGTCGTAATGTTTTGCTTTCTCTCGCTCTATACTTGTTTGATGCTCATGTGATCTATTGGCCAACAGCTTACCGCCCTGCGTGGAGGTCACATGACTTTTAACTAATTGCTTAGCTGATAGGGATGGTAATCACTTCCTGTTGTGACTCTGTTCCTTGCACACACAATTTTGATTTTCCTATCCCACCCTCCACTGTTTTCCTGTCTTGTTGTAAGTTTATTTAAATGTACAACCTTTTCATGTTGTGGTGGTGGTTTTCTCCCCCACCTTTGCTGTGTGCCCGGGGCTGTGTGCAATGTATTTTTGTTTATTCCATTTCTTACATGCACCTGGCTTAAATAAACAAGCCCATTTATCAACTCTAATCATGTTTTATCTTTCACAGCAAACTATTTGCAAGGTTTTTGTTTTAACTCTCATAACTCATACAATTTCAGCCAACTTGATTTTATTATATGACCACCAACCATAAAATATATTTTTTCCATGTGTCAATTTCCCAGAACTTTAAAACAAAGATGGCTATGTGTTGCACAACAGTGAACTTTGGTAATGTATTCACACCATAATTTTCCCTTTCGTTTATTAAAACAATAACTCTAGAGCCTTATTATTTTTAATTGCAGATGAATTAAATTGGGAGAGCATTTCCTCGTTTAAATTACCCATTGCATTCACCCGATTTTCCAATGGCATAACCGGTCGCTTCTTGAAATATGAATATCAACACCCTTTACGATCCAAATTCATCTTCAGAAATGCTAGGGACTGGATGATACCCATTTTCGAATATATCTTACCCCACCCCCTTCCGTGCCCACCGCGCTTGTGTACACGTGATTTCTTTTTATTTCTTTGCTCCATTTCTTCAACCCAACAGTTAAATATGAATATGAAGAACTCGTGAGTTTTCCAATATTTGCATCGGTAATTACAAGGTGTTAGAATCATATGAAGAAAACTGCTTTCGCGACCCTTACAGCGAACTGATTGCAGTGTAAAACCACGTGCAGAATTTGACTCGAATGTTTACTTGTATTGAGTAGTAATTTTTAGAACTATGTTTTTTGGCGTAAGGAGACTCCCGAGAATCTCGGGACTGGGTGAATCAGTTATGAGAAAGGGGTATGCTGTAAGGGACAGGAAGCGGCCCCTTGCGGGAGAAAATGCATGACTCCAGGAACGATATTCAGACTTCTCGGCCCTGTTTATGTGTAGTTCCAACAATGTTCTCTAATCATGTCGCATTTAGAGTGCAACTGCCAAAGAAACTCTCAACTAGAAAGTATCACACATTGGTAAGATGAGCAAAAATGAATAGGTTTAAGCAATATATTTTTTGAATTATTTTTGCAATTTTCCCCGTAAGCTGCTTTTATAGATTTAGACTTAACAAAGACCTTGCAGTAATAACTTCTACAAGAATTCATCTTGAAAACGTGTGAAAGTCACGTGCGTAGCCATTTGCGGATGGACAGGTCTATGTTTCCACGTTTAACGTTAATCGCCGGGAGAATGAGGTCTTTCGTATATTATCTGGCTTTGGCGGTATATATGTCAACTGTAGATCGCAACATTTGAATGCCAAGGAGAAAACTGTACACCACATACGGTCGCTTCTAAGGTATTACTTCATAAACATCTGGACTAAAACAACTGCGTAACTAAATCCTGCTTACGTTGTCACTCGAATGTGCACGTTCAAGGGTTATTGTTTCGTCAATTGCTCCATGACACCGACGTCCAAATCCCGGTTGCTATTCATCTTTCTGAATCATAATCAGGTTACAAATATCCAGAAACACGATGTTGCTGTTTATTCATTCTGTCAACATTGAGTAGAAATGCATCTTTATTTCAACATGGCTATTGCAGCGTTGAATAGGATAAGAGGGAACAAATTATTGAGAAATAGCTGTCGGAGTACTTTGTTGAGAAGCAAGTATATACGACTCTTACATAACCTTAATACTGCACTCAATTCCCTATGCCTCAGGGGGAGGCCAATTTCCGGTATATTTTCGATGTGTATATTGCTTGGTTTATTTCCTTGCTTGACTTACAAATGACTATGAACAAAGGTTTATGAAATTCATTACACATCGTTGACCTCATTGTCTTCGTTATCTACCTTTCATATGTTAAAGAACGCTGGCGTCGTCATTTCATTTGTATTACTCCCTTCATAACCGCTGTCCTGCCTCTTGCCACGTCCTCGTGGTAGTATGGCGTCTTAGATCTTCGATTACGAAACAACATGCTTGTAACATCTGGTCAATGATGGTAGCTAACGGGACCCTAGGAGTCACGACGACGACGACTATGATGATGATGATGATGATGATGATGATGATGATGATGATGATGATGATGGTGATGATGATGATGATGCAGAACATACAGAAATGCGAGAAAACGTCTATGTATGACATACACACGATGTCGTCAGGCATCAACATTGCTTAAGCATACATCAGTTCGTTTATTCGACATTTTGGCAATACGTTTTGTCGCCTTAACAGCTGGAATAAAGACACTTATTGTCCAACTGTGGTTGTAAAATCAATAGTTCACAGCTACCCGTAATGCTTTAGATGTCATGCTGACTTAAACATCAATATATTGCTCTTATGACCATACAAAAAGAATATAAATAATATCTCAAGCAGCGCCATGGATGTTTCATTCGGTCACATTCAACTGGGTCGTTTAAAATCGTCGCACAGCCTACACCCAGACAAGTGATGGTTTAAGTTGTAGTAGTGATAGTAGTAGTAGTAGAAGTAGCAGTAGTAGTATGGTAACCACATCACAATAAGGCTTATCTATATCACGAAAGTCTTTCAATATTACAACCTAACAAATGTATACGGCTGCGACTATGAATAACGGAATAAGTGTACCTTACTTTTGCATTAGATAGATAACGAATGAGCCCTTTTCCAACTTACAGTATGCCGGTAGGAGACTACACATCAACGGTATGCAGCACTATTATTAACCCACCTAGGATTCTCTTGCAGTGCCACTATATAAGAAATGATACCGACACAATGTTGTAGGATAAAAGTATAACACTCAAAAGTCTGACTTGCACCGAATATGGTTTTTCGCAATGCAATAAAATTGGCCAGCTTATAGAAAATCCTCTTGCATTCAGTGTAGGGGGCGCGGTGGTGATGTACATAGACATCTAACACATTACACAAATGACATACCTTGGCAAATGAGGGACTGTAATTGTGTCCACAACACCAGTTCGCATGTGCTGCATATTTCACCGACGCTTATCTCCGTCTTCTTTGATGACATATGTTATTTGTAATTAGTACCGACTTGGTAAATTGTCAAGCTGTGGTGGTTATTGTCTTTGAATACTTTGATATACCTTGGGATTCTGGAGGAGAAAAAATTTACAATGCAGTGTCGCATAAATGAGTCATATTAAAAAAAACAGCTAAATTATGTGTTTGAAATACATTCATTGGTGACGTATTGTTCATACGTGAAATGATGACTCTTCATCACAACAGAGACAATATTTTCTGTGCGACGTCCGTCATAACAGTTCATCGGAAAACCCACGGCTTCCAAACGTCAAGGTAGCTAGATGAATGATGCTATGAAATGCAGACTTCAATCTTTGACCATACAAATTTAATTCATTTATTTTTCATCCCTCACTTTGTTTATCTTACTATGGTTTACATGAACATTTACGGACGAGTGTCCACTTACCGAAGGAAATGCAAATTACTTGAATCCCGGAACCATTACATAGTGGACCACTTCGAAACAAGTCCTGCTTATCGCATCGAAGTAGAAAGTGCATACATTTTGTGCCACTTTAACATTAAACTCTGATAAATGCCGATATGTTTTAACAGGATCGTTGAACATTTCTAGTTTGGTTAAGCACTGCATGCTTTTGTTCAATACGATAGCAATTGGAAGGAAGCTTTAGTGATAGAAATGGTTATTGTACTACCGGTGATGGTGTATTATATGAAATAAGATTCAAAAGAATTCAATCTAACATATGCATACATAATTACTGCTGGATGCCATGTAATCAGAATGGACCGCTTATTTCTTCAGCACACGCTTCTTACATTCATGAGCGAATATGCATGTCATTTGGAGGGAGCATTGATATAATACATTATGTCTACATAAATATGTAGCATACTTAATGTCACCAGCCGTAAAACATATTTTCGATCATCGCCGCGCTAAAACAAATATGTGACCTTCTGGGACGTATTGAGCAATTATAAACATGACAGCTCCTTCATAATAATGACAGGACATAATGGAACATATGAGCTGATGCAGTTCTTATGGCGTCCATGCTCCTTTTGAATCAACAACTGGTGTTATAATTCCAGATAAACTATCAATGAGGTTGTATTAATATATGCGTCTAGTCATGAATTGTTCTTAAAAACAGGTCAGTCCGCTTGATGTTGCGTAGATTTGATCAGCTCTCCATGGTGCTACTGGATGCTGAGCCGGCATTGTTCTGTTGTATTCATATATTAATAAACCACCCTTGCCCGCACAGAATTTAGCAAAAGAGGTTGTAAATTTCCTGTTGTGGTGAAAACTATCGATTAACTGCTTGTTATAGCAGCTCATAATAATGTACCCTATAGGTTAAGATGACCTTAATTGCATTACATAATTGCAATTTTATGTCTGGATTTACAGAGGAAATTTATTGTTCAAACTATTGTGCACAAGTGCTCTGTTAATTTTTCAAATTCAAAATGGAAGTCTATTGTACTTGCTCCCAATATAGCGGCCTTATGGCAGGTGTTATCACTTGCACGAAAGCAAATTGGAAAACGCAGCAATAACATAATAACGAGGCAATCAGTCAAAGTCAAAGTATATCGCTATTCTCCATCTATCATAATAGAAATTGAATCACAAGGTTTTGAGCTTACATTAGCGTCAACTACCATATGTTCATCTATTGATGTACGGGATATGCTCCATTCAAAACACACACATTCAACTACAGAACAGAAACGTTAACCAAATGATTTCGCCGGTTTTAACTGACACTTCCACCAATTAGGGTAATGATTGTATCATCCGTTGAACATATTAATTAGTATTGGTTTGATCGAGCATAGCGTCATCTACATTGAATGTCCGTGTTGGCACAACTGTGCAATAGACCATTGTGGTAAATGAGAAATTCTTCTGTAATGGGAACTTCAATCCCCTCCAGTTTGCCATTTCAAGGGGAGAAACATGGTACTCTAAGCAAGGCGTCATAGCGAACCCATCAGGAAGGTCAGGATTCACATTTTAAGGATACGGGTATCTCAGTAATTACACGTGGGGTTCATCCGTCTTGAAGAACTCCGCCTAAAACTGTTTCGAATTCCCTTAACGGCTGTGAAGTGGTTGACCCAGACATCAAGGGGGTTTACATTACATACCATCATATGACCTTACCATGGCTCATAATGAAGAAATATGGACGAGGAGGATAATGCTAACACGGGGCGACCATTAACCCTAACCGATATTGGTACAGAATACACTTTTAACTACATGGCGGCACATATTAAAGTATCCACACCGTAAGAAAAGATATATATATATATATATATATATATATATATATATATATATATATATATATATATATATATATAGAGAGAGAGATAGATATATATATATATATATATATATATATATATATATATATATATCTATATATATATATATATATATATACATATATATGTATATATATATATATATACATGTATATATATATAATTACATATATATATATATATGTATATACATATATATATATATGTATAGTTATATATACATATATGGATGTAATTATATATTTATACATATATATAGCAATATATACATATATGTATGTAATATATATATATATATATATATATATATATATATATATATATATATATTATATATATAGATGTATGTATATAAACAGAGATATATATATATATTACATATATATATATATATATATATATATATATACATATATATATACATATGTATTTATAGTTATATATACACATATGTATGTAATCATATATATATATCTTATATATATATGTATATATTATATATATATAAATATATATTTATATATATGCATATACATATATATAAGTAATTATATATATGTATATATTTACATATATATATAATATATGTATATATGTATGTATATATATATATATATATATATATATATATATATATATATATATATGTGTGTGTGTGTGTGTGTGTGTGTGTGTGTGTGTGTATATATATATGTTTAAATGTATAATATATATATATGATGTGTGTGTAAACATATTTATGCTATGTTTGAAACGATTTTATAGAGGCTTGCAATCGTCGCTCGCTTAAGCTTGCTTGTGTATTTTAGGTTTAAAATGAGAACAACGACATTTAGCTCAGGAAGGTTCCGTTTCCGGCCAAAGCAGCAATGCCGAAACAAATTGCGACCAGCCAAGGTAGCGGTTTAATCTAAATTTCATGGCTCAAATCTCGTGCATCAGATTTTAAGTGGTTTGTCAATCACACTCGTGATCATTATCGGGGTGAACTACCGACTTTCGCGACATTGGTGCGTAGTCGATACCTTATCCATCAAGCCGAATGATTGATCGTCCATTTGCTGCAACTGCTGATAATTGGTAAGACTCAAGAAAGCATTACGTTTATATAATTGGTATCTAAGGGACTGTCGGAACGAATTGATTATTTCTTGATACAGCATTAGTGAATGCTTCTATGACTTATTGTGTTTCACTCTGCTCTTCCCAACGAATTACTTCTTAGCCTATTGTCTTGACCCTCAACCATGACCCTCACACCCACTCACACCCACTTTAAACCCTCCATTACACCCGCCGGTTGATCGTGTCACTCCAGAGTAACAAAAACATACAAAATGAAGACATTTGTTTATTTTGCATGGGCTGTCAAAAGGTGTTGTCCGAATGTGCGTGACAGCCCTGGTCATGCGCTGTTCATTGCGATGGATGAGTCAGGAAAACACGCACAACACCGCGCTCTGATTCTGACAGTGAATCACACACAAAACCGCGCTTTGATTCTGACAGTGAATCACACACAACACAGCGCTTTGATTCTGACAGTGAATCACACACAATACCACGATCGGATTCTGACCGTGAATCACACCAGAACGATATCAAAGACCAGGCACTGAGTGCACTCCCACAAGAAGAATCACACACAACACCGCGCTCTGATTCTGACAGTGAATCACACCAGAACGATATCAAAGATCAGGCACTGAGTACACTCCCACAAGAAGTCCGGCTGCATCTTGCTGATAGCGACAACTCATTATCGCGCCATTCGCCGCGCATGTATTGGCGGGCGTTTGTTGCCATACTCTGCCAAAAGACTCGTTTATGATATCCGTAATATTAGTGGTGGTAAGTTTCCACCAGTGTTCACCTAGATTGGGAAAAAAACGTCATTGACTGGTTCCCTTCTACTTACGTTGCCCTAGATGTTGTGTGGGCGTTTGTAAAGTACCGTGGCTTAATTCGAACGGACGAAGTAAATGCCAAATGGCACATGATAGACGCTGTGTAGCTACTTGACCCGTTCACTGCTCGTTGGCATGTTTTCGTAAGGCTATTTCATTGTACCGACATCGTTAGATATTCCATCTTTAGTGTTTCAAATGCCAAGCAAGGCTTCAACTGGAGTCATGGAAATGCTTGTCAAAAACAACTCAATAACTGTATGGATTGACAGACAAATTTCAACCTTTAAGCATCTACTGTAGGAGCTGCAACTTCTGCAACTTGTTACCATATTTTATACACATGTGTGAATGTATGGCTGTCTGTTTGTCTGTCTGTTCTCAATGCAAATCACCATGAAGCGCTCTTCCGAGGTACTTTGAGGTGGCATGAGGACAAGATGAGGTCAAAATTGGCAACAGCTTCCGCGCGTCGACAGTTTTGAATATGCGCAGCGTGGATTATGGTGGGTGGGTTCAAGGAAATTGTAGTGCTGAAGTAACAGCGATAATAAGAATGAGTTGGAACAGCGGGTACAGTTTAGAGCATGCATGCATTGAATGCCGTGCATTACATGGCAATCATAACGAGCATGGCGAGGATACGGGGAGTAACGGCGGGGATTTAAATGCGTAAGTATGACGAGATTAAGGGTGGGTCATGGCGGGGATGCGGTTGAGGTCATGGTTGGGATTAAGGTAGAGTAACGGCGGCGACGGTGGTCTTGTCATGGTGGGTATTAAGGTAGAGTAACGGCGGGGATGATGGTGTCGTCATGGTGGGGATTAAGGTAGAGTAACGGCGGGGATGATGGTGTCGTCATGGTGGGGATTAAGGTAGAGTAACGGCGGCGATGATGGTCTTGTCATGGTGGGGATTAAGGTAGAGTAACGGCAGGGATGATGGTGTCGTCATGGTGGGGATTAAGGTAGAGTAACGGCGGGGATGATGATCTTGTCACGGTGGGGATTAAGGTAGAGTGTGATGGTCTTGGTGGTGGGATTAAGGTAGAGTAACGGCGGGGATGATGGTCTTGTCATGGTGGGGATTAAGGTAGAGTAACGGCGGGGATGATGGTCATGTCATGGTGGGTATTAAGGTAGAGTAACGGCGGGGATGATGGTGTCGTCATGGTGGGGATTAAGGTAGAGTAACGGCGGAGATGATGGTGTCGTCATGGTGGGGATTAAGGTAGAGTAACGGCGGCGATGATGGTGTCGTCATGGTGGGGATTAAGGTAGAGTAACGGCGGGGCCGATGGTCTTGTCATGGTGGGGAGTAAGGTAGAGTAACGGCGGGGATGATGGTCATGTCATGGTGGGGATTAAGGTAGAGAAACGGCGGGGATGATGGTCTTGTCAATTGAGGCGTCATTCATTCGGTTGCCAATGCCCACGCCAAATACGACGCATTCCACTCCGTGCAGTCAAAGCTTTACGATATTATTTCATGACCATCGTCAACATTTATTCATAGAAGGCCTGTCACCAATTATTTATTATTGAGTCATAATAACTCCTGCCCAGTAATTTTATGATGAATACTGGGTCGTGATTGGGTGTGCATCTGGTAAATTATATATAGGCAAACGTGTGTTGCTGTGGATTTTTTCGCTCCAATATATCACTGTTCCACGGAGGGAATTTTGATTGCACGAAACTTGTTCTTTGCTTGCACTGACACTAGGCTCAGCAGCAGCGCGGATGGCAGCCGCGATGCCAATACAACAACTTACCCACTGTCAATTGATGGTTGAAAACGAAACTATGCGAGTGCACTGGAATGGCATTACAAGTGTTTATTTCAGTTCGAAAGGGGAGGAATGGTTGTTGATTTTATTCAGAAGTAATAAGGAGTGAACTCGAGAGGTAAGCCTCTTGTCCATCTGGAGCTGAGACAAGGACCGGATCAACGTCGTAGCGGCCACTCAAGCAATGCACACAGGGCCAATATTTATCAATATAATTCCTTGATACATCATAGCGGAAGTGCTTGAACAAGAGCTATGTGGTATACCCGTTACATACTGGTGACATGCTATTGTAACTTATCAGAATTTAACCATTTGTAATCCTGAAAACTGCACAGATACAGTTATGAAGACACAATTGTGAAAATGAGTAAATAACCAAGTATAGGGTTTAACGGCACACCAACACTGATGTATATGGTGATTAGAAAAGTGAATAGATACGACTGAACTGATTGAGTAGCCGCCTTCTAGGAAAAACGGAAGAAAGATGGAAACAGACGCGGATGAAGATGTAACGCAGTAATGAAAAATGACTCCAGTCAGTGATGAGAACGAAACAGTGACGTCACGGCACTAGACACAAAGTCAAGACACCAACCCATTTCCAGCTATAAACAGTTTTTATATCCGTTTCACTCATTTTAACAGATTTCGGTCAATCATACAGACAACATTAATACAATTCTCGCTAACATCAGATACCAGTTGTTCTCCTATTCATCTGTAAATTGTTGTATAAGTCTTAGCGAGTGGGCGTACACATAAATTGTGGCGGCATTTACCGGAAATGCTCTCACACACGTGACAATCAGCCCTCTACTAAACACACGGGCGCCCTGTTCTCCATATAAGGACTTGGCGCAATGCAGGACTCCTGAATATTTCGGGGAGTGAGGGTTGTCCGCTTGTATATGACTCTTTACGACATCAATAGGCATAATGAGAATCCACGAGATTACACCGGCCATTCCGCCCACCATTATATCAGGCCAGAATGAGCCGCCCTCACGATGTGTCTCCATGAACCTCTGCTTCAGCAGCTCGTAGGAGGTCATGAAGATAGAAAGTCCTGGTACGCGACGCAAAACGGTGGGCAGCAGTCCATGGAAGCATCCTCGGATACCATAACTTGCGTAGATGTGTTTGATACAGTCTAAAGAGCTCCTGTAGTTACCTTTGGCTGAGAACATGTACACACAGTATAAGGTTATCAAAAACCACAGTAGATCACGGTTAACTTCCATTGAAAAATGAAACGGCCTTTCTCATATACCTGGTCACATACCTGTTTGTGCTTGGAGTTTGATCTTGACGAGCTCAATAGGACAAGCAGGCACGCCTTGGACTGCGCCTGCAAAGCCGCCAGCCAGCGCAATACAGGCGTAGTCGCCTCCTGTGTCAGGTTGTATGGAGAATATCCACTCTAACTGACGCCGGACATTTCCGTAAGTGCCAAAGAATAAGCTGGATAAAAGCCCGCCTGTCAGCAGGGGAAACGACATTCCCTTAAAGATCTCAACGCGCACCTGTGTACAAGTGATGTGATACAGACAGGATTATATACACAGAACAATGCTTCAACGTGGATCAGTATAACGCAACTACGAAAGTAGGGATCAAAACATTAAATAATACATACACGTTTCTGCCTAATAAGTCGCCCCCATGGAGTCCAAATGCGCTTATCGTACTTGATCTTGGACACCTGTTGTGTTACCTGTACAAAGGTAATCACACCTGCTATGGTGCTTATATTATGAAATTTAATTGATGCAGATACTAAAACTTGAGTAAAATCTATGAACACCAACCTTCAGAGTGTCAAACGGGTGACCTACGACCACACTGGCACTACCTATGCACCAAAATAACATTGATAAACATCAACAATTAGGTTATTTTTCGTCAATTCAAACAGGATACCTTTTGCTTGCCAATAAATGCTACGTTATAATGCCAGTCGAGGCTTTTATTGCCTGAACGACGTCAGCCAGCGAGGGATTATTTGAACGTTGATAAGATTTGGACAAGATACTCTCTGACAGTAAAGTAGTACTGCTTGGCTCGATGAGCCAGGACCTGAACCTGAGAAAAAGCGTTACTTTATGATGCATTAACCTCCACTGACATCATAACGCTACACCTTTGCACACTCACCTCCCAAAAGGCCGGCGGCGAAATGAACAGCCGTTTCATTCATTAAAATAGATTAGGGCAGAAGCAGTCGAACTCACACCTCCCTGAGCTCCACGCTAACCAGATCTGAAAGAGACACAACGATACAAAGCAATATGGTGTAGCTACTGCTAGAGGTGTGGCCCCCGGGGGGGGGGGGGCACCTGGCCTTATACTGGAGAGGGGTGTGCCGCGGGACCTCGAACACCCGTACCCGTCCTATAAGGTCGAAATGGCCAAAAGCATACCCCGTCGTACAAGGTATTATGCGAATGTATAATCCGTCGTACAAGGTGAAAATGGCAAAAAAGCATACCCCGTCGTACAAGATATGCATTTGTATTGTCAACGATCGATAGGAAATATGTATATTGAACCCGTTATACAGGTGCGAAGAGAAAAACATACCCCGTCGTACAATACGAAGCCCCCCAAACAACCCGTCGTACAGATTGTAGCTGAAAAACATACCCCGTCGTACAAGTATGAGGCCCAATAAAACCCGTCGTACAAGTCGAGAGGCCGAAAAAACATACCCCGTCGCGCGGCACATATATACTACCTCTATACACTTAAGTGCCCCCCCCCCCTGGGGGTGTGGCTCTCCTTTGCATAACGTAACCAACGATATCTTAGGCTGTGGCTCTTTGCACTGTAGCCTGATCAGCTCCCGCCTACATAGGCTAAGTTTCAAGCCGACAAACGCGATTGTTCGCTGCGCACTAACTTTCTTCTCCTTTTTTCGCTCGAGTGAGCGGTGGGCACTAGAGTCAATCTAATGATCGCCGGAGTGCTCGTCTGGCCTACTTAAAACTGGGTCAGTCGGAGAGCGTTGGCGTTTGAATTGTGGTTTGTGGTGGGTGGTAGGTTGGTGGGGGGGGGGGGGGGGGGCGTTATAATGGAGGTAGTCTTGCACAAATTCCGAAAAAAATGGGGTCTGCGGTAGCAATCTGATATGAGCAGGTAGAAGTTATGTACATACAACGCACACTACCATGCAGATATCATAGAAGAACCCAAACTATCACTTTTTTTGCTGTACTTACTGCAGGGAAATTAACCATCGATAACCCATTATCGAACCATATACAAAAATGTATGAAAACTTTATTAAGAGTCGGCAGATGTGATGACAACTTATAGATTTAAAAGAACACTCAAGTGTAACTGCTTGACTACGCTCACATGCGCTCTGTAGTCGTTACGTCCCTATTACCTATGTTTTGTTGCAAGCGACAGACGTGCGTTATGCCAACAAGGGAGCAATCGAACCACACATGCACGTCAGACGTAACAGTCCCTACTTGTCGTGGTAAGTGTAGACGTTGACTAAGACATGCAATTCAGTAGTCGTTACAGTCCCTACTTGTCGATGTAAGTGTAGACGTTCATTAAGACATGCACGTCAGTAGTTGTTACAGTTCCTACGTGTCGTGGTAAGTGTAGACGTTGACTAACACATGCACGTCAGTAGTCGCTACATTCCCTACTTGTCTTTGTAAGAGTAGACGTTGACTAAGACATGTACGTCTGTAGTCGTTACAATCCCTACATGTCGATGTAAGTGTAGACGTTGACTAAGACATGCACGTCTGTAGTCGTTACAGTCCCTACCTGTTGTGGTAAGTATAGACGTTGACTAAGACATGCACGTCAGTAGTCGTTACAGTCCCTACTTGTCGTGGTAAGTGTAGACGTTGACTAAGACATGCACGTCAGTAGTGGCTACAGTCTCTACTTGTCGTGGTAAGTGTAGACGTTGACCAAGATATGCACGTCAGTAGTCGTTACAGCCCCTACATGTCGTGGTAAGTGAAGACGTTGACTAAGACATGCACGTCAGCTGTCGTTACAGTCCCTGCTTGTCGTGGTAAGTGTAGACGTTGACCAAGACATGCACGTCAGTAGTCGTTACAGTCCCTGCTTGTCGTGGTAAGTGTAGACGTTGACTAAGACATGCACGTCAGTAGTCGTTACAGTCCCTACATGTCGTCACTTTCGAGCAAGTGTAGACGTTGACTAAGACATGCACGTCTGTAGTCGTTACAGTCCCTACTTGTCGTGGTAAGTGTAGACGTTGACTAAGACATGCACGTCAGTAGTCGTTACAGTCCCCTACTTGTCGTGGTAAGTGTAGACGTTGACTAAGACATGCACGTCTGTAGTCGTTACAGTCCCTACTTGTCGTGGTAAGTGTAGACGTTGACTAAGACATGCACGTCTGTAGTCGTTACAGTCCCTACTTGTTGTGGTAAGTGTAGACGTTGACTAACACATGCACGTCTGTAGTCGTTACAGTTCCTACTTGTTGTGGTAAGTGTAGACGTTGACTAAGACATGCACGTCAGTAGTCGTTACAGTCCCTACTTGTCGTGGTAAGTGTAGACGTTGACTAAGACATGCACGTCAGTAGTCGTTACAGTCCCTACTTGTCGTGGTAAGTGTAGACGTTGACTAAGACATGCACGTCTGTAGTCGTTACAGTCCCTACTTGTCGTGGTAAGTGTAGACGTTGACTGACTAAGACATGCACGTCTGTAGTAGTCGTTACAGTCCCTACTTGTCGTGGTAAGTGTAGACGTTGACTAAGACATGCACGTCTGTAGTCGTTACAGTCCCTACTTGTCGTGGTAAGTGTAGACGTTGACTAAGACATGCACGTCAGTAGTCGTTACAGTCCCTACTTGTCGTGGTAAGTGTAGACGTTGACTAAGACATGCACGTCAGTAGTCGTTACAGTCCCTACTTGTCGTGGTAAGTGTAGACGTTGACTAAGACATGCACGCACGTCAGTAGTCGTTACAGTCCCTACTTGTCGTGGTAAGTGTAGACGTTGACTAAGACATGCACGTCAGTAGTCGTTACAGTCCCTACTTGTCGTGGTAAGTGTAGACGTTGACTAAGACATGCACGTCTGTAGTCGTTACAGTCCCTACTTGTCGTGGTAAGTGTAGACGTTGACTAAGACATGCACGTCAGTAGTCGTTACAGTCCCTACTTGTCGTGGTAAGTGTAGACGTTGACTAAGACATGCACGTCAGTAGTCGTTACAGTCCCTACTTGTCGTGGTAAGTGTAGACGTTGACTAAGACATGCACGTCAGTAGTCGTTACAGTCCCTACTTGTCGTGGTAAGTGTAGACGTTGACTAAGACATGCACGTCAGTAGTCGTTACAGTCCCTACTTGTCGTGGTAAGTGTAGACGTTGACTAAGACATGCACGTCTGTAGTCGTTACAGTCCCTACTTGTCGTGGTAAGTGTAGACGTTGACTAAGACATGCACGTCTGTAGTCGTTACAGTCCCTACTTGTCGTGGTAAGTGTAGACGTTGTAGACGTTGACTAAGACATGCACGTCTGTAGTCGTTACAGTCCCTACTTGTCGTGGTAAGTGTAGACGTTGACTAAGACATGCACGTCAGTAGTCGTTACAGTCCCTACTTGTCGTGTAAGTGTAGACGTTGACTAAGACATGCACGTCAGTAGTCGTTACAGTCCTACTTGTCGTGGTAAAGTGTAGACGTTGACTAAGACATGCACGTCTGTAGTCGTTACAGTCCCTACTTGTCGTGGTAAGTGTAGACGTTGACTAAGACATGCACGTCAGTAGTCGTTACAGTCCCTACTTGTCGTGGTAAGTGTAGACGTTGACTAAGACATGCACGTCAGTAGTCGTTACAGTCCCTACTTGTCGTGGTAAGTGTAGACGTTGACTAAGACATGCACGTCAGTAGTCGTTACAGTCCCTACTTGTCGTGTAAGTGTAGACGTTGACTAAGACATGCACGTCTGTAGTCGTTACAGTCCCTACTTGTCGTGGTAAGTGTAGACGTTGACTAAGACATGCACGTCTGTAGTCGTTACAGTCCCTACTTGTCGTGGTAAGTGTAGACGTTGACTAAGACATGCACGTCTGTAGTCGTTACAGTCCCTACTTGTCGTGGTAAGTGTAGACGTTGACTAAGACATGCACGTCAGTAGTCGTTACAGTCCCTACTTGTCGTGTGGTAAGTGTAGACGTTGACTAAGACATGCACGTCAGTAGTCGTTACAGTCCCTACTTGTCGTGGAAAGTGTAGACGTTGACTAAGACATGCACGTCAGTAGTCGTCGTTACAGTCCCTACTTGTCGTGGTAAGTGTAGACGTTGACTAAGACATGCACGTCAGTAGTCGTTACAGTCCCTACTTGTCGTGGTAAGTGTAGACGTTGACTAAGACATGCACGTCAGTAGTCGTTACAGTCCCTACTTGTCGTGGTAAGTGTAGACGTTGACTAAGACATGCACGTCAGTAGTCGTTACAGTCCCTACTTGTCGTGGTAAGTGTAGACGTTGACTAAGACATGCACGTCAGTAGTCGTTACAGTCCCTACTTGTCGTGGTAAGTGTAGACGTTGACTAAGACATGCACGTCTGTAGTCGTTACAGTCCCTACTTGTCGTGGTAAGTGTAGACGTTGACTAAGACATGCACGTCAGTAGTCGTTACAGTCCCTACTTGTCGTGGTAAGTGTAGACGTTGACTAAGACATGCACGTCAGTAGTCGTTACAGTCCCTACTTGTCGTGGTAAGTGTAGACGTTGACTAAGACATGCACGTCAGTAGTAGTCGTTACAGTCCCCTACTTGTCGTGGTAAGTGTAGACGTTGACTAAGACATGCACGTCAGTAGTCGTTACAGTCCCTACTTGTCGTGGTAAGTGTAGACGTTGACTAAGACATGCACGTCTGTAGTCGTTACAGTCCCTACTTGTCGTGGTAAGTGTAGACGTTGACTAAGACATGCACGTCTTAAGTCGTTACAGTCCATACTTGTCGTGGTAAGTGTAGACGTTGACTAAGACATGCACGTCAGTAGTCGTTACAGTCCCTACTTGTCGTGGTAAGTGTAGACGTTGACTAAGACATGTACGTCAGCTGTCGTTACAGTCCCTGCTTGTCGTGGTAAGTGTAGACGTTGACTAAGACATGCACGTCAGTAGTCGTTACAGTCCCTACTGTGTCGTGGTAAGTGTAGACGTTGACTAAGACATGCACGTCAGTAGTCGTTACAGTCCCTACTTGTCGTGGTAAGTGTAGACGTTGACTAAGACATGCACGTCTGTAGTCGTTTACAGTCCCTACTTGTCGTGGTAAGTGTAGACGTTGACTAAGACATGCACGTCAGTAGTCGTTACAGTCCCTACTTGTCGTGTGTAAGTGTAGACGTTGACTAAGACATGCACGTCAGTAGTCGTTACAGTCCCTACTGTCGTGGTAAGTGTAGACGTTGACTAAGACATGCACGTCAGTAGTCGTTACAGTCCCTGCTTGTCGTGGTAAGTGTAGACGTTGACTAAGACATGCACGTCAGTAGTCGTTACAGTCCCCTACTTGTCGTGGTAAGTGTAGATGTAGACGTTGACTAAGACATGACGTCAGCACGTAGTAGTCGTTACAGTCCCTACTTGTCGTGTGTAAGTGTACGTAGACGTTGACTAAGACATGCACGTCTGTAGTCGTTACAGTCCCTACTTGTCGTGGTAAGTGTAGACGTTGACTAAGACATGCACGTCAGTAGTCGTTACAGTCCCTACCTTGTCGTGGTAAGTGTAGACGTTGACTAAGACATGCACGTCAGTAGTCGTTACAGTCCCTACTTGTCGTGTGGTAAGTGTAGACGTGTGACTAAGACATGCACGTCAGTAGTCGTTACAGTCCCTACTTGTCGATGTAAGTGTAGACGTTGACTAAGACATGCACGTATGTAGTCGTTACAGTCCCTACTTGTCGTGGTAAGTGTAGACGTTGACTAAGACATGCACGTCTGTAGTCGTTACAGTCCCTACCTGTTGTGGTAAGTGTAGACGTTGACTAACACATGCACGTCTGTAGTCGTTACAGTTCCTACTTGTTGTGGTAAGTGTAGACGTTGACTAAGACATGCACGTCAGTAGTCGTTACAGTCCCTACTTGTCGTGGTAAGTGTAGACGTTGACTAAGACATGCAAGTCAGTAGTCGTTACAGTCCCTACTTGTCGATGTAAGTGTAGACGTTGACTAAGACATGCACGTCTGTAGTCGTTACAGTTCCTACTTGTCGTGGTAAGTGTAGACGTTGACTAAGACATGCACGTCAGTAGTCGTTACAGTCCCTACTTGTCGTGGTAAGTGTGTAGACGTTGACTAAGACATGCACGTCAGTAGTGGTAACAGTCCCTACTTGTCGTGGTAAGTGTAGACGTTGACTAAGACATGCAAATCAGTAGTCGTAACAGTCCCTGATTGTTGTGGTAAGTGTAGACGTTGACTAAGACATGCACGTCAGTAGTGGTTACAGTCCCTACTTGTCGTGGTAAGTGTAGAGACGTTGACTAAGACATGCACGTCAGTAGTCGTTACAGTCCCTACTTGTCGTGGTAAGTGTAGACGTTGACTAAGACATGCACGTCAGTAGTCGTTACAGTCCCTACTTGTCGTGTAAGTGTAGACGTTGACTAAGACATGCACGTCAGTAGTCGTTACAGTCCCTACTTGTCGTGGTAAGTGTAGACGTTGACTAAGACATGCACGTCAGTAGTCGTTACAGTCCCTACTTGTCGTGGTAAGTGTAGACGTTGACTAAGACATGCACGTCAGTAGTCGTTACAGTCCCCTACTTGTCGTGTAAGTGTAGACGTTGACTAAGACATGCACGTCAGTAGTCGTTACAGTCCCTACTTGTCGTGGTAAGTGTAGACGTTGACTAAGACATGCACGTCAGTAGTCGTTACAGTCCCTACCTGTCGTGGTAAGTGTAGACGTTGACTAAGACATGCACGTCTGTAGTCGTTACAGTCCCTACTTGTCGTGGTAAGTGTAGACGTTGACTAAGACATGCACGTCAGTAGTCGTTACAGCCCCTACTTGTCGTGGTAAGTGTAGACGTTGACTAAGACATGCACGTCAGTAGTCGTTACAGTCCCTACTTGTCGTGGTAAGTGTAGACGTTGACTAAGACATGCACGTCAGTAGTCGTTACAGTCCCTACTTGTCGTGGTAAGTGTAGACGTTGACTAAGACATGCACGTCAGTAGTCGTTACAGTCCCTGCTTGTCGTGGTAAGTGTAGACGTTGACTAAGACATGCACGTCTGTAGTCGTTACAGTCCCTACTTGTCGTGGTAAGTGTAGACGTTGACTAAGACATGCACGTCTGTAGTCGTTACAGTCCCTACTTGTCGTGGTAAGTGTAGACGTTGACTAAGACATGCACGTCAGTAGTCGTTACAGTCCCTACTTGTCGTGGTAAGTGTAGACGTTGACTAAGACATGCACGTCAGTAGTCGTTACAGTCCCTACTTGTCGTGGTAAGTGTAGACGTTGACTAAGACATGCACGTCAGTAGTCGTTACAGTCCCTACTTGTCGTGGTAAGTGTAGACGTTGACTAAGACATGCACGTCAGTAGTCGTTACAGTCCCTACTTGTCGTTGTAAGTGTAGACGTTGACTAAGACATGCACGTCTGTAGTCGTTACAGTCCCTACTTGTCGTGGTAAGTGTAGACGTTGACTAAGACATGACCGTCAGTAGTCGTTACAGTCCCTACTTGTCGTTGTAAGAGTAGACGTTGACTAAGACATGCACGTCAGTAGTCGTTACAGTCCCTACTTGTCGATGTAAGTGTAGACGTTGACTAAGACATGCACGTCAGTAGTCGTTACAGTCCCCTACTTGTCGTGGTAAGTGTAGACGTTGATTAAGACATGCACGTCAGTAGTCGCTACAGTCCCTACTTGTCGTGGTAGGTGTAGATGTTGACTAAGTCTTGCACGTCAGTAGTCGTTACAGTCCCTACTTGTCGTGGTAAGTGTAGACGTTGACTAAGACATGCACGTCAGTAGTTGTTACAGTCCCTACTTGTCGTGGTAGGTGTAGACGTTGACTAAGACATGCATGTCTGTAGTCGTTACAGTCCCTACTTGTCGTGGTAAGTGTAGACGTTGACTAAGACATGCACGTCAGTAGTCGTTACAGTCCCTACTTGTCGTGGTAAGTGTAGACGTTGACTAAGACATGCACGTCAGTAGTCGTTACAGTCCCTACTTGTCGTGGTAAGTGTAGACGTTGACTAAGACATGCACGTCAGTAGTCGTTACAGTCCCTACTTGTCGTGGTAAGTGTAGACGTTGACTAAGACATGCACGTCAGTAGTCGTTACAGTCCCTACTTGTCGTGGTAAGTGTAGACGTTGACTAAGACATGCACGTCAGTAGTCGTTACAGTCCCTACTTGTCGTGGTAAGTGTAGACGTTGACTAAGACATGCACGTCAGTAGTCGTTACAGTCCCTACTTGTCGTGGTAAGTGTAGACGTTGACTAAGACATGCACGTCAGTAGTCGTTACAGTCCCTACTTGTCGTGGTAAGTGTAGACGTTGACTAAGACATGCACGTCAGTAGTCGTTACAGTCCCTACTTGTCGTGGTAAGTGTAGACGTTGACTAAGACATGCACGTCAGTAGTCGTTACAGTCCCTACTTGTCGTGGTAAGTGTAGACGTTGACTAAGACATGCACGTCAGTAGTCGTTACAGTCCCTACTTGTCGTGGTAAGTGTAGACGTTGACTAAGACATGCACGTCAGTAGTCGTTACAGTCCCTACTTGTCGTGTAAGTGTAGACGTTGACTAAGACATGCACGTCAGTAGTCGTTACAGTCCCTACTTGTCGTGGTAAGTGTAGACGTTGACTAAGACATGCACGTCAGTAGTCGTTACAGTCCCTACTTGTCGTGGTAAGTGTAGACGTTGACTAAGACACATGCACGTCAGTAGTCGTTACAGTCCCTACTTGTCGTGTGTAAGTAAGTGTAGACGTTGACTAAGACATGCACGTCAGTAGTCGTTACAGTCCCTACTTGTCGATGTAAGTGTAGACGTTGACTAAGACATGCACGTCAGTAGTCGTTACACAGTCCCTACTTGTCGATGTAAGTGTAGACGTTGACTAGACATGCACGTCTGTAGTCGTTACAGTCCCTACTTGTCGTGGTAAGTGTAGACGTTGACTAAGACATGCACGTCTGTAGTCGTTACAGTCCCTACTTGTCGTGTAAGTGTAGACGTTTGACTAAGACATGCATGTCTGTAGTCGTTACAGTCCCTACTTGTCGTGGTAAGTGTAGACGTTGACTAAGACATGCACGTCAGTAGTCGTTACAGTCCCTACTTGTCGATGTAAGTGTAGACGTTGACTAAGACATGCACGTCAGTAGTCGTTACCAGTCCCTACATGTCGTGGTAAGTGTAGACGTGACTAAGACATGCACGTCAGTAGTCGTTACAGTCCTACTTGTCGATGTAAGTGTAGACGTTGACTAAGACATGCACGTCATGTAGTCGTTACAGTCCCTACTTGTCGTGGTAAGTGTAGACGTTGACTAAGACATGCACGTCTGTAGTCGTTACAGTCCCTACTGTGTGTGGTAAGTGTAGACGTTGACTAAGACATGCACGTCTGTAGTCGTTACAGTCCCTACTTGTTGTGGTAAGTGTAGACGTTGACTAAGACATGCACGTCAGTAGTCGTTACAGTCCCTACTTGTCGTGGTAAGTGTAGACGTTGACTAAGACATGCACGTCAGTAGTCGTTACAGTCCCTACTTGTCGTGGTAAGTGTAGACGTTGACTAAGACATGCACGTCAGTAGTCGTTACAGTCCCTACTTGTCGTGGTAAGTGTAGACGTTGACTAAGACATGCACGTCAGTAGTCGTTACAGTCCCTACTTGTCGTGGTAAGTGTAGACGTTGACTAAGACATGCACGTCAGTAGTCGTTACAGTCCCTACTTGTCGTGGTAAGTGTAGACGTTGACTAAGACATGCACGTCAGTAGTCGTTACAGTCCCCCTACTTGTCGTGGTAAGTGTAGACGTTGACTAAGACATGCACGTCAGTAGTCGTTACAGTCCCTACTTGTCGTGTAAGTGTAGACGTTGACTAAGACATGCACGTCAGTAGTCGTTACAGTCCCTACTGTCGTGGTAAGTGTAGACGTTGACTAAGACATGCACGTCAGTAGTCGTTACAGTCCCTACTTGTCGTGGTAAGTGTAGACGTTGACTAAGACATGCACGTCAGTAGTCGTTACAGTCCCTACTTGTCGTGGTAAGTGTAGACGTTGACTAAGACATGCACGTCAGTAGTCGTTACAGTCCCTACTTGTCGATGTAAGTGTAGACGTTGACTAAGACATGCACGTCAGTAGTCGTTACAGTCCCTACTTGTCGTGGTAAGTGTAGACGTTGACTAAGACATGCAACGTCAGTAGTCGTTACAGTCCCTACTTGTCGTGGTAAGTGTAGACGTTGACTAAGACATGCACGTCAGTAGTCGTTACAGTCCCCTACTTGTCGTGGTAAGTGTAGACGTTGACTAAGACATGCACGTCAGTAGTCGTTACAGTCCCTACTTGTCGTGGTAAGTGTAGACGTTGACTAAGACATGCACGTCAGTAGTCGTTACAGTCCTACTTGTCGTGGTAAGTGTAGACGTTGACTAAGACATGCACGTCAGTAGTCGTTACAGTCCCTACTTGTCGTGGTAAGTGTAGACGTTGACTAAGACATGCACGTCAGTAGTCGTTACAGTCCCTACTTGTCGTGGTAAGTGTAGACGTTGACTAAGACATGCACGTCAGTAGTCGTTACAGTCCCTACTGTCGTGGTAAGTGTAGACGTTGACTAAGACATGCACGTCAGTAGTCGTTACAGTCCCTACTTGTCGTGGTAAGTGTAGACGTTGACTAAGACATGCACGTCAGTAGTCAGTACAGTCCCCTTCAGTTGTTGTGGTAAGTGTAGACGTTGACTAAGACATGCACGTCTGTAGTCGTTACAGTCCCTACTTGTCGTGGTTAGTGTAGACGTTGACTAAGACATGTGGTAAGTGTCGTTACAGTCCCTACTTGTCGTGTAAGTGTAGACGTTGACTAAGACATGCACGTCAGTAGTCGTTACAGTCCCTACTTGTCGTGGTAAGTGTAGACGTTGACTAAGACAAGTCAGTAGTCGTTACAGTCCCTAGTCGTAAGTTAGACAGTCCCTACATTGTCGTGTCGTAAGTGTAGTACGTTGACTAAAGACATGTTACGTCTGTAGTCGTTACAGTCCCTACTTGTCGTGGTAAGTGTAGACGTTGACTAAGACATGCACGTCAGTAGTCGTTACAGTCCCTACTTGTCGTGGTAAGTGTAGACGTTGACTAAGACATGCACGTCTGTAGTCGTACAGTCCCTACTTGTCGTGGTAAGTGTAGACGTTGACTAAGCACGTCAGTAGTGTTAGTCCCTAGTAGTGTAGACGTTGACTAGACCTACAGTCGTTACAGTCCCTACTTGTGTAAGTGTAGACGTTGACTAAGACATGCACACGTCAGTAGTCGTTACAGTCCCTACTTGTCGTGGTAAGTGTAGACGTTGACTAAGACATGCACGTCAGTAGTCGTTACAGTCCCTACTTGTCTTTGTAAGAGTAGACGTTGACTAAGACATGCACGTCAGTAGTCGTTACAGTCCCTGCTTGTCGTGGTAAGTGTAGACGTTGACTAAGACATGCACGTCTGTAGTCGTTACAGTCCCTGCTTGTCGTGGTAAGTGTAGACGTTGACTAAGACATGCACGTCAGTAGTCGTTACAGTCCCTACTTGTCGTTGTAAGTGTAGACGTTGACTAAGACATGCACGTCAGTAGTCGTTACAGTCCCCCTACTTGTCGTTGTAAGTGTAGACGTTGACTAAGACATGCACGTCAGTAGTCGTTACAGTCCCTACTTGTCGTGGTAAGTGTAGACGTTGACTAAGACATGCACGTCAGTAGTCGTTACAGTCCCTACTTGTTGTCGTGTAAGTGTAGACGTTGACTAAGACATGCACGTCAGTAGTCGTTACAGTCCCTGCTTGTCGTGTAAGTGTAGACGTGACTAAGACATGCACGTCTGTAGTCGTTACAGTCCCTACTTGTCGTGGTAAGTGTAGACGTTGACTAAGACATGCACGTCAGTAGTCGTTACAGTCCCTACTTGTCGTGGTAAGTGTAGACGTTGACTAACACATGCACGTCTGTAGTCGTTACAGTTCCTACTTGTTGTGGTAAGTGTAGACGTTGACTAAGACATGCACGTCAGTAGTCGTTACAGTCCCTACTTGTCGTGGTAAGTGTAGACGTTGACTAAGACATGCAAGTCAGTAGTCGTAACAGTCCCTGCTTGTTGTGGTAAGTGTAGACGTTGACTAAGACATGCACGTCAGTAGTCGTTACAGTCCCTACTTGTCGATGTAAGTGTAGACGTTGACTAAGACATGCACGTCAGTAGTCGTTACAGTCCCCTACTTGTCGATGTAAGTGTAGACGTTGACTAAGACATGCACGTCTGTAGTCGTTACAGTCCCTACTTGTCGTGGTAAGTGTAGACGTTGACTAAGACATGCACGTCAGTAGTCGTTACAGTCCCTACTTGTCGTGGTAAAGTGTAGACGTTGACTAAGACATGCACGTCAGTAGTCGTTACAGTCCCTACTTGTCGTGGTAAGTGTAGACGTTGACTAAGACATGCACGTCAGTAGTCGTTACAGTCCCTACTTGTTGTGGTAAGTGTAGACGTTGACTAAGACATGCACGTCAGTAGTCGTTACAGTCCCTACTTGTCGTGGTAAGTGTAGACGTTGACTAAGACATGCACGTCAGTAGTCGTTACAGTCCCTACATGTCGTGGTAAGTGTAGACGTTGACTAAGACATGTACGTCAGCTGTCGTTACAGTCCCTGCTTGTCGTGGTAAGTGTAGACGTTGACTAAGACATGCACATCTGTAGTCGTTACAGTCCCTACTTGTCGTGGTAAGTGCGGACGTTGACTAAGACATTCATGTCTGTAGTCGTTACAGTCCCTACTTGTCGTGGAAGTGTAGACGTTGACTAAGACATGCACGTCTGTAGTCGTTACAGTCCCTACATGTCGATGTAAGTGTAGACGTTGACTAAGACATGCACGTCAGTAGTCGTTACAGTCCCTACTTGTCGTGGTAAGTGTAGACGTTGACTAAGACATGCACGTCAGTAGTCGTTACAGTCCCTACTTGTCGTGGTAAGTGTAGACGTTGACTAAGACATGCACGTCAGTAGTCGTTACAGTCCCTACTTGTCGTGGTAAGTGTAGACGTTGACTAAGACATGCACGTCTGTAGTCGTTACAGTCCCTACTTGTCGTGGTAAGTGTAGACGTTGACTAAGACATGCACGTCTGTAGTCGTTACAGTCCCTACTTGTCGTGTAAGTGTAGACGTTGACTAAGACATGCACGTCAGTAGTCGTTACAGTCCCTACTTGTCGTGGTAAGTGTAGACGTTGACTAAGACATGCACGTCAGCTGTCGTTACAGTCCCTGCTTGTCGTGGTAAGTGTAGACGTTGACTAAGACATGCACGTCAGTAGTCGTTACAGTCCCTACTTGTCGTGGTAAGTGTAGACGTTGACTAAGACATGCACGTCAGTAGTCGTTACAGTCCCTACTTGTCGTGGTAAGTGTAGACGTTGACTAAGACATGCACGTCTGTAGTCGTTACAGTCCCTACTTGTCGTGGTAAGTGTAGACATTGACTAAGACATGCACGTCAGCAGTCGTTACAGTCCCTACTTGTCGTGGTTAGTGTAGACGTTGACTAAGACATGCACGTCAGTAGTCGTTACAGTCCCAGTCCCTACCTTGTCGATGTAAGTGTAGACGTTGACTAAGACATGCGTCAGTAGTCGTTACAGTCCCTACTTGTCGTGTAAGTGTAGACGTTGACTAAGACATGCACGTCAGTAGTCGTTACAGTCCCTACTTGTCGTGGTAAGTGTAGACGTTGACTAAGACATGCACGTCAGTAGTCGTTACAGTCCCTACTTGTCGTGGTAAGTGTAGACGTTGACTAAGACATGCACGTCAGTAGTCGTTACAGTCCCTACTTGTCGTGTAAGTGTAGACGTTGACTAAGACATGCACGTCAGTAGTCGTTACAGTCCCTACTTGTCGTGGTAAGTGTAGACGTTGACTAAGACATGCACGTCAGTAGTCGTTACAGTCCCTACTTGTCGTGTAAGTGTAGACGTTGACTAAGACATGCACGTCAGTAGTCGTTACAGTCCCTACTTGTCGTGGTAAGTGTAGACGTTGACTAAGACATGCACGTCAGTAGTCGTTACAGTCCCTACTTGTCGTGGTAAGTGTAGACGTTGACTAAGACATGCACGTCAGTAGTCGTTACAGTCCCTACTTGTCGTGGTAAGTGTAGACGTTGACTAAGACATGCACGTCAGTAGTCGTTACAGTCCCTACTTCGTGGTAAGTGTAGACGTTGACTAAGACATGCACGTCAGTAGTCGTTACAGTCCCTACTTGTCGTGGTAAGTGTAGACGTTGACTAAGACATGCACGTCAGTAGTCGTTACAGTCCCTACTTGTCGTGGTAAGTGTAGACGTTGACTAAGACATGCACGTCAGTAGTCGTTACAGTCCCTACTTGTCGTGGTAAGTGTAGACGTTGACTAAGACATGCACGTCAGTAGTCGTTACAGTCCCTACTTGTCGTCGTGGTAAGTGTAGACGTTGACTAAGACATGCACGTCAGTAGTCGTTACAGTCCCTACTTGTCGTGGTAAGTGTAGACGTTGACTAAGACATGCACGTCAGTAGTCGTTACAGTCCCTACTTGTCGTGGTAAGTGTAGACGTTGACTAAGACATGCACGTCTGTAGTCGTTACAGTCCCTACTTGTCGTGGTAAGTGTAGACGTTGACTAAGACATGCACGTCTGTAGTCGTTACAGTCCCTACTTGTCGTGGTAAGTGTAGACGTTGACTAAGACATGCACGTCAGTAGTCGTTACAGTCCCTACTTGTCGTGGTAAGTGTAGACGTTGACTAAGACATGCACGTCAGTAGTCGTTACAGTCCCTACTTGTCGTGGTAAGTGTAGACGTTGACTAAGACATGCACGTCAGTAGTCGTTACAGTCCCTACTTGTCGTGGTAAGTGTAGACGTTGACTAAGACATGCACGTCAGTAGTCGTTACAGTCCCTACTTGTCGTAAGTGTAAGTGTAGACGTTGACTAAGACATGCACGTCTGTAGTCGTTACAGTCCCTACTTGTCGTGGTAAGTGTAGACGTTGACTAAGAAGACATGCACGTCAGTAGTCGTTACAGTCCCTACTTGTCGTGGTAAGTGTAGACGTTGACTAAGACATGCACGTCTGTAGTCGTTACAGTCCCTACTTGTCGTGGTAAGTGTAGACGTTGACTAAGACATGCACGTCAGTAGTCGTTACAGTCCCTACTTGTCGTGGTAAGTGTAGACGTTGACTAAGACATGCACGTCAGTAGTCGTTACAGTCCCTACTTGTCGTGGTAAGTGTAGACGTTGACTAAGACATGCACGTCAGTAGTCGTTACAGTCCCTACTTGTCGTGGTAAGTGTAGACGTTGACTAAGACATGCACGTCAGTAGTCGTTACAGTCCCTACTTGTCGTGGTAAGTAAGTTAGACGTTGACTAAGACATGCACGTCAGTAGTCGTTACAGTCCCTACTTGTCGTGGTAAGTGTAGACGTTGACTAAGACATGCACGTCTGTAGTCGTTACAGTCCCTACTTGTCGTGGTAAGTGTAGACGTTGACTAAGACATGCACGTCAGTAGTCGTTACAGTCCCTACTTGTCGTGGTAAGTGTAGACGTTGACTAAGACATGCACGTCAGTAGTCGTTACAGTCCCTACTTGTCGATGTAAGTGTAGACGTTGACTAAGACATGCACGTCAGTAGTCGTTACAGTCCCTACTTGTCGTGGTAAGTGTAGACGTTGACTAAGACATGCACGTCAGTAGTCGTTACAGTCCCTACTTGTCGTGGTAAGTGTAGACGTTGACTAAGACATGCACGTCAGTAGTCGTTACAGTCCCTACTTGTCGTGGTAAGTGTAGACGTTGACTAAGACATGCACGTCAGTAGTCGTTACAGTCCCTACTTGTCGTGGTAAGTGTAGACGTTGACTAAGACATGCACGTCTGTAGTCGTTACAGTCCCTACTTGTCGTGGTAAGTGTAGACGTTGACTAAGACATGCACGTCAGTAGTCGTTACAGTCCCTACTTGTCGTGGTAAGTGTAGACGTTGACTAAGACATGCACGTCAGTAGTCGTTACAGTCCCTACTTGTCGTGGTAAGTGTAGACGTTGACTAAGACATGCACGTCAGTAGTCGTTACAGTCCCTACTTGTCGTGGTAAGTGTAGACGTTGACTAAGACATGCACGTCAGTAGTCGTTACAGTCCCTACTTGTCGTGGTAAGTGTAGACGTGACTAAGACATGCACGTCAGTAGTCGTTACAGTCCCTACTTGTCGTGGTAAGTGTAGACGTTGACTAAGACATGCACGTCTGTAGTCGTTACAGTCCCTACTTGTCGTGGTAAGTGTAGACGTTGACTAAGACATGCACGTCTGTAGTCGTTACAGTCCCTACTTGTCGTGGTAAGTGTAGACGTTGACTAAGACATGCACGTCATTAGTCGTTACAGTCCCTACTTGTCGTGGTAAGTGTAGACGTTGACTAAGACATGCACGTCAGTAGTCGTTACATCCCTACTTGTCGTGGTAAGTGTAGACGTTGACTAAGACATGCACGTCAGTAGTCGTTACAGTCCTACTTGTCGTGGTAAGTGTAGACGTTGACTAAGACATGCACGTCAGTAGTCGTTACAGTCCCTACTTGTCGTGGTAAGTGTAGACGTTGACTAAGACATGCACGTCTGTAGTCGTTACAGTCCCTACTTGTCGTGGTAAGTGTAGACGTTGACTAAGACATGCACGTCAGTAGTCGTTACAGTCCCTACTTGTCGTGGTAAGTGTAGACGTTGACTAAGACATGCACGTCAGTAGTCGTTACAGTCCCTACTTGTCGTGGTAAGTGTAGACGTTGACTAAGACATGCACGTCAGTAGTCGTTACAGTCCCTACTTGTCGTGGTAAGTGTAGACGTTGACTAAGACATGCACGTCAGTAGTCGTTACAGCCCCTACATGCCGTGTAAGTGTAGACGTTGACTAAGACATGTACGTCAGCTGTCGTTACAGTCCCTGCTTGTCGTGGTAAGTGTAGACGTTGACTAAGATATGCACATCTGTAGTCGTTACAGTCCCTACTTGTCGTGGTAAGTGCGGACGTTGACTAAGACATTCATGTCTGTAGTCGTTACAGTCCCTACTTGTCGTGGTAAGTGTAGACCTTGACTAAGACATGCACGTCAGTAGTCGTTACAGCCCCTACATATCGTGGTAAGTGTAGACGTTGACTAAGACATGTACGTCAGCTGTCGTTACAGTCCCTGCTTGTCGTGGTAAGTGTAGACGTTGACCAAGACATTCACGTCAGTAGTCGTTACAGTCCCTACATGTTGTGGTAAGTGTAGACGTTGACTAAGACATGTACGTCAGCTGTCGTTACAGTCCCTGCTTGTCGTGGTAAGTGTAGTCGCTGACTAAGACATGCACGTCTGTAGTCGTTACAGTCCCTGCTTGTCGTGGTAAGTGTAGACGTTGACTAAGACATGCATGTCTGTAGTCGTTACAGTCCCTACTTGTCGTGGTAAGTGTAGACGTTGACTAAGACATGCACGTCAGTAGTCGTTACAGTCCCTACATATCGTGGTAAGTGTAGACGTTGACTAAGACATGTACGTCAGCTGTCGTTACAGTCCCTGCTTGTCGTGGTAAGTGTAGACGTTGACCAAGACATCACGTCAGTAGTCGTTACAGTCCCTACTTGTTGTGGTAAGTGTAGACGTTGACTAAGACATGTACGTCAGCTGTCGTTACAGTCCCTGCTTGTCGTGGTAAGTGTAGTCGCTGACTAAGACATGCACGTCTGTAGTCGTTATAGTCCCTGCTTGTCGTGGTAAGTGTAGACGTTGACTAAGACATGCACGTCAGTAGTCGTAACAGTCCCTACTTGTCGTGGAAAGTGTAGACATTGACTAAGACATGCATGTCTGTAGTCGTTACAGTCCCTACTTGTCGATGTAAGTGTAGACGTTGACTAATACATGCACGTCAGTAGTCGTTACAGTCCCTACTTATCGTTGTAAGTGTAGACGTTGACTAAAACATGCAAGTCAGTAGTCGCTACAGTCCCTACTTGTCGATGTAAGTACAGACGTTAACTAAGACATGCACGTCAGTAGTCGTTACAGTCCCTGCTTGTCGATGTAATTCTAGACGTTGACTAAGATATGCGCGTCAGTAGTCGTTACAGCCCCTGCGTTTCGATGTAAGTGTAAACGTCGACTTAGAAATGCACGTCTGTAGTCGTTACAGTCCCTACTTGTCGTGGTAAATGTAGACGTTGACTAAGACATGCACGTCTGTAGTCGTTACTGTACCTACTTGTCGTGGTAAGCGCAGACATTGACAAAGACATGCATGTCTGTAGTCATTACAGTCCCTACTTGTCGTGGTAAGTGTAGACATTGACTAAGACATGCACATCAGCAGTCGTTACAGTCCCTATTTGTCGATGTAAGTGTAGACGTTGACTAAGACATGCACGTCAGTAGTCGTTACAGTCCCTACATGTCGTGGTAAGTGTAGAAGTGTCTAAGACATGCAATTCAGTAGTCGTTACAGTCCCAACTTGTCGATGTAAGTGTAGACGTTGACGACGACATGCACGTATGTAGTAGTTACAGTACCTACTTATCGTGGTAAGTGTAGACGTTGACTAAGACATGCACGTCTGTAGTCGTTACAGCCCCTACCTGTTGTGGTAAGTGTACACGTTGACTAACACATGCACGTCTGTAGTCGTTACAGTTCCTACTTGTTGTGATTAGTGTAGACGTTGACTAAGACATGCACGTCAGTAGTCGTAACAGTCCTTACTTGTCGTGGAAAGTTTAGACGCTGACTAAGACATACAATTCAGTAGTCGCTACAGTCCATACTTGTCGATGCAAGTGTAGACCTTGACTAAGACATGCTCGTCAGTAGTCGTTACAGCCCCTACATGTCGTGGTAAGTGTAGACATTGACTAAGACATGTACGTCAGCTGTCGTTACAGTCCCTGCTTGTCGTGGAAAGTTTACACGTTGACCAAGACATTCACGTCAGTAGTCGTTACAGTCCCTACCTGTTGTGGTAAGTGTAGACGTTGACTAAGACATGTACGTCAGCTGTCGTTACAGTCCCTGCTTGTCGTGGTAAGTGTAGTCGCTTACTAAGACATGCACGTCTGTAGTCGTTACAGTCCCTGCTTGTCGATGTAAGTGTAGACGTTGACTAAGACATGCACGTCAGTAGTCGTAACAGTCCCTACTTGTCGTGGAAAGTGTAGACATTGACTAAGACATGCATGTCTGTAGTCGTTACAGTCCCTACTTGTCGATGTAAGTGCACACGTTAACTAAGACATGCACGTCTGTAGTTGTTACAGTTCCTACGTATCGTGGTAAGTGTAGACTTTGACTAAGACAAGCACCTCAGTAGACATTACATTCCCTACTTGTCTTTGTAAGAGTAGACGTAGACTAAGACATGCACGTCTGTAGTCGTTACAGTCCCTACATTTCGATGCAAGTGTAGACGTTGACTAAGACATGCACGTCTGTAGTCGTTACAGTCCCTACCTGTTGTAGTAAGTGTAGACGTTGACTAAGACATGCACGTCAGAAGTCGTTACAGTCCCTACTTGTCGTGGTAAGTGTAGACCTTGACTAAGACATGCACGTCAGTAGTCGTTACAGCCCCTACTTGTCGTGGTAAGTGTAGACGTTGACTAAGACATGCACGTCAGTAGTCGTTACAGTCCCTACTTGTCGTGGTAAGTGTAGACGTTGACTAAGACATGCACGTCAGTAGTCGTTACAGTCCCTACTTGTCGTGGTAAGTGTAGACGTTGACTAAGACATGCACGTCAGTAGTCGTTACAGTCCCTACTTGTCGTGGTAAGTGTAGACGTTGACTAAGACATGCACGTCAGTAGTCGTTACAGTCCCTACTTGTCGTGGTAAGTGTAGACGTTGACTAAGACATGCACGTCAGTAGTCGTTACAGTCCCTACTTGTCGTGGTAAGTGTAGACGTTGACTAAGACATGCACGTCAGTAGTCGTTACAGTCCCTACTTGTCGTGGTAAGTGTAGACGTTGACTAAGACATGCACGTCAGTAGTCGTTACAGTCCCTACTTGTCGTGGTAAGTGTAGACGTTGACTAAGACATGCACGTCAGTAGTCGTTACAGTCCCCTACTTGTCGATGTAAGTGTAGACGTTGACTAAGACATGCACGTCTGTAGTCGTTACAGTCCCTACTTGTCGTGGTAAGTGTAGACGTTGACTAAGACATGCACGTCTGTAGTCGTTACAGTCCCTACTTGTCGTGGTAAGTGTAGACGTTGACTAAGACATGCACGTCTGTAGTCGTTACAGTCCCTACTTGTGTCGTGGTAAGTGTAGACGTTGACTAAGACATGCACGTCAGTAGTCGTTACAGTCCCTACTTGTCGTGGTAAGTGTAGACGTTGACTAAGACATGCACGTCAGTAGTCGTTACAGTCCCTACTTGTCGTGTAAAGTGTAGACGTTGACTAAGACATGCACGTCAGTAGTCGTTACAGTCCCTACTTGTCGATGTAAGTGTAGACGTTGACTAAGACATGCATGCACGTCAGTAGTCGTTACAGTCCCTACTTGTCGTGGTAAGTGTAGACGTTGACTAAGACATGCACGTCAGTAGTCGTTACAGTCCCTACTTGTCGTGGTAAGTGTAGACGTTGACTAAGACATGCACGTCAGTAGTCGTTACAGTCCCTACTTGTCGTGGTGTAAGTGTAGACGTTGACTAAGACATGCACGTCAGTAGTCGTTACAGTCCCTACTTGTCGTGGTAAGTGTAGACGTTGACTAAGACATGCACGTCAGCTAGTCGTTACAGTCCCTACTTGTCGTGGTAAGTGTGTAGACGTTGACTAAGACATGCACGTCAGTAGTCGTTACAGTCCCTACTTGTCGTGGTAAGTGTAGACGTTGACTAAGACATGCACGTCAGTAGTCGTTACAGTCCCTACTTGTCGTGTAAGTGTAGACGTTGACTAAGACATGCACGTCAGTAGTCGTTACAGTCCCTACTTGTCGATGTAAGTGTAGACGTTGACTAAGACATGCACGTCAGTAGTCGTTACAGTCCCTACTTTGTCGTGGTAAGTGTAGACGTTGACTAAGACATGCACGTCAGTAGTCGTTACAGTCCCTACTTGTCGTGGTAAGTGTAGGACGTTGACTAAGACATGCACGTCAGTAGTCGTTACAGTCCCTACTTGTCGTGGTAAGTGTAGACGTTGACTAAGACATGCACGTCAGTAGTCGTTACAGTCCCTACTTGTCGTGGTAAGTGTAGACGTTGACTAAGACATGCACGTCAGTAGTCGTTACGTCAGTAGTCGTTACAGTCCCTACAGTCCCTCTTGTGGTAGACGTGTAAGACATGCACGTTGACTACAGTCCCCTGTCGTGGTGTGGTAAGTGTAGACGTTCATGCACGTCTGTAGTCGTTACAGTCCCTGCTTGTCGTGGTAAGTGTAGACGTTGACTAAGACATGCACGTCTGTAGTCGTTACAGTCCCTACTTGTCGTGGTAAGTGTAGACGTTGACTAAGACATTCATGTCTGTAGTCGTTACAGTCCCTACTTGTCGTGGTAAGTGTAGACCTTGACTAAGACATGCACGTCAGTAGTCGTTACAGCCCCTACATATCGTGGTAAGTGTAGACGTTGACTAAGACATGTACGTCAGCTGTCGTTACAGTCCCTGCTTGTCGTGGTAAGTGTAGACGTTGACCAAGCCATTCACGTCAGTAGTCGTTACAGTCCCTACATGTTGTGGTAAGTGTAGACGTTGACTAAGACATGTACCTCAGCTGTCGTTACAGTCCCTGCTTGTCGTGGTAAGTGTAGTCGCTGACTAAGACATGCACGTCTGTAGTCGTTACAGTCCCTGCTTGTCGTGGTAAGTGTAGACGTTGACTAAGACATGCATGTCTGTAGTCGTTACAGTCCCTACTTGTCGTGGTAAGTGTAGACCTTGACTAAGACATGCACGTCAGTAGTCGTTACAGCCCCTACATATCGTGGTAAGTGTAGACGTTGACTAAGACATGTACGTCAGCTGTCGTTACAGTCCCTGCTTGTCGTGGTAAGTGTAGACGTTGACCAAGACATTCACGTCAGTAGTCGTTACAGTCCCTACCTGTTGTGGTAAGTGTAGATGTTGACTAAGACATGTACGTCAGCTGTCGTTACAGTCCCTGCTTGTCGTGGTAAGTGTAGTCGCTGACTAAGACATGCACGTCTGTAGTCGTTACAGTCCCTGCTTGTCGTGGTAAGTGTAGACGTTGACTAAGACATGCACGTCAGTAGTCGCAACAGTCCCTACTTGTCGTGGAAAGTGTAGACATTGACTAAGACATGCATGTCTGTAGTCGTTACAGTCCCTACTTGTCGATGTAAGTGTAGACGTTGACTAATACATGCACGTCAGTAGTCGTTACAGTCCCTACTTATCGTTGTAAGTGTAGACGTTGACTAAAACATGCAAGTCAGTAGTCGCTACAGTCCCTACTGTTGTCGATGTAAGTGCAGACGTTAACTAAGACATGCACGTCAGTAGTCGTTACAGTCCCTGCTTGTCGATGTAAGTGTAGACGTTGACTAAGATATGCGCGTCAGTAGTCGTTACAGCCCCTGCTTTTCGATGTAAGTGTAAACGTCGACTTAGAAATGCACGTCTGTAGTCGTTACAGTCCCTACTTGTCGTGGTAAATGTAGACGTTGACTAAGACATGCACGTCTGTAGTCGTTACAGTACCTACTTGTCGTGGTAAGCGCAGACATTGACAAAGACATGCATGTCTGTAGTCATTACAGTCCCTACTTGTCGTGGTAAGTGTAGACATTGACTAAGACATGCACATCAGCAGTCGTTACAGTCCCTATTTGTCGATGTAAGTGTAGACGTTGACTAAGACATGCACGTCAGTAGTCGTTACAGTCCCTACATGTCGTGGTAAGTGTAGACGTTGACTAAGACATGCAATTCTGTAGTCGTTACAGTCCCATACAGTAGTTGTCGATGTAAGTGTAGACGTTTGACTACGACATGCACGTATGTAGTAGTTACAGTACCTACTTATCGTGGTAAGTGTAGACGTTGACTAAGACATGCACGTCTGTAGTCGTTACAGTCCCTACTTGTTGTGGTAAGTGTACACGTTGACTAAGACATGCACGTCTGTAGTCGTTACAGTCCCTACTTGTTGTGGTAAGTGTAGACGTTGACTAAGACATGCACGTCAGTAGTCGTTACAGTCCCTACTTGTCGTGGTAAGTGTAGACGTTGACTAAGACATGCACGTCAGTAGTCGTTACAGTCCCTACTTGTCGATGTAAGTGTAGACGTTGACTAAGACATGCACGTCAGTAGTCGTTACAGTCCCTACATGTCGTGGTAAGTGTAGACGTTGACTAAGACATGTACGTCAGCTGTCGTTACAGTCCCTGCTTGTCGTGGTAAGTGTAGACGTTGACTAAGATATGCACGTCAGTAGTCGTTACAGTCCCTACTTGTCGTGGTAAGTGTAGACGTTGACTAAGACATGCACGTCAGTAGTCGTTACAGTCCCTACTTGTCGTGGTAAGTGTAGACGTTGACTAAGACATGCACGTCTGTAGTCGTTACAGTCCCTACTTGTCGTGGTAAGTGTAGACGTTGACTAAGACATGCACGTCAGTAGTCGTTACAGTCCCTACTTGTCGTGGTAAGTGTAGACGTTGACTAAGACATGCACGTCACGTCTGTAGTCGTTACAGTCCCTACTTGTCGTGGTAAGTGTAGACGTTGACTAAGACATGCACGTCAGTAGTCGTTACAGTCCCTACTTGTCGTGGTAAGTGTAGACGTTGACTAAGACATGCACGTCAGTAGTCGTTACAGTCCCTACTTGTCGTGTAAGTGTAGACGTTGACTAAGACATGCACGTCTGTAGTCGTTACAGTCCCTACTTGTCGTGGTAAGTGTAGACGTTGACTAAGACATGCACGTCTGTAGTCGTTACAGTCCCTACTTGTCGGTAAGTGTAAGTGTAGACGTTGACTAAGACATGCACGTCTGTAGTCGTTACAGTCCCTACTTGTCGTGGTAAGTGTAGACGTTGACTAAGACATGCACGTCAGTAGTCGTTACAGTCCCTACTTGTCGTGGTAAGTGTAGACGTTGACTAAGACATGCACGTCAGTAGTCGTTACAGTCCCTACTTGTCGATGTAAGTGTAGACGTTGACTAAGACATGCACGTCAGTAGTCGTTACAGTCCCTACTTGTCGTGGTAAGTGTAGACGTTGACTAAGACATGCACGTCAGTAGTCGTTACAGTCCCTACTTGTCGTGGTAAGTGTAGACGTTGACTAAGACATGCACGTCTGTAGTCGTTACAGTCCCTACTTGTCGTGGTAAGTGTGTAGACGTTGACTAAGACATGCACGTCTGTAGTCGTTACAGTCCCTACTTGTCGTGGTAAGTGTAGACGTTGACTAAGACATGCACGTCAGTAGTCGTTACAGTCCCTACTTGTCGTGGTAAGTGTAGACGTTGACTAAGACATGCACGTCAGTAGTCGTACAGTCCCTACTTGTCGTGGAAAGTGTAGACGTTGACTAAGACATGCACGTCAGTAGTCGTTACAGTCCCTACTTGTCGTGGTAAGTGTAGACGTTGACTAAGACATGCACGTCTGTAGTCGTTACAGTCCCTACTTGTCGTGGTAAGTGTAGACGTTGACTAAGACATGCACGTCTGTAGTCGTTACAGTTCCCTACTTGTCGTTGTAAGTGTAGACGTTGACTAAGACATGCACGTCAGTAGTCGTTACAGTCCCTACTTGTCGTGGTAAGTGTAGACGTTGACTAAGACATGCACGTCTGTAGTCGTTACAGTCCCTACTTGTCGTGGTAAGTGTAGACGTTGACTAAGACATGCACGTCAGTAGTCGTTACAGTCCCTACTTGTCGTGGTAAGTGTAGACGTTGACTAAGACATGCACGTCAGTAGTCGTTACAGTCCCTACTTGTCGTGGTAAGTGTAGACGTGACTAAGACATGCACGTCTGTAGTCGTTACAGTCCCTACTTGTCGTGGTAAGTGTAGACGTTGACTAAGACATGCACGTCAGTAGTCGTTACAGTCCCTACTTGTCGTGTAAGTGTAGACGTTGACTAAGACATGCACGTCTGTAGTCGTTACAGTCCCTACTTGTCGTGGTAAGTGTAGACGTTGACTAAACATGCACGTCAGTAGTCGTTACAGTCCCTACTTATCGTTGTAAGTGTAGACGTTGACTAAGACATGCAAGTCAGTAGTCGTTACAGTCCCTACTTGTCGATGTAAGTGTAGACGTTGACTAAGACATGCACGTCAGTAGTCGTTACAGTCCCTGCTTGTCGTGGTAAGTGTAGACGTTGACTAAGACATGCACGTCAGTAGTCGTTACAGTCCCTACTTGTCGTGGTAAGTGTAGACGTTGACTAAGACATGCACGTCTGTAGTCGTTACAGTCCCTACTTGTCGTGGTAAGTGTAGACGTTGACTAAGACATGCACGTCTGTAGTCGTTACAGTCCCTACTTGTCGTGGTAAGTGTAGACGTTGACTAAGACATGCACGTCTGTAGTCGTTACAGTCCCTACTTGTCGTGGTAAGTGTAGACGTTGACTAAGACATGCACGTCAGTAGTCGTTACAGTCCCTACTTGTCGTGGTAAGTGTAGACGTTGACTAAGACATGCACGTCAGTAGTCGTTACAGTCCCTACTTGTCGTGGTAAGTGTAGACGTTGACTAAGACATGCACGTCAGTAGTCGTTACAGTCCCTACTTGTCGATGTAAGTGTAGACGTTGACTAAGACATGCACGTCAGTAGTCGTTACAGTACTTGTCCCTAACTGTCGTGGTAAGTGTAGACGTTGACTAAGACATGCACGTCAGTAGTCGTTACAGTCCCTACTTGTCGTGGTAAGTGTAGACGTTGACTAAGACATGCACGTCTGTAGTCGTTACAGTCCCTACTTGTCGTGTAAGTGTAGACGTTGACTAAGACATGCACGTCAGTAGTCGTTACAGTCCCTACTTGTCGTGGTAAGTGTAGACGTTGACTAAGACATGCACGTCTGTAGTCGTTACAGTCCCTACTTGTCGTGGTAAGTGTAGACGTTGACTAAGACATGCACGTCAGTAGTCGTTACAGTCCCTACTTGTCGTTGACTAAGACATGCACGTCTGTAGTCGTTCTAAGACATGCACGTCAGTAGTCGTTACAGTCCCTACTTGTCGATGTAAGTGTAGACGTTGACTAAGATATGCGCGTCAGTAGTCGTTACAGCCCCTACTTGTCGATGTAAGTGTAGACGTTGACTAAGACATGCACGTCAGTAGTCGTTACAGTCCCCTACTTGTCGTGGTAAGTGTAGACGTTGACTAAGACATGCACGTCAGTAGTCGTTACAGTCCCGTAAGGTAGAGCTGACTAAGACATACAACGTCAGACTTCGTTACAGTCCCTACTTGTCGTAGTAGTTAGACGTTGACTAAGACATGCAAGTCAGTAGTCGTACAGTCCCTACATGTCGTGGTAAGTGTAGACATTGACTAAGACATGTACGTCAGCTGTCGTTACAGTCCCTACTTGTCGATGTAAGTGTAGACGTTTGA
>CM067344.1:18149611-18269611 GCA_034190875.2 Urechis unicinctus
TACACTCCCTACTTGTCGTGGTAAGTGTAGACGTTGACTAAGACATGCACGTCAGTGGTCGCTACGGTCCCTACTTATCGATGTAAGTGTAGACGTTGACTGAGACATGCACGTCTGTAGTCGTTACAGTCCCTACTTGTCGTTGTAAGTGTAGACGTTGACTAAGACATGTACGTCTGTAGTCGTTACAGTCCCTACTTGTCGTGCTAAGTGTAGACGTTGACTAAGACATGCACGTCTGTAGTCTTTACAGTCCCTACATGTCGATGTAAGTGTAGACGTTGACTAAGACATACGTCTGTAGTCGTTACAGTCCCTACTTGTCGTGGTAAGTGTAGACGTTGACTATGACATGCACCTCATTAGTCGTTACAGTCCCTACTTGTCGTGGTAAGTGTACACGTTGACAAAGACATGTACGTCAGTAGTGGTTACCGAACCTACTTGTCGATGTAAGTGTAGATGTTGACTAAGACATGCACGCCAGTAGTCGTTACAGTACCTACTTGTCGTGGTTAGTGTAGACGTTAACTAGCACATGCACGTCAGTAGTCGTTACATCCCCTACTTGTCGTGGTAAGTGTAGACGTTGACTAAGACATGCACGTCTGTAGTCGTTACAGTCCCTACCTTGTCGATGTAAGTGTAGACGTTGACTAAGACATGCACGTCAGTAGTCGTTACAGTCCCTACTTGTCGTGGTAAGTGTAGACATTGACTAAGACATTCACGTCTGCAGTCGTTACAGTCCCTACTTGTCGATGTAAGTGTAGACGTTGACTAAGACATGCACGTCTGTAGTCGTTACAGTCCCTACTTGTCGTGGTAAGTGTAGACGTTGACTAAGACATGCACGTCAGTAGTCGTTACAGTCCCTATTTGTCGATGTAAGTGTAGACGTTGACTAAGACATGCACGTCAGTAGTCGTTACAGTCCCTACTTGTCGTGGTAAGTGTAGACGTTGACTAAGACATGCACGTCTGTAGTCGTTACAGTCCCTACTTGTCGTGGTAAGTGTAGACGTTGACTAAGACATGCACGTCAGTAGTCGTTACAGTCCCTACTTGTCGATGTAAGTGTAGACGTTGACTAAGACATGCACGTCTGTAGTCGTTACAGTCCCTACTTGTCGTGGTAAGTGTAGACGTTGACTAAGACATGCACGTCTGTAGTCGTTACAGTCCCTACTTGTCGTGGTAAGTGTAGACGTTGACTAAGACATGCACGTCTGTAGTCGTTACAGTCCCTACTTGTCGTGGTAAGTGTAGACGTTGACTAAGACATGCACGTTTGTAGTCGTTACAGTCCCTACTTGTCGTGGTAAGTGTAGACGTTGACTTAGACATGCCCGTCTGTAGTCGTTACAGTCCTTACTTGTCGATGTAAGTGTAGACGTTGACTAAGACATGCACGTCTGTAGTCGTTACAGTCCCTACTTTTCGTGGTAAGTGTCCACGTTGATAAAGACATGCACGTCAGTAGTCGTCAGTCCCTACTTGTCGTGTAAGTGTACACGTGACTAAGACCTGCACGTCTTGTCGATGTAAGTGTAGACGTTGACTAAGACATGCACGTCTGTAGTCGTTACAGTCCCTACTTGTTGTGGTAAGTGTAGACGTTGACTAAGACATGCAAGGCAGTTGTCGTTACAGTCCCTACTTGTCGTGGTAAGTGTAGACGTTGACTAAGACATGCACGTCTGTAGTCGTTGCAGTCCCTGCATGTCGATCCAAGAGAAGACGTTGACTTAGACATGCACGTCTGTAGTCGTTACAGTCCCTACTTGTTGTGGTAAGTGTAGACTTTGACTAAGACATGCATGTCTGTAGTCGTTACAGTCCCTACTTGTCATGGTAAGTGTAGACGTTGACTAAGACATGAACGTCTGTAGTCGCTACAGTCCCTACTTGTCGTTGTAAGTGTAGACGTCGATTAAGACATGCACGTCAGTATTCGCTACAGTCCCTACTTGTCGTGGTAAGTGTAGTCGTTGACTAAGACATGCTAGTTTGTAGTCGTTACAGTCCCTACTTGTCGTGATTAGTGTAGACATTGAATAAGATATGCATCTCATTAGTCGTTACAGTCCCTACTTGTCGTGGTAAGTGTACACGTTGACAAAGACATGCACGTCAGTAGTCGTTACAGAAACTACTTGTCGATGTTAGTGTAGATGTTGACTAAGACATGTACGTCAGTAGTTGTTACAGTCCCTATTTTCGTGGTAGGTGTAGACGTTGACTAAGACATGCACGTTTGTAGTCGTTACAGTCCCTACTTGTCGTGGTAAGTGTAGACATTGACTTAGACATGCCCGTCTGTAGTCGTTACAGTCCTTACTTGTCGATGTAAGTGTAGACGTTGACTAAGACATGTACGTATGTAGTCGTTACAGTCCCTACTTTTCGTGGTAAGTGTCCACGTTGACTTAGACATGCACGTCAGTAGTCGTTACAGATCCTACTTGTCGATGTAAGTGTAGACGTTGACTAAGACATGCACGTCTGTTGTCGTTACAGTCCCTACTTGTCGTTGTAAGTGTAGACGTTGACTAAGACATGCACGTCTGTAGTCTTTACAGTCCCTACTTGTCGTGGTAAGTGTAGACGTTGACTAAGACATGCACGTCTGTAGTCGTTACAGTCCCTACTTGTCGTGGTAAGTGTAGACGTTGACTAAGACATGCACGTCTGTAGTCGTTACAGTCCCTACTTGTCGTGGTAAGTGTAGACGTTTGACTAAGACATGCACGTCGTTGACTAAGTAGTCGTTACAGTCCCTACTTGTCGTGATGTAAGTGTAGACGTTACTAAGACATGCACGTCTGTAGTCGTTACAGTCCCTACTTGTCGTGGTAAGTGTAGACGTTGACTAAGACATGCACGTCTGTAGTCGTTACAGTCCCTACTTGTCGTGTAAGTGTAGACGTTGACTAGACATGCACGTCTGTAGTCGTTACAGTCCCTACTTGTCGATGTAAGTGTAGACGTTGACTAAGACATGCACGTCTGTAGTCGTTACAGTCCCTACTTGTCGTGGTAAGTGTAGACGTTGACTAAGACATGCACGTCTGTAGTCGTTACAGTCCCTACTTGTCGATGTAAGTGCAGACGTTGACTAAGACATGCACGTATGTTGTCGTTACAGTCCCTACTTGTCGTTGTAAGTGTAGACGTTGACTAAGACATGCACGTCAGTAGTCGTTACAGTCCCTACTTGTCGTGGTAAGTGTAGACGTTGACTAAGACATGCACGTCTGTTGTCGTTACAGTCCCTACTTGTCGTTGTAAGTGTAGACGTTGACTAAGACATGCACGTCTGTAGTCGTTACAGTCCCTACTTGTCGTGGTAAGTGTAGACGTTGACTAAGACATGCAAGTCAGTAGTCGTTACAGTCCCTACTTGTCATGGTAAGCGTAGACGTTGACTAAGATATGCACGTCAGTTGTCGTTACAGTCCCTATTTGTCGATGTAAGTGTAGACGTTGACTTAGACATGCACGTCTGTAGTCGTTACAATCCCTACTTGTTGTGGTAAGTGTAGACTTTGACTAAGACATACACGTCTGTAGTCGTTACAGTCCCTACTTGTCGATGTAAGTGTAGACGTTGACTAAGACATGCACGTCTGTAGTCGTTACAGTCCCTACATGTCGTGGTAAGTGTAGACGTTGACTAAGACATGCACGTCAGTAGTCGTTACAGATCCTACTTGTCGATGTAAGTGTAGACGTTGACTAAGACATGCACGTCTGTAGTCGTTACAGTCCCTACTTGTCGATGTAAGTGTAGACGTTGACTAAGACATGCACGTCTGTAGTCGTTACAGTCCCTACTTGTCGTGGTAAGTGTAGACGTTGACTAAGATATGCACGTCAATTGTCGTTACAGTCCCTATTTGTCGATGTAAGTGTAGACGTTGACTAAGACATACACGTCTGTAGTCGTTACAGTCCCTACTTGTCGTGGTAAGTGTACACGTTGACTAAGACATGCACGTCTGTAGTCGTTGCAGTCCCTACTTGTCGTGGTAAGTGTAGACGTTGACTAAGACATGCACGTCTGTAGTCGTTACAGTCCCTACTTGTCGATGTAAGTGTAGACGTTGACTAAGACATGCACGTCTGTAGTCGTTACAGTCCCTACTTGTCGTGGTAAGTGTAGACGTTGACTAAGACATGCACGTTCAGTAGTCGTTACAGTCCCTACTTGTCGTGGTAAGTGTAGACGTTGACTTAGACATGCCCGTCTGTAGTCGTTACAGTCCCTACTTTGTCGATGTAAGTGTAGACGTTGACTAAGACATGCACACGTCTGTAGTCGTTACAGTCCCTACTTGTCGTGGTAAGTGTAGACGTTGACTAAGACATGCACGTCTGTAGTCGTCGTTACAGTCCCTACTTGTCGATGTAAGTGTAGACGTTGACTAAGACATGCACGTCTGTAGTCGTTACAGTCCCTACTTGTCGATGTAAGTACAGACGTTAACTAACACATGCACGTCAGTAGTCGTTACAGTCCCTACTTGTCGATGTAAGTGTAGACGTTGACTAAGACATGCACGTCTGTAGTCGTTACAGTCCCTACTTGTCGTGGTAAGTGTAGACGTTGACTAAGACATGCACGTCTGTAGTCGTTACAGTCCCGTTACAGTCCCTACGTCTGTAGTTGTCGTACTTGTAAGTGTAGACGTTGACTAAGACATGCTAGTCTGTAGTCGTTACAGTCCCTACTTGTCGTGGTAAGTGTAGACGTTGACTAAGACATGCACCTCATTAGTCGTTACAGTCCCTACTTGTCGTGGTAAATGTACACGTTCACAAAGACATGCACGTCAGTAGTCGTTACAGTCCCTACTTGTCGTGGTAAGTGTAGATGTTGACTAAGACATGCACGTCAGTAGTTGTTACAGTCCCTACTTGTCGTGGTAGGTGTAGACGTTGACTAAGACATGCACGTTTGTAGTCGTAACAGTCCCTACTTGTCGATGTAAGTGTAGACATTGACTAAGACATGCACGTCTGTAGTCGTTACAGTCCCTACTTGTCGATGTAAGTGTAGACGTTGACTAAGACATGCACGTCTGTAGTCGTTACAGTCCCTACTTGTTGTGGTAAGTGTAGACGTTGACTAAGACATGCACGTCTGTAGTCGTTACAGTCCCTACTTGTCGATGTAAGTGTAGACGTTGACTAAGACATGCACGTATGTAGTCGTTACAGTCCCTACTTGTTGTGGTAAGTGTAGACGTTGACTAAGACATGCACGTCAGTAGTCGTTACAGTCCCTACTTGTCGTGATGTAAGTGTAGACGTTGACTAAGACATGCACGTCTGTAGTCGTTACAGTCCCTACTTGTCGATGTAAGTGTAGACGTTGACTAAGACATGCACGTCTGTAGTCGTTACAGTCCCTACTTGTGTGGTAAGTGTAGACGTTGACTAAGACATGCAACGTCAGTAGTCGTTACAGTCCCTACTTGTCGATGTAAGTGTAGACGTTGACTAAGACATGCACGTCTGTAGTCGTTACAGTCCCTACTTGTCGATGTAAGAAGTGTAGACGTTGACTTAGACATGCACGTCTGTAGTCGTTACAGTCCCTACTTGTCGTGGTAAGTGTAGACTTTGACTAAGACATGCACGTCTGTAGTCGTTACAGTCCCTACTTGTCATGGTAAGTGTAGACGTTGACTAAGACATGAACGTCTGTAGTCGTTACAGTACCTACTTGTCGTGGTAAGTGTAGACGTTGATTAAGACATGCACGTCAGTAGTCGTTACAGTCCCTACTTGTCTTGGTAAGTGTAGTCGTTGACTAAGACATGCTAGTTTGTAGTCGTTACAGTCCCTACTTGTCGTGGTTAGTGTAGACATTGACTAAGACATGCACCTCATTAGTCGTTACAGTCCCTACTTGTCGTGGTAAATGTACACGTTGACAAAGACATGCACGTCAGTAGTCGTTACAGTCCCTACTTGTCGTGGTAAGTGTAGATGTTGACTAAGACATGCACGTCAGTAGTCGTTACAGTCCCTACTTGTCGTGGTAAGTGTAGACGTTGACTAAGACATGCACGTTTGTAGTCGTTACAGTCCCTACTTGTCGTGGTAAGTGTAGACGTTGACTTAGACATGCCCGTCTGTAGTCGTTACAGTCCCTACTTGTCGATGTAAGTGTAGACGTTGACTAAGACATGTACGTATGTAGTCGTTACAGTCCCTACTTGTCGTGGTAAGTGTAGACGTTGACTTAGACATGCACGTCTGTAGTCGTTACAGTCCCTACTTGTCGATGTAAGTGTAGACGTTGACTAAGACATGCACGTCTGTAGTCGTTACAGTCCCTACTTGTCGTGGTAAGTGTAGACGTTGACTAAGACATGCACGTCTGTAGTCGTTACAGTCCCTACTTGTCGATGTAAGTGTAGACGTTGACTAAGACATGCACGTCTGTAGTCGTTACAGTCCCTACTTGTCGTTGTAAGTGTAGACGTTGACTAAGACATGCACGTCTGTAGTCGTTACAGTCCCTACTTGTCGTGGTAAGTGTAGACGTTGACTAAGATATGCACGTCAGTTGTCGTTACAGTCCCTACTTGTCGATGTAAGTGTAGACGTTGACTAAGACATGCACGTCTGTAGTCGTTACAGTCCCTACTTGTCGATGTAAGTGTAGACGTTGACTAAGACATGCACGTCTGTAGTCGTTACAGTCCCTACTTGTCGTGGTAAGTGTAGACGTTGACTAAGACATGCACGTCTGTAGTCGTTACAGTCCCTACTTGTCGTGATGTAAGTGTAGACGTTGACTAAGACATGTACGTCTGTAGTCGTTACAGTCCCTTTACTTGTCGTGGTAAGTAGACGTTGACTAAGACATGCACGTCAGTAGTCGTTACAGTCCTTCCTTGTCGATGTAAGTGTAGACGTTGACTAAGACATGCACGTCTGTAGTCGTTACAGTCCCTACTTGTCGTTGTAAGTGTAGACGTTGACTAAGACATGCACGTCTGTAGTCGTTACAGTCCCTACTTGTCGTAGTAAGTGTAGACGTTGACTAAGACATGCACGTCTGTAGTCGTTACAGTCCCTACTTGTCGATGTAAGTGTAGACGTTGACTAAGACATGCACGTCTGTAGTCGTTACAGTCCCTACTTGTCGTGGTAAGTGTAGACGTTGACTATGACATGCACCTCATTAGTCGTTACAGTCCCTACTTGTCGTGGTAAGTGTAGACGTTGACTAAGACATGCACGTCAGTAGTCGTTACAGTCCCTATTTGTCGATGTAAGTGTACACGTTGACAAAGACATGTACATCAGTAGTCGTTACAGTCCCTACTTGTCGTGGTAAGTGTAGACGTTGACTAAGACATGCACGTTTGTAGTCGTTACAGTCCCTACTTGTCGTGGTAAGTGTAGACATTGACTTAGACATGCCCGTCTGTAGTCGTTACAGTCCTTCCTTGTCGATGTAAGTGTAGACGTTGACTAAGACATGCACGTCTGTTGTCGTTACTGTCCCTACTTGTCGTGGTAAGTGTAGACGTTGACTAAGACATGCACGTCTGTAGTCGTTGCAGTCCCTGCATGTCGATGCAAGAGAAGACGTTGACTTAGACATGCACGTCAGTAGTCGTTACAGATCCTACTTGTCGATGTAAGTGTAGACGTTGACTAAGACATGCACGTCTGTAGTCGTTACAGTCCCTACTTGTCGATGTAAGAGTAGACGTTGACTAAGACATGCACGTCTGTAGTCGTTACAGTCCCTACTTGTCGTGGTAAGTGTAGACGTTGACTAAGACATGCACGTCTGTAGTCGTTACAGTCCCTACTTGTCATGGGGTAAGTGTAGACGTTGACTAAGACATGCACGTCTGTAGTCGTTACAGTCCCTACTTGTCGTGGTAAGTGTAGACGTTGACTAAGACATGCACGTCTGTAGTCGTTACAGTCCCTACTTGTCGTGGTAAGTGTAGACGTTGACTAAGACATGCACGTCAGTAGTCGTTACAGTCCCTACTTGTCGTGGTAAGTGTAGACGTTGACTAAGACATGCACGTCAGTAGTCGTTACAGTCCCTACTTGTCGTGGTAAGTGTAGACGTTGACTAAGACATGCACGTTTGTAGTCGTTACAGTCCCTACTTGTCGATGTAAGTGTAGACGTTGACTAAGACATGCACGTCTGTAGTCGTTACAGTCCCTACTTGTCGATGTAAGTGTAGACGTTGACCAAGACATGTACGTCTGTAGTCGTTACAGTCCCTACTTGTCGTGGTAAGTGTAGACATTGACTTATACATGCCCGTCTGTAGTCGTTAGAGTCCTTACTTGTCGATGTAAGTGTAGACGTTGACTAAGACATGCACGTATGTAGTCGTTACAGTCCCTACTTGTCGTGTGGTAAGTGTAGACGTTGACTAAGACATGCACGTCAGTAGTCGTTACAGTCCCTACTTGTCGATGTAAGTGTAGACGTTGACTAAGACATGCACGTCTGTAGTCGTTACAGTCCCTACTTGTCGTTGTAAGTGTAGACGTTGACTAAGACATGCACGTCTGTAGTCGTTACAGTCCCTACTTGTTGTGGTAGTGTAAGTGTAGACGTTGACTAAGATATGCACGTCAGTTGTCGTTACAGTCCCTATTTGTCGATGTAAGTGTAGACGTTGACTAAGACATGCACGTCTGTAGTCGTTACAGTCCCTACTTGTCGTGGTAAGTGTAGACGTTGACTTAGACATGCACGTCTGTAGTCGTTACAGTCCCTACTTGTCGTGGTAAGTGTAGACTTTGACTAAGACATGCACGTCTGTAGTCGTTACAGTCCCTACTTGTCATGGTAAGTGTAGACGTTGACTAAGACATGCACGTCTGTAGTCGTTACAGTCCCTACTTGTTGTGGTAAGTGTAGACTTTGACTAAGACATACACGTCTGTAGTCGTTACAGTCCCTACTTGTCGTGGTAAGTGTAGTCGTTGACTAAGACATGCTAGTTTGTAGTCGTTACAGTCCCTACTTGTCGTGGATAGTGTAGACATTGACTAAGACATGCACGTCTGTAGTCGTTACAGTCCCTACTTGTCGTGGTAAATGTACACGTTGACAAAGACATGCACGTCAGTAGTCGTTACAGAACCTACTTGTCGATGTAAGTGTAGATGTTGACTAAGACATGCACGTCAGTAGTCGTTACAGTCCCTACTTGTCGTGGTAAGTGTAGACGTTGACTAAGACATGCACGTTTGTAGTCGTTACAGTCCCTACTTGTCGTGGTAAGTGTAGACATTGACTTAGACATGCCCGTCTGTAGTCGTTACAGTCCTTACTTGTCGATGTAAGTGTAGACGTTGACTAAGACATGTACGTATGTAGTCGTTACAGTCCCTACTTGTCGTGGTAAGTGTAGACGTTGACTAAGACATGCACGTCTGTAGTCGTTACAGTCCTACTTGTCGATGTAAGTGTAGACGTTGACTAAGACATGCACGTCTGTAGTCGTTACAGTCCCTACTTGTCGTGGTAAGTGTAGACGTTGACTAAGACATGCACGTCTGTAGTCGTTACAGTCCCTACTTGTCGATGTAAGTGTAGACGTTGACTAAGACATGCACGTCTGTAGTCGTTACAGTCCCTACTTGTCGATGTAAGTGTAGACGTTGACTAAGACATGCACGTCTGTAGTCGTTACAGTCCCTACTTGTTGTGGTAAGTGTAGACTTTGACTAAGACATGCACGTCTGTAGTCGTTACAGTCCCTACTTGTCGTGGTAAGTGTAGACGTTGACTAAGACATGCACGTCTGTAGTCGTTGCAGTCCCTACTTGTCGATGTAAGTGTAGACGTTGACCTAAGACATGCACGTCTGTAGTCGTTACAGTCCCTACTTGTCGTGGTAAGTGTAGACGTTGACTAAGATATGCACGTCAGTTGTCGTTACAGTCCCTATTTGTCGATGTAAGTGTAGACGTTGACTAAGACATGCACGTCTGTAGTCGTTACAGTCCCTACTTGTCGTGGTAAGTGTAGACGTTGACTAAGACATGCACGTCTGTAGTCGTTACAGTCCCTACTTGTCGTGGTAAGTGTAGACGTTGACTAAGACATGCACGTCTGTAGTCGTTACAGTCCCTACTTGTCGATGTAAGTGTAGACGTTGACTAAGACATGCACGTCTGTAGTCGTTACAGTCCCTACTTGTCGTTGTAAGTGTAGACGTTGACTAAGACATGCACGTCTGTAGTCGTTACAGTCCCTACTTGTCGTGTAAGTGTAGACGTTGACTAAGACATGCACGTCTGTGTAGTCGTTACAGTCCCTACTTGTCGATGTAAGTGTAGACGTTGACTAAGACATGCACGTCTGTAGTCGTTACAGTCCCTACTTGTCGTGAAGTAAGTGTAGACGTTGACTAAGACATGCACGTCTGTAGTCGTTACAGTCCCTACTTGTCGTGGTAAGTGTAGACGTTGACAAAGACATGCACGTCAGTAGTCGTTACAGTCCCTACTTGTCGATGTAAGTGTAGACGTTGACTAAGACATGCACGTCAGTAGTCGTTACAGTCCCTACTTGTCGTGGTAGGTGTAGACGTTGACTAAGACATGCACGTCAGTAGTCGTTACATCCACTACTTGTCGTGGTAAGTGTAGACGTTGACTAAGACATGCACGTCTGTAGTCGTTACAGTCCCTACTTGTCGTGGTAAGTGTAGACGTTGACTAAGACATGCACGTCAGTAGTCGTTACAGTCCCTACTTGTCGGTGTAAGTGTAGACGTTGACTAAGACATGCACGTCTGTAGTCGTTACAGTCCCTACTTGTCGTGGTAAGTGTAGACGTTGACTAAGACATGCACGTCTGTAGTCGTTACAGTCCCTACTTGTCGTGGTAAGTGTAGACGTTGACTAAGACATGCACGTCAGTAGTCGTTACAGTCCCTACTTGTCGATGTAAGTGTAGACGTTGACTAAGACATGCACGTCTGTAGTCGTTACAGTCCCTACTTGTCGTGGTAAGTGTAGACGTTGACTAAGACATGCACGTCTGTTGTCGTTACAGTCCCTACTTCTCGTTGTAAGTGTACACGTTGACTAAGACATGCACGTCTGTAGTCGTTACACTCCCTACTTGTCGTGGTAAGTGTAGACGTTGACTAAGACATACGTCTGTAGTCGTTATAGTCCCTACTTGTCGTGGTAAGTGTAGACGTTGACTATGACATGCACCTCATTAGTCGTTACAGTCCCTACTTGTCGTGGTAAGTGTACACGTTGAAAAAGACATGCACGTCAGTAGTCGTTACAGTCCCTACTTGTCGATGTAAGTGTAGACGTTGACTAAGACATGCACGTCAGTAGTCGTTACAGTCCCTACTTGTCGTGGTAAGTGTAGACGTTGACTAAGACATGCACGTCTGTAGTCGTTACAGTCCCTACTTGTCGTGCTAAGTGTAGACGTTGACTAAGACATGCACGTCTGTAGTCGTTACAGTCCCTACATGTCGATGTAAGTGTAGACGTTGACTAAGACATGCACGTCTGTAGTCGTTACAGTCCCTACTTGTCGTGGTAAGTGTAGACGTTGACTAAGACATGCACGTCTGTAGTCGTTACAGTCCCTACTTGTCGTGGTAAGTGTAGACGTTGACAAAGACATGCACGTCAGTAGTCGTTACAGTCCCTACTTGTCGATGTAAGTGTAGACGTTGACTAAGACATGCACGTCAGTAGTCGTTACAGTCCCTACTTGTCGTGGTAAGTGTAGACGTTGACTAAGACATGCACGTTTGTAGTCGTTACAGTCCCTACTTGTCGTGGTAAGTGTAGTAGATTGACTTAGACATGCCCGTCTGTAGTCGTCGTTAAGTCCCTACTTGTCGTGTAAGTGTAGACGTTGACTAAGACATGCACGTCTGTAGTCGTTACAGTCCCTACTTGTCGATGTAAGTGTAGACGTTGACTAAGACATGCACGTCTGTAGTCGTTACAGTCCCTACTTGTCGATGGTAAGTGTAGACGTTGACTAAGACATGCACGTCTGTAGTCGTTACAGTCCCTACTTGTCGATGGTAAGTGTAGACGTTGACTAAGACATGCACGTCTGTAGTCGTTACAGTCCCTACTTGTCGTGGTAAGTGTAGACGTTGACTAAGACATGCACGTCTGTAGTCGTTACAGTCCCTACTTGTCGTGGTAAGTGTAGACGTTGACTAAGACATGCACGTCTGTAGTCGTTTACAGTCCTACTTGTCGATGTAAGTGTAGACGTTGACTAAGACATGCACGTCTGTAGTCGTTACAGTCCCTACTTTGTCGTGGTAAGTGTAGACGTTGACTAAGATATGCACGTCAGTAGTCGTTACAGTCCCTACTTGTCGATGTAAGTGTAGACGTTGACTAAGACATGCACGTCTGTTGTCGTTACAGTCCCTACTTGTCGTTGTAAGTGTAGACGTTGACTAAGACATGTACGTCTGTAGTCGTTACAGTCCCTACTTGTCGTGGTAAGTGTAGACGTTGACTAAGACATGCACGTCAGTAGTCGTTACAGTCCCTACTTGTCGTGGTAAGTGTAGACGTTGACTATGACATGCACGTCTGTAGTCGTTACAGTCCCTACTTGTCGATGTAAGTGTAAGTGTAGACGTTGACTAAGACATGCACGTCGTCTGTAGTCGTTACAGTCCCTACTTGTCGTGGTAAGTGTAGACGTTGACTAAGATATGCACGTCAGTAGTCGTTACAGTCCCTACTTGTCGATGTAAGTGTATACGTTGACTAAGACATGCACGTCAGTAGTCGTTACAATCCCTACTTGTCGTGGTAAGTGTAGACGTTGACTAAGACATGCACGTCTGTAGTCGTTACAGTCCCTACTTGTCGTGGTAAGTGCACACGTTGACTAAGACATGCACGTCAGTAGTCGTTACAGTCCCTACTTGTCGATGTAAGTGTAGACGTTGACTAGAGACATGCACGTCTGTAGTCGTTACAGTCCCTACTTGTCGTTGTAAGTGTAGACGTTGACTAAGACATGCACGTCTGTAGTCGTTACAGTCCCTACTTGTCGTGTAAGTGTAGACGTTGACTAAGACATGCACGTCTGTAGTCGTTACAGTCCCTACTTGTCGATGTAAGTGTAGACGTTGACTAAGACATGCACGTCTGTAGTCGTTACAGTCCCTACTTGTCGTGGTAAGTGTAGACGTTGACTAAGACATGCACGTCATGTAGTCGTTACAGTCCCTACTTGTCGTGGTAAGTGTAGACGTTGACTAAAGACATGTACGTCAGTAGTCGTTACCGAACCTACTTGTCGATGTAAGTGTAGACGTTGACTAAGACATGCACGTCCAGTAGTCGTTACAGTCCCTACTTGTCGTGGTAAGTAAGTGTAGACGTTGACTAAGACATGCACGTCTGTAGTCGTTACAGTCCCTACTTGTCGTGGTAAGTGTAGACGTTGACTAAGACATGCACGTTGTAGTGTAGTCGTTACAGTCCCTACTTGTCGATGTAAGTGTAGACGTTGACTAAGACATGCACCTCATTAGTCGTTACAGTCCCTACTTGTCGTGGTAAGTGTACACGTTGACAAAGACATGCACGTCAGTAGTCGTTACAGTCCCTACTTGTCGATGTAAGTGTAGACGTTGACTAAGACATGCACGTCAGTAGTCGTTACAGTCCCTACTTGTCGTGGTAAGTGTAGACGTTGACTAAGACATGCACGTTTGTAGTCGTTACAGTCCCTACTTGTCGTGGTAAGTGTAGACATTGACTTAGACATGCCCGTCTGTAGTCGTTACAGTCCTTACTTGTCGATGTAAGTGTAGACGTTGACTAAGACATGTACGTATGTAGTCGTTACAGTCCCTACTTTTCGTGGTAAGTGTCCAAGTTGATAAAGACATGCAAGTCAGTAGTCGTTAAAGATCCTACTTGTCGATGTAAGTGTAGACGTTGACTAATACATGCACGTCTGCAGTCGTTGCAGTCCCTGCATGTCGATCCAAGAGAAGACGTTGACTTAGACATGCACGTCTGTAGTCGTTACAGTCCCTACTTGTTGTGGTAAGTGTAGACTTAAACTAAGACATGCATGTCTGTAGTCGTTACAGTCCCTACTTGTCATGGTAAGTGTAGACGTTGACTAAGACATGAACGTCTGTAGTCGCTACAGTCCCTACTTGTCGTTGTAAGTGTAGACGTCGATTAAGACATGCACGTCAGTATTCGCTACAGTCCCTACTTGTCGTGGTAAGTGTAGTCGTTGACTAAGACATGCTAGTTTGTAGTCGTTACAGTCCCTACTTGTCGTGATTAGTGTAGACATTGACTAAGACATGCACCTCATTAGTCGTTACAGTCCCTACTTGTCGTGGTAAATGTACACGTTGACAAAGACATGCACGTCAGTAGTCGTTACAGAACCTACTTGTCGATGTAAGTGTAGATGTTGACTAAGACATGCACGTCAGTAGTTGTTACAGTCCCTATTTGTCGTGGTAGGTGTAGACGTTGACTAAGACATGCACGTTTGTAGTCGTTACAGTCCCTACTTGTCGTGGTAAGTGTAGACATTGACTTAGACATGCCCGTCTGTAGTCGTTACAGTCCTTACTTGTCGATGTAAGTGTAGACGTTGACTAAGACATGTACGTATGTAGTCGTTACAGTCCCTACTTGTCGTGGTAAGTGTAGACATTGACTTATACATGCCCGTCTGTAGTCGTTACAGTCCTTACTTGTCGATGTAAGTGTAGACGTTGACTAAGACATGCACGTCTGTAGTCGTTACAGTCCCTACTTGTCGTGGTAAGTGTAGACGTTGACTAAGACATGCACGTCTGTAGTCGTTACAGTCCCTACTTGTCGATGTAAGTGTAGACGTTGACTGAGACATGCACGTCTGTAGTCGTTACAGTCCCTACTTGTCGTTGTAAGTGTGTAGACGTTGACTAAGACATGCACGTCTGTAGTCGTTACAGTCCCTACTTGTCGTGGTAAGTGTAGACGTTGACTAAGACATGCACGTCTGTAGTCGTTACAGTCCCTACTTGTCGTGGTAAGTGTAGACGTTGACTAAGACATGCACGTCTGTAGTCGTTACAGTCCCTACTTGTCGATGTAAGTGTAGACGTTGACTAAGACATGCACGTCTGTAGTCGTTACAGTCCCTACTTGTCGTGGTAAGTGTAGACGTTGACTAAGACATGCACGTCAGTAGTCGTTACAGTCCCTACTTGTCGATGTAAGTGTAGACGTTGACTAAGACATGCACGTCAGTAGTCGTTACAGTCCCTACTTGTCGTGGTAAGTGTAGACGTTGACTAAGACATGCACGTCTGTAGTCGTTACAGTCCCTACTTGTCGTGGTAAGTGTAGACGTTGACTAAGACATGCACGTCTGTAGTCGTTACAGTCCCTACTTGTCGATGTAAGTGTAGACGTTGACTAAGACATGCACGTCTGTTGTCGTTACAGTCCCTACTTGTCGTTGTAAGTGTAGACGTTGACTAAGACATGCACGTCTGTAGTCGTTACAGTCCCTACTTGTCGTGTAAGTGTAGACGTTGACTAAGACATGCACGTCTGTAGTCGTTACAGTCCCTACTTGTCGATGTAAGTGTAGACGTTGACTAAGACATGCACGTCTGTAGTCGTTACAGTCCTTACTTGTCGATGTAAGTGTAGACGTTGACTAAGACATGCACGTCTGTAGTCGTTACAGTCCCTACTTGTCGTGGTAAGTGTAGACGTTGACAAAGACATGCACGTCAGTAGTCGTTACAGTCCCTACTTGTCGATGTAAGTGTAGACGTTGACTAAGACATGCACGTCAGTAGTCGTTACAGTCCCTACTTGTCGTGGTAAGTGTAGACGTTGACTAAGACATGCACGTCTGTAGTCGTTACAGTCCCTACTTGTCGTGGTAAGTGTAGACGTTGACTAAGACATGCACGTCTGTAGTCGTTACAGTCCCTACTTGTTGTGGTAAGCGTAGACGTTGACTAAGACATGCACGTCTGTAGTCGTTACAGTCCCTACTTGTCGTGTGGTAAGTGTAGACGTTGACTAAGACATGCACACGTCAGTAGTCGTTACAGTCCCTACTTGTCGTGGTAAGTGTAGACGTTGACTAAGACATGCATGTCTGTAGTCGTTACAGTCCCTACTTGTCGTGGTAAGTGTAGACGTTGACTAAGACATGCACGTCTGTAGTCGTTACAGTCCCTACTTGTCGATGTAAGTGTAGACGTTGACTAAGACATGCACGTCTGTAGTCGTTACAGTCCCTACTTGTCGTGGTAAGTGTAGACGTTGACTAAGACATGCACGTCTGTAGTCGTTACAGTCCCTACTTGTCGTTGTAAGTGTAGACGTTGACTAAGACATGCACGTCTGTAGTCGTTACAGTCCCTACTTGTCGATGTAAGTGTAGACGTTGACTAAGACATGCACGTCTGTAGTCGTTACAGTCCCTACTTGTCGTGGTAAGTGTAGACGTTGACTAAGACATGCACGTCATGTAGTCGTTACAGTCCCTACTTGTCGTGGTAAGTGTACACGTTTGACTAAGAAGACATGCACGTCAGTAGTCGTTACAGTCCCTATTTGTCGATGTAAGTGTATACGTTGACTAAGACATGCACGTCTGTAGTCGTTACAATCCCTACTTGTTGTGGTAAGTGTAGACTTTGACTAAGACATGCACGTCTGTAGTCGTTACAGTCCCTACTTGTCATGGTAAGTGTAGACGTTGACTAAGATATGCACGTCAGTTGTCGTTACAGTCCCTATTTGTCGATGTAAGTGTAGACGTTGACTAAGACATACACGTCTGTAGTCGTTACAGTCCCTACTTGTCGTGGTAAGTGTAGACGTTGACTAAGACATGCACGTCTGTAGTCGTTACAGTCCCTACTTGTCGTGGTAAGTGTAGACGTTGACTAAGACATGTACGTCAGTAGTCGTTACAGTCCCTACTTGTCGATGTAAGTGTAGACGTTGACTAAGACATGCACGCCAGTAGTCGTTACAGTCCCTACTTGTCGTGGTAAGTGTAGACGTTGACTAAGACATGCACGTTTGTAGTCGTTACAGTCCCTACTTGTCGTGGTAAGTGTAGACATTGACTTAGACATGCACGTCTGTAGTCGTTACAGTCCCTACTTGTCGTGTAAGTGTAGACGTTGACTAAGACATGCACGTCTGTAGTCGTTACAGTCCCTACTTGTCGTTGTAAGTGTAGACGTTGACTAAGACATGCACGTCTGTAGTCGTTGCAGTCCTACTTGTCGATGCAAGAGTAGACGTTGACTTAGACATGCACGTCAGTAGTCGTTACAGTCCCTACTTGTCGTGGTAAGTGTAGACGTTGACTAAGACATGCACGTCTGTAGTCGTTACAGTCCCTACTTGTCGATGTAAGTGTAGACGTTGACTAAGACATGCACGTCTGTAGTCGTTACAGTCCCTACTTGTCGTGGTAAGTGTAGACGTTGACTAAGACATGCACGTCTGTAGTCGTTACAGTCCCTACTTGTCGTGTAAGTGTAGACGTTGACTAAGACATGCACGTCTGTAGTCGTTACAGTCCCTACTTGTCGTGGTAAGTGTAGACGTTGACTAAGACATGCACGTCTGTAGTCGTTACAGTCCCTACTTGTCGATGTAAGTGTAGACGTTGACTAAGACATGCACGTCTGTAGTCGTTACAGTCCCTACTTGTCGATGTAAGTGTAGACGTTGACTAAGACATGTACGTCTGTAGTCGTTACAGTCCCTACTTGTCATGCTAAGTGTAGACGTTGACTAAGACATTCACGTCTGTAGTCGTTACAGTCCTTACTTGTCGTGGTAAGTGTAGACGTTGACTAAGACATGCACGTCTGTAGTCGTTCAGTCCAGTCCCTACTTGTCGATGTAAGTGTAGACGTTGACTAAGACATGCACGTCAGTAGTCGTTACAGTCCCTACTTGTCGTGGTAAGTGTAGACGTTGACTAAGACATGCACGTCAGTAGTCGTTACAGTCCCTACTTGTCGATGTAAGTGTAGACGTTGACTAAGACATGCACGTCTGTAGTCGTTACAGTCCCTACTTGTCGTGGTAAGTGTAGACGTTGACTAAGACATGCACGTCTGTAGTCGTTACAGTCCCTACTTGTCGTGGTAAGTGTAGACGTTGACTAAGACATGCACGTCTGTAGTCGTTACAGTCCCTACTTGTCGATGTAAGTGTAGACGTTGACTAAGACATGCACGTCTGTAGTCGTTACAGTCCCTACTTGTCGTTGTAAGTGTAGACGTTGACTAAGACATGCACGTCTGTAGTCGTTACAGTCCCTACTTGTCGTGGTAAGTGTAGACGTTGACTAAGACATGCACGTCTGTAGTCGTTGCAGTCCCTACTTGTCGATGGTAAGTGTAGACGTTGACTAAGACATACGTCTGTAGTCGTTACAATCCCTACTTGTCGTGGTAAGTGTAGACGTTGACTAAGACATGCACGTCTGTAGTCGTTACAGTCCCTACTTGTCGTGGTAAGTGTAGACGTTGACTAAGACATGCACGTCAGTAGTCGTTACAGTCCCTACTTGTCGATGTAAGTGTAGACGTTGACTAAGACATGCACGTCAGTAGTCGTTACAGTCCCTACTTGTCGTGGTAAGTGTAGACGTTGACTAAGACATGCACGTTTGTAGTCGTTACAGTCCCTACTTGTCGTGGTAAGTGTAGACATTGACTAAGACATGCACGTCTGTAGTCGTTGCAGTCCCTACTTGTCGATGTAAGTGTAGACGTTGACTAAGACATGCACCTCATTAGTCGTTACAGTCCCTACTTGTCGTGGTAAGTGTACACGTTGACAAAGACATGCACGTCAGTAGTCGTTAGTCCCTACTTGTCGATGTAAGTGTAGACGTTGACTAAGACATGCACGTCAGTAGTCGTTACAGTCCCTACTTGTCGTGGTAAGTGTAGACGTTGACTAAGACATGCACGTTTGTAGTCGTTACAGTCCCTACTTGTCGTGGTAAGTGTAGACGTTGACTTAGACATGCCGTCTGTAGTCGTTACAGTCCCTACTTGTCGATGTAAGTGTAGACGTTGACTAAAGACATGCACGTCAGTAGTCGTTACAGTCCCTACTTGTCGTGGTAAGTGTAGACGTTGACTAAGACATGCACGTCAGTAGTCGTTACAGTCCCTACTTGTCGATGTAAGTGTAGACGTTGACTAAGACATGCACGTCTGTAGTCGTTACAGTCCCTAAGTGTAAGTGTAGACGTTGACTAAGACATGCACGTCTGTAGTCGTTACAGTCCCTACTTGTCGTGGTAAGTGTAGACGTTGACTAAGACATGCACGTCTGTAGTCGTTACAGTCCCTACTTGTCGTGGTAAAGTGTAGACGTTGACTAAGACATGCACGTTAGTCGTTACAGTCCCTACATGTACGTCTGTAGTAGACATTGCACGTCTGTAGTCGTTACAGTCCCTACTTGTGTCGTTGTAAGTAGTAAGTGTAGAGTCCCTACTTTGACGTAAGACATGCACGTGCTGTTGTAGTCGTTACAGTCCTACTTGTCGTGGTAAGTGTAGACGTTTGACTAAGACATGCACGTCTGTAGTCGTTACAGTCCCTACTTGTCGTGGTAAGTGTAGACGTTGACTAAGACATGCACGTCTGTAGTCGTTACAGTCCCTACTTGTCGTGTAAGTGTAAGTGTAGACGTTGACTAAGACATGCACGTCTGTAGTCGTTACAGTCCCTACTTGTCGTGGTAAGTGTAGACGTTGACTAAGACATGCACCTGTAGTCGTTACAGTCCCTACTTGTCGTGGTAAGTGTAGACGTTGACTAAGACATGCACGTCTGTAGTCGTTTACAGTCCCTACTTGTCGATGTAAGTGTAGACGTTGACTAAGACATGCACGTCTGTAGTCGTTACAGTCCCTACTTGTCGTGGTAAGTGTAGTGTAGACGTTGACTAAGACATGCACGTTTGTAGTCGTTACAGTCCCTACTTGTCGTGGTAAGTGTAGACGTTGACTAAGACATGCACGTCTGTAGTCGTTACAGTCCCTACTTGTCGATGTAAGTGTAGACGTTGACTAAGACATGCACGTCTGTTGTCGTTACAGTCCCTACTTGTCGTTGTAAGTGTAGACGTTGACTAAGACATGCACGTCAGTAGTCGTTACAGTCCCTACTTGTCGATGTAAGTGTAGACGTTGACTAAGACATGCACGTCTGTAGTCGTTACAGTCCCTACTTGTCGTGTAAGTGTAGACGTTGACTAAGACATGCACGTCTGTAGTCGTTACAGTCCCTACTTGTCGTGGTAAGTGTAGACGTTGACTAAGACATGCTACGTTTGTAGTCGTTACAGTCCCTACTTGTCGTGTAAGTGTAGACGTTGACCAAGACATGCACCTCATTAGTCGTTACAGTCCCTACTTGTCGTGGTAAGTGTACACGTTGACAAAGACATGCACGTCAGTGTCGTTACAGTCCCTACTTGTCGATGTTAGTGTAGATGTTGACTAAGACATGTACGTCAGTAGTGTTACAGTCCCTATTTTCGTGGTAGGTGTAGACGTTGACTAAGACATGCACGTTTGTAGTCGTTACAGTCCCTACTTGTCGTGGTAAGTGTAGACATTGACTTAGACATGCCCGTCTGTAGTCGTTACAGTCCCTTACTTGTCGATGTAAGTGTAGACGTTGACTAAGACATGTACGTATGTAGTCGTTACAGTCCCTACTTTTCGTGGTAAGTGTCCACGTTGACTTAGACATGCACGTCTGTAGTCTTTACAGATCCCTACTTGTCGATGTAAGTGTAGACGTTGACTAAGACATGCACGTCTGTTGTCGTTACAGTCCCTACTTGTCGTGTAAGTGTAGACGTTGACTAAGACATGTACGTCTGTAGTCGTTACAGTCCCTACTTGTAGTGTAAGTGTAGACGTTGACTAAGACATGCACGTCGTTGTAGTCGTTACAGTCCCTACTTGTCGTGGTAAGTGTAGACGTTGACAAAGACATTGACAAAGACATGCACGTCAGTAGTCGTTACAGTCCCTACTTGTCGATGTAAGTGTAGACGTTGACTAAGACATGCACGCTGTAGTCGTTACAGTCCCTACTTGTCGTGGTAAGTGTAGACGTTGACTAAGACATGCACGTTTGTAGTCGTTACAGTCCCTACTTGTCGTGGTAAGTGTAGACGTTGACTAGACATGCACGTCTGTAGTCGTTACAGTCCCTACTTGTCGATGTAAGTGTAGACGTTGACTAAGACATGCACGTCTGTAGTCGTTACAGTCCCTACTTGTCGTTGTAAGTGTAGACGTTGACTAAGACATGCACGTCTGTAGTCGTTTGCAGTCCCTGCATGTCGATGCAAGAGAAGACGTTGACTTAGACATGCACGTCAGTAGTCGTTACAGTCCCTACTTGTCGTGGTAAGTGTAGACGTTGACTAAGACATGCACTTCATTAGTCGTTACAGTCCCTACTTGTCGTGGTAAGTGTAGTCGTTGACTAAGACATGCTAGTTTGTAGTCGTTACAGTCCCTACTTGTCGTGATTAGTGTAGACATTGACTAAGACATGCACCTCATTAGTCGTTACAGTCCCTACTTGTCGTGGTAAGTGTACACGTTGACAAAGACATGCACGTCAGTAGTCGTTACAGAAACTACTTGTCGATGTTAGTGTAGATGTTGACTAAGACATGTACGTCAGTAGTTGTTACAGTCCCTATTTTCGTGGTAGGTGTAGACGTTGACTAAGACATGCACGTTTGTAGTCGTTACAGTCCCTACTTGTCGTGGTAAGTGTAGACATTGACTTAGACATGCCCGTCTGTAGTCGTTACAGTCCTTACTTGTCGATGTAAGTGTAGACGTTGACTAAGACATGTACGTATGTAGTCGTTACAGTCCCTACTTTTCGTGGTAAGTGTCCACGTTGACTTAGACATGCACGTCAGTAGTCGTTACAGATCCTACTTGTCGATGTAAGTGTAGACGTTGACTAAGACATGCACGTCTGTTGTCGTTACAGTCCCTACTTGTCGTTGTAAGTGTAGACGTTGACTAAGACATGTACGTCTGTAGTCGTTACAGTCCCTACTTGTAGTGCTAAGTGTAGACGTTGACTAAGACATGCACGTCTGTAGTCTTTACAGTCCCTACATGTCGATGCAAGTGTAGACGTTGACTAAGACATACCGTCTGTAGTCGTTACAGTCCCTACTTGTCGTGGTAAGTGTAGACGTTGACTAAGACATGCACCTCTGTAGTCGTTACAGTCCCTACTTGTCGTGGTAAGTGTAGACGTTGACAAAGACATGCACGTCAGTAGTCGTTACAGAACCTACTTGTCGATGTAAGTGTAGATGTTGACTAAGACATGCACGCCAGTAGTCGTTACAGTACCTACTTGTCGTGGTAAGTGTAGACGTTGACTAAGACATGCACGTTTGTAGTCGTTACAGTCCCTACTTGTCGTGGTAAGTGTAGACGTTGACTAAGACATGCACGTCTGTAGTCGTTACAGTCCCTACTTGTCGATGTAAGTGTAGACGTTGACTAAGACATGCACGTCAGTAGTCGTTACAGTCCCTACTTGTCGATGTAAGTGTAGACGTTGACTAAGACATGCACGTCTGTAGTCGTTACAGTCCTTACTTGTCGATGTAAGTGTAGACGTTGACTAAGACATGCACGTATGTAGTCGTTACAGTCCCTACTTGTCGTGGTAAGTGTAGACATTGACTAATACATGCACGTCTGTAGTCGTTACAGTCCTACTTGTCGATGTAAGTGTAGACGTTGACTAAGACATGTACGTCTGTAGTCGTTACAGTCCCTACTTGTCGTGGTAAGTGTCCACGTTGATAAAGACATGCACGTCAGTAGTCGTTACAGATCCTACTTGTCGATGTAAGTGTAGACGTTGACTAAGACATGCACGTCTGTTGTCGTTACAGTCCCTACTTGTCGTTGTAAGTGTAGACGTTGACTAAGACATGTACGTCTGTAGTCGTTACAGTCCCTACTTGTTGTGGTAAGTGTAGACGTTGACTAAGACATGCACGTCTGTTGTCGTTACAGTCCCTACTTGTCGTTGTAAGTGTAGACGTTGACTAAGACATGCACGTCTGTAGTCGTTACAGTCCCTACTTGTCGATGTAAGTGTAGACGTTGACTAAGACATGCACCTCATTTGTCGTTACAGTCCCTACTTGTCGTGGTAAGTGTACACGTTGACAATGTCATGCACGTCAGTAGTCGTTACAGAACCTACTTGTCGATGTAAGTGTAGACGTTGACTAAGACATGCACATCAGTAGTCGCTACAGTCCCTACTTGTCGTGGTAAGTGTAGACGTTGACTAAGACATGCACGTCTGTAGTCGTTACACTCCCTACTTGTCGTGGTAAGTGTAGACGTTGACTAAGACATGCACGTCAGTAGTCGCTACAGTCCCTACTTATCGATGTAAGTGTAGACGTTGACTAAGACATGCACGTCTGTAGTCGCTACAGTCCCTACTTGTCGTTGTAAGTGTAGACGTTGACTAAGACATGTACGTCTGTAGTCGTTACAGTCCCTACTTGTAGTGTAAGTGTAGAGTGTAGACGTTGACTAAGACATGCAAGTGTCTGTAGTCTGTAGTTACAGTCCCTACTTGTCGATGTAAGTGTAGACGTTGACTAAGACATGCACGTCTGTAGTCGTTACAGTCCCTACTTGTCGTGGTAAGTGTAGACGTTGACTAAGACATGCACGTCATTAGTCGTTACAGTCCCTACTTGTCGTGGTAAGTGTAGACGTTGACTAAGACATGCACGTCTGTAGTCGTTACAGTCCCTACTTTGTCGTGGTAAGTGTAGACGTTGACTAAGACATGCACGTCAGTAGTCGTTACAGTCCCTACTTGTCGTGGTAAGTGTGTAGACGTTGACTAAGACATGCACGTCAGTAGTAGTCGTTACAGTCCCTACTTGTCGTGGTAAGTGTAGACGTTGACTATGACATTCATGTCTGCAGTCGTTGCAGTCCCTACCCTTTGATGTAAGTGTAGACGTTGACTAAGACATGCACGTCAGTTGTCGTTACAGTCCCTACTTGTCGTGGTAAGTGTAGACGTTGACTAAGACATGCACGTCTGTAGTCGTTACAGTCCCTACTTGTCGATGGTAAGTGTAGACGTTGACTAAGACATGCACGTCTGTAGTCGTTACAGTCCCTACTTGTCGTGGTAAGTGTAGACGTTGACTAGACATGCACGTCAGTAGTCGTTACAGTCCCTACTTGTCGTGGTAAGTGTAGACGTTGACTAAGATATGCACGTCAGTAGTCGTTACAGTCCCTACTTGTCGATGTAAGTGTAGACGTTGACTAAGACATGCACGTCTGTAGTCGTTACAGTCCCTACTTGTCGTGGTAAGTGTAGACGTTGACTAAGACATGCACGTCAGTAGTCGTTACAGTCCCTACTTGTCGTGGTAAGTGTAGACGTTGACTAAGACATGCACGTCTGTAGTCGTTACAGTCCCTACTTGTCGATGTAAGTGTAGACGTTGACTAAGACATGCACGTCTGTAGTCGTTACAGTCCCTACTTGTCGTGGTAAGTGTAGACGTTGACTAAGACATGCACGTCTGTAGTCGTACAGTCCCTACTACTTGTAAGTGTAGACGTTGTAAGTGTAGTCGTTACAGTTGACTAAGTAATGTAGACGTTGACTAAGACATGCAGTGTAGTCGTTACAGTCAGTCCCTACTTGTCGTGGTAAGTGTAGACGTTGACTAAGACATGCACGTCTGTAGTCGTTACAGTCCCTACTTGTCGTGGTAAGTGTAGACGTTGACTAAGACATGCACGTCTGTAGTCGTTACAGTCCCTACTTGTCGTGGTAAGTGTAGACGTTGACTAAGACATGCACGTCTGTAGTCGTTACAGTCCCTACTTGTCGTGGTAGTGTGTAGACGTTGACTAAGACATGCACGTCTGTAGTCGTTACAGTCCCTACCCTTTGTCGTAAGTGTAGACGTTGTACATGTGTTGTCGTTACTTGTCGTGGTAAGTGTAGTGACTAAGACATTGCACGTCTGTAGTCGTTACAGTCCCTACTTGTGTGGTAAGTGTAGACGTTGACTAAGACATGCACGTCATTAGTCGTTACAGTCCCTACTTGTCGTGGTAAGTGTAGACGTTTGACTAAGACATGCACGTCTGTAGTCGTTACAGTCCCTACTTGTCGATGTAAGTGTAGACGTTGACTAAGACATGCACGTCAGTAGTCGTTACAGTCCCTACTTGTCGTGGTAAGTGTAGACGTTGACTAAGACATGCACGTCTGTAGTCGTTACAGTCCCTACTTGTCGTGGTAAGTGTAGACGTTGACTAAGACATGCACGTCAGTAGTCGTTACAGTCCCTACTTGTCGTGGTAAGTGTAGACGTTGACTAAGACATGCACGTCTGTAGTCGTTACAGTCCCTACTTGTCGTCGTGTAAGTGTAGACGTTGACTAAGACATGCACGTCAGTAGTCGTTACAGTCCCTACTTGTCGTTGTAAGTGTAGACGTTGACTAAGACATGCACGTCTGTAGTCGTTACAGTCCCTACTTGTCGTGGTAAGTGTAGACGTTGACTAAGACATGCACGTCTGTAGTCGTTACAGTCCCCTACTTGTCGTGGTAAGTGTAGACGTTGACTAAGACATGCACGTCTGTAGTCGTTACAGTCCCTACTTGTCGATGTAAGTGTAGACGTTGACTAAGACATGCACGTCTGTAGTCGTTACAGTCCCTACTTGTCGTGGTAAGTGTAGACGTTGACTAAGACATGCACGTCTGTAGTCGTTACAGTCCCTACTTGTCGATGTAAGTGTAGACGTTGACTAAGACATGCACGTCTGTAGTCGTTACAGTCCCTACTTGTCGTGTAAGTGTAGACGTTGACTAAGACATGCACGTCTGTAGTCGTTACAGTCCCTACTTGTCGTGGTAAGTGTAGACGTTGACTAAGACATGCACGTCTGTTAGTCGTTACAGTCCCTACTTGTCGTGTAAGTGTAGACGTTGACTAAGACATGCACGTCTGTAGTCGTACAGTCCCTACTTGTGTAGACGTTGACTAAGACATGTTGACGTTACAGTCCCTACTTGTCGTGGTGTAGTGTAGACGTTGACTAAGACATGCACGTCGTCGTTACAGTCCCTACTTGTCGTGGTAAGTGTAGACGTTGACTAAGACATGCACGTAGTAGTCGTTACAGTCCCTACTTGTCGATGTAAGTGTAGACGTTGACTAAGACATGCACGTCTGTAGTCGTTACAGTCCCTACTTGTCGTGGTAAGTGTAGACGTTGACTAAGACATGCACGTCTGTAGTCGTTACAGTCCCTACTTGTGTGATGTAAGTGTAGACGTTGACTAAGACATGCACGTCTGTAGTCGTTACAGTCCCTACTTGTCGTGGTAAGTGTAGTGACGTTGACTAAGACATGCACGTCAGTAGTCGTTACAGTCCCTACTTGTCGTGGTAAGTGTAGACGTTGACTAAGACATGCACGTCTGTAGTCGTTACAGTCCCTACTTGTCGATGTAAGTGTAGACGTTGACTAAGACATGCACGTCTGTAGTCGTTACAGTCCCTACTTGTCGTGGTAAGTGTAGACGTTGACTAAGACATGCACGTCAGTAGTCGTTACAGTCCCTACTTGTCGATGTAAGTGTAGACGTTGACTAAGACATGCACGTCAGTAGTCGTTACAGTCCCTACTTGTCGTGGTAAGTGTAGACGTTGACTAAGACATGCACGTCTGTAGTCGTTACAGTCCCTACTTGTCGTGGTAAGTGTAGACGTTGACTAAGACATGCACGTCTGTAGTCGTTACAGTCCTACTTGTCGATGTAAGTGTAGACGTTGACTAAGACATGCACGTCTGTAGTCGTTACAGTCCCTACTTGTCGTGGTAAGTGTAGACGTTGACTAAGACATGCACGTCAGTAGTCGTTACAGTCCCTACTTGTCGTGGTAAGTGTAGACGTTGACTAAGACATGCACGTCTGTAGTCGTTACAGTCCCTACTTGTCGTGGTAAGTGTAGACGTTGACTAAGACATGCACGTCTGTAGTCGTTACAGTCCCTACTTGTCGTGTAAGTGTAGACGTTGACTAAGACATGCACGTCTGTAGTCGTTACAGTCCCTACTTGTCGTGGTAAGTGTAGACGTTGACTAAGACATGCACGTCAGTAGTCGTTACAGTCCCTACTTGTCGTGGTAAGTGTAGACGTTGACTAAGACATGCACGTCTGTAGTCGTACAGTCCCTACTTGTCGATGTAAGTGTAGACGTTGACTAAGACATGCACGTCTGTAGTCGTTACAGTCCCTACTTGTCGTGGTAAGTGTAGACGTTGACTAAGACATGCACGTCTGTAGTCGTTACAGTCCCTACTTGTCGTGGTAAGTGTAGACGTTGACTAAGTGTAGACGTGACTGTAGTCGTTACAGTCCCGTCTACGTATGTAAGTGTAGTCGTTACAGTCCCTACTTGTCGTGGTAAGTGTAGACGTTGACTAAGACATGCACGTCTGTAGTCGTTACAGTCCCTACTTGTCGTGGTAAGTGTAGACGTTGACTAAGACATGCACGTCTGTAGTCGTTACAGTCCCTACTTGTCGTGGTAAGTGTAGACGTTGACTAAGACATGCACGTCTGTAGTCGTTACAGTCCCTACTTGTCGTGTAAGTGTAGACGTTGACTAAGACATGCACGTCTGTAGTCGTTACAGTCCCTACTTGTCGTGGTAAGTGTAGACGTTGACTAAGACATGCACGTCTGTAGTCGTTACAGTCCCTACTTGTCGATGTAAGTGTAGACGTTGACTAAGACATGCACGTCAGTAGTCGTTACAGTCCCTACTTGTCGTGGTAAGTGTAGACGTTGACTAAGACATGCACGTCTGTAGTCGTTACAGTCCCTACTTGTCGTTTGTAAGTGTAGACGTTGACTAAGACATGCACGTCTGTAGTCGTTACAGTCCCTACTTGTCGTGGTAAGTGTAGACGTTGACTAAGACATGCACGTCTGTAGTCGTTACAGTCCCTACTTGTCGTGGTAAGTGTAGACGTTGACTAAGACATGCACTCAGTAGTCGTTACAGTCCCTACTTGTCGTGGTAAGTGTAGACGTTGACTAAGACATGCACGTCTGTAGTCGTTACAGTCCCTACTTGTCGTGGTAAGTGTAGACGTTGACTAAGACATGCACGTCAGTAGTCGTTACAGTCCCTACTTGTCGTGGTAAGTGTAGACGTTGACTAAGACATGCACGTCTGTAGTCGTTACAGTCCCTACTTGTCGTGGTAAGTGTAGACGTTGACTAAGACATGCACGTCTGTAGTCGTTACAGTCCCTACTTGTCGTGTAAGTGTAGACGTTGACTAAAGACATGCACGTCAGTAGTCGTTACAGTCCCTATTTGTCGATGTAAGTGTAGACGTTGACTAAGACATGCACGTCTGTAGTCGTTACAATCCCTACTTGTCGTGGTAAGTGTAGACGTTGACTAAGACATGCACGTCTGTAGTCGTTACAGTCCCTACTTGTCGTGGTAAGTGTAGACGTTGACTAAGACATGCACGTCAGTAGTCGTTACAGTCCCTACTTGTCGATGTAAGTGTAGACGTTGACTAAGACATGCACGTCTGTAGTCGTTACAGTCCCTACTTGTCGTGGTAAGTGTAGACGTTGACTAAGACATGCACGTCTGTAGTCGTTACAGTCCCTACTTGTCGTGGTAAGTGTAGACGTTGACTAAGACATGCACGTCTGTAGTCGTTACAGTCCCTACTTGTCGATGTAAGTGTAGACGTTGACTAAGACATGCACGTCTGTAGTCGTTACAGTCCCTACTTGTCGTGGTAAGTGTAGACGTTGACTAAGACATGCACGTCTGTAGTCGTTACAGTCCCTACTTGTCGTGGTAAGTGTAGACGTTGACTAAGACATGCACGTCTGTAGTCGTTACAGTCCCTACTTGTCGTGGTAAGTGTAGACGTTGACTAAGACATGCACGTCTGTAGTCGTTACAGTCCCTACTTGTCGTGGTAAGTGTAGACGTTGACTAAGACATGCACGTCAGTAGTCGTTACAGTCCCTACTTGTCGTGGTAAGTGTAGACGTTGACTAAGACATGCACGTCTGTAGTCGTTACAGTCCCTACATTTCGATGCAAGTGTAGACGTTGACTAAGACATGCACGTCAGAAGTCGTTACAGTCCCTACTTGTCGTGGTAAGTGTAGACGTTGACAGACATGCACGTCTGTAGTCGTTACAGTCCCTACTTGTCGTGGTAAGTGTAGACGTTGACTAAGACATGCACGTCTGTAGTCGTTACAGTCCCTACTTGTCGTGGTAAGTGTAGACGTTGACTAAGACATGCACGTCAGTAGTCGTTACAGTCCCTACTTGTCGTGGTAAGTGTAGACGTTGACTAAGACATGCACGTCTGTAGTCGTTACAGTCCCTACTTGTCGATGGTAAGTGTAGACGTTGACTAAGACATGCACGTCTGTAGTCGTTACAGTCCCTACTTGTCGTGGTAAGTGTAGACGTTGACTAAGACATGCACGTCTGTTGTCGTTACAGTCCCTATTTGTCGATGTAAGTGTAGACGTTGACTAAGACATGCACGTCTGTAGTCGTTACAATCCCTACTTGTTGTGGTAAGTGTAGACGTTGACTAAGACATGCACGTCTGTAGTCGTTACAGTCCCTACTTGTCGTGGTAAGTGTAGACGTTGACTAAGACATGCACGTCAGTAGTCGTTACAGTCCCTACTTGTCGATGTAAGTGTAGACGTTGACTAAGACATGCCGTCTGTAGTCGTTACAGTCCCTACTTGTCGTGGTAAGTGTAGACGTTGACTAAGACATGCACCTCATTTGTCGTTACAGTCCCTACTTCTCGTTGTAAGTGTACACGTTGACAATGTCATGCCCGTCTGTAGTCGTTACACTCCCTACTTGTCGTGGTAAGTGTAGACGTTGACTAAGACATGCACGTTTGTAGTCGTTACAGTCCCTACTTGTCGTGGTAAGTGTAGACGTTGACTTAGACATGCCCGTCTGTAGTCGTTACAGTCCTTACTTGTCGATGTAAGTGTAGACGTTGACTAAGACATGTACGTATGTAGTCGTTACAGTCCCTACTTTTCGTGGTAAGTGTCCAAGTTGATAAAGACATGCACGTCAGTAGTCGTTACAGATCCTACTTGTCGATGTAAGTGTAGACGTTGACTAAGACATGCACGTCTGTTGTCGTTACAGTCCCTACTTGTCGTTGTAAGTGTAGACGTTGACTAAGACATGAACGTCTGTAGTCGTTACAGTCCCTACTTGTCGTGGTAAGTGTAGACGTTGACTAAGACATGCACGTCAGTAGTCGTTACAGTCCCTACTTGTCGATGTAAGTGTAGACGTTGACTAAGACATGCACGTCTGTAGTCGTTACAGTCCCTATTGTCGTCGTAAGTGTAGACGTTGATTAGACATGCACGTCTGTAGTCGTTACAGTCCCTACTTGTCGATGCAAGTGTAGACGTTGACTAAGACATGTACGTCTGTAGTCGTTACAGTCCCTACTTGTCATGCTAAGTGTAGACGTTGACTAAGACATGCACGTCTGTAGTCGTTACAGTCCTTACTTGTCGTGGTAAGTGTAGACGTTGACTAAGACATGCACCTCATTAGTCGTTACAGTCCCTACTTGTCGTGGTAAGTGTAGACGTTGACTAAGACATGCACGTCTGTAGTCGTTACAGTCCCTACTTGTCGTGGTAAGTGTAGACGTTGACTAAGACATGCACGTCTGTAGTCGTTACAGTCCCTACTTGTCGATGTAAGTGTAGACGTTGACTAAGACATGCACGTCTGTAGTCGTTACAGTCCCTACTTGTCGTGTAAGTGTAGACGTTGACTAAGACATGTACGTCTGTAGTCGTTACAGTCCCTACTTGTCGTGGTAAGTGTAGACGTTGACTAAGACATGCACGTTTGTAGTCGTTACAGTCCCTATTTGTCGATGTAAGTGTATACGTTGACTAAGACATGCACGTCTGTAGTCGTCACAGTCCCTACTTGTCGTGGTAAGTGTAGACGTTGACTAAGACATGCACGTCTGTTGTCGCTACAGTCTTTACTTGTCGATGTAAGTGTAGACGTTGACTAAGACATGCACGTCAGTAGTCGTTACAGTCCCTACATGTCGTGGTAAGTGTAGACGTTGACTAAGACATGCACGTCTGTAGTCGTTACAGTCCCTACTTGTCGTGGTAAGTGTAGACGTTGACTAAGACATGCACGTCTGTAGTCGTTACAGTCCCTACTTGTCGATGTAAGTGTAGACGTTGACGACGACATGCACGTCTGTAGTCGTTACAGTCCCTACTTGTCGTGGTAAGTGTAGACGTTGACTAAGACATGCACGTCTGTAGTCGTTACAGTCCCTACTTGTCGTGTAAGTGTAGACGTTGACTAAGACATGCACGTCTGTAGTCGTTACAGTCCCTACTTGTCGTGTAAGTGTAGACGTTGACTAAGACATGCACGTCTGTAGTCGTTACAGTCCCTACTTGTCGTGGTAAGTGTAGACGTTGACTAAGACATGCACGTCTGTAGTCGTTACAGTCCCTACTTGTCGTGGTAAGTGTAGAGACGTTGACTAAGACATGCACGTCTGTAGTCGTTACAGTCCCTACTTGTCGTGGTAAGTGTAGACGTTGACTAAGACATGCACGCAGTAGTCGTTACAGTCCCTACTTGTCATGGTAAGTGTAGACGTTGACTAAGACATGCACGTCTGTAGTCGTTACAGTCCCTACTTGTCGTGGTAAGTGTAGACGTTGACTAAGACATGCACGTCTGTAGTCGTTACAGTCCCTACTTGTCGTGGTAAGTGTAGACGTTGACTAAGACATGCACGTCTGTAGTCGTTACAGTCCCTACTTGTCGTGGTAAGTGTAAGTGTAGACGTTGACTAAGACATGCACGTCTGTAGTCGTTACAGTCCCTACTTGTCGTTGTAAGTGTAGACGTTGATTAAGACATGCACGTCAGTATTCGCTACAGTCCCTACTTGTCGTGGTAAGTGTAGTCGTTGACTAAGACATGCTAGTTTGTAGTCGTTACAGTCCCTACTTGTCGTGATTAGTGTAGACATTGAATAAGATATGCATCTCATTAGTCGTTACAGTCCCTACTTGTCGTGGTAAGTGTACACGTTGACAAAGACATGCACGTCAGTAGTCGTTACAGAAACTACTTGTCGATGTTAGTGTAGATGTTGTCTAAGACATGTACGTCAGTAGTTGTTACAGTCCCTATTTTCGTGGTAGGTGTAGACGTTGACTAAGACATGCACGTTTGTAGTCGTTACAGTCCCTACTTGTCGTGGTAAGTGTAGACATTGACTTAGACATGCCCGTCTGTAGTCGTTACAGTCCTTACTTGTCGATGTAAGTGTAGACGTTGACCAAGACATGTACGTATGTAGTCGTTACAGTCCCTACTTTTCGTGGTAAGTGTCCACGTTGACTTAGACATGCACGTCAGTAGTCGTTACAGATCCTACTTGTCGATGTAAGTGTAGACGTTGACTAAGACATGCACGTCTGTAGTCGTTACAGTCCCTACTTGTCGTGGTAAGTGTAGACGTTGACTAAGATATGCACGTCAGTAGTCGTTACAGTCCCTACTTGTCGATGTAAGTGTAGACGTTGACTAAGACATGCACGTCTGTAGTCGTTACAGTCCCTACTTGTCGATGGTAAGTGTAGACGTTGACTAAGACATGCACGTCTGTAGTCGTTACAGTCCCTATTTGTCGATGTAAGTGTAGACGTTGACTAAGACATGCACGTCTGTAGTCGTTACAGTCCCTACTTGTCGTGGTAAGTGTAGACGTTGACTAAGACATGCACGTCTGTAGTCGTTACAGTCCCTACTTGTCGTGGTAAGTGTAGACGTTGACTAAGACATGCACGTCAGTAGTCGTTACAGTCCCTACTTGTCGTGGTAAGTGTAGACGTTGACTAAGACATGCACGTCTGTGTCGTTACAGTCCCTACTTGTCGTGGTAAGTGTAGACGTTGACTAAGACATGCACGTCTGTAGTCGTTACAGTCCCTACTTGTCGTGGTAAGTGTAGACGTTGACTAAGACATGCACGTCTGTAGTCGTTACAGTCCCTACTTGTCGATGTAAGTGTAGACGTTGACTAAGACATGCACGTCTGTAGTCGTTACAGTCCCTACTTGTCGTGGTAAGTGTAGACGTTGACTAAGACATGCACGTTGTAGTCGTTACAGTCCCTACTTGTCGTGGTAAGTGTAGACGTTTGACTAAGACATGCACGTCTGTAGTCGTTACAGTCCCTACTTGTCGATGTAAGTGTAGACGTTGACTAAGACATGCACGTCTGTAGTCGTTACAGTCCCTACCTGTTGTAGTAAGTGTAGACGTTGACTAAGACATGCACGTCAGAAGTCGTTACAGTCCCTACTTGTCGTGGTAAGTGTAGACGTTGACTAAGACATGCACGTCTGTAGTCGTTACAGTCCTACTTGTCGATGTAAGTGTAGACGTTGACTAAGACATGCACGTCTGTAGTCGTTACAGTCCCTACTTGTGTGGTAAGTGTAGACGTTGACTAAGACATGCACGTCATGTAGTCGTTACAGTCCCTACTTGTCGATGGTAAGTGTAGACGTTGACTAAGACATGCACGTCTGTAGTCGTTACAGTCCCTACTTGTCGTTGTAAGTGTAGACGTTGACTAAGACATGCACGTCTGTAGTCGTTACAGTCCCTACTTGTCGTGGTAAGTGTAGACGTTGACTAAGACATGCACGTCTGTGTAGTCGTTACAGTCCCTACTTGTCGTGTAAGTGTAGACGTTGACTAAGACATGCACGTCTGTAGTCGTTACAGTCCCTACTTGTCGTGGTAAGTGTAGACGTTGACTAAGACATGCACGTCTGTAGTCGTTACAGTCCTACTTGTCGATGTAAGTGTAGACGTTGACTAAGACATGTACGTCTGTAGTCGTTACAGTCCCTATTGTCGTGGTAAGTGTAGACGTTGACTAAGACATGCACGTCTGTAGTCGTTACAGTCCCTACTTGTCGTGGTAAGTGTAGACGTTGACTAAGACATGCACGTCTGTAGTCGTTACAGTCCCTACTTGTCGTTGTAAGTGTAGACGTTGACTAAGACATGCACGTCTGTAGTCGTTACAGTCCCTACTTGTCGTGGTAAGTGTAGACGTTGACTAAGACATGCACGTCAGTAGTCGTTACAGTCCCTACTTGTCGTGGTAAGTGTAGACGTTGACAAAGACATGACACGTCAGAGTTGTAGTTGTCGTTACAGTCCCTACTTGTCGTGGTAAGTGTAGACGTTGACTAAGACATGCACGTCAGTAGTCGTTACAGTCCCCTACTTGTCGTGGTAAGTGTAGACGTTGACTAAGACATACACGTCTGTAGTCGTTACAGTCCCTACTTGTCGTGGTAAGTGTAGACGTTGACTAAGACATGCACGTCTGTAGTCGTTACAGTCCCTACTTGTCGTGGTAAGTGTAGACGTTGACTAAGACATGCACGTCTGTAGTCGTTACAGTCCCTACTTGTCGTGGTAAGTGTAGACGTTGACTAAGACATGCACGTCTGTAGTCGTTACAGTCCCTACTTGTCGTGGTAAGTGTAGACGTTGACTAAGACATGCACGTCAGTAGTCGTTACAGAACCTACTTGTCGATGTAAGTGTAGACGTTGACTAAGACATGCACGTCAGTAGTCGTTACAGTCCCTACTTGTCGTGGTAAGTGTAGACGTTGACTAAGACATGCACGTCTGTAGTCGTTACAGTCCCTACTTGTCGTGGTAAGTGTGTAGACGTTGACTAAGACATGCACGTCTGTAGTCGTTACAGTCCCTACTTGTCGTGGTAAGTGTAGACGTTGACTAAGACATGCACGTTAGAAGAGTGAGACTGCCCGTGTCGTTCGTTACAGTCCTACTTGTCGTGGTAAGTGTAGACGTTGACTAAGACATGCACGTCTGTAGTCGTTACAGTCCCTACTTGTCGTGGTAAGTGTAGACGTTGACTAAGACATGCATGGTCTGTAGTCGTTCAGTACTTGTCGTGGTAAGTAGACACGTTGACTAAAGACTACACGTCAGTCGTCCCTACTTGGTGTAAGTGTAGACGTTGACTAAGACATGCACGTCTGTAGTCGTTACAGTCCCTACTTGTCGTCGATGTAGTGTGTAGACGTTGACTAAGACATGCATGTACGTCTGTAGTCGTTACAGTCCCTACTTGTCGTGGTAAGTGTGTAGACGTTGACTAAGACATGCACGTCAGTAGTCGTTACAGTCCCTACTTGTCGATGTAAGTGTAGACGTTGACTAAGACATGCACGTCTGTAGTCGTTACAGTCCCTACTTTTTCGTGGTAAGTGTAGACGTTGACTAAGACATGCACGTTTGTAGTCGTTACAGTCCCTACTTGTCGTGGTAAGTGTAGACGTTGACTTAGACATGCACGTCTGTAGTCGTTACAGTCCCTACTTGTCGATGTAAGTGTAGACGTTGACTAAGACATGCACGTCTGTAGTCGTTTACAGTCCCTACTTGTCGTGGTAAGTGTAGACGTTGACTAAGACATGCACGTCTGTAGTCGTTACAGTCCCTACTTGTCGTGGTAAGTGTAGACGTTGACTAAGACATTGACACGACTGTAGTCGTTACAGTCCCTACTTGTCGTGGTAAGTGTACAGACGTTGACTAAGACATGCACGTCTGTAGTCGTTACAGTCCCTACTTGTCGTGGTAAGTGTAGACGTTGACTAAGACATGCACGTCTGTAGTCGTTACAGTCCCTACTTGTCGTGTAAGTGTAGACGTTGACTAAGACATGCACGTCTGTAGTCGTTACAGTCCCTACTTGTCGTGGTAAGTGTAGACGTTGACTAAGACATGCACGTCTGTAGTCGTTACAGTCCCTACTTGTCGTGGTAAGTGTAGACGTTGACTAAGACATGCACGTCTGTAGTCGTTACAGTCCCTACTTGTCGTGGTAAGTGTAGACGTTGACTAAGACATGCACGTCTGTAGTCGTTACAGTCCCTACTTGTCGATGTAAGTAAGTGTAGACGTTGACTAAGACATGCACGTCTGTAGTCGTTACAGTCCCTACTGTCGTGGGTAAGTGTAGACGTTGACTAAGACATGATTATGCACGTCAGTAGTCGTTACAGTCCCTACTTGTCGTGGTAAGTGTAGACGTTGACTAAGACATGCACGTTGTAGTCGTTACAGTCCCTACTTGTCGTGGTGTAAGTGTAGACGTTGACTAAGACATGCACGTCTGTAGTCGTTACAGTCCCTACTTGTCGTGGTAAGTGTAGACGTTGACTAAGACATGCACGTCTTGTAGTCGTTACAGTCCCTACTTGACGTAGTGTAGAGACTACATGTCTGTAGTCGTTACAGTCCCTCTTGTCGTGGTAGTGTAGACGTTGACTAAGACATGCACGTCTGTAGTCGTTACAGTCCCTACTTGTCGTGGTAAGTGTAGACGTTGACTAAGACATGCACGTCTGTAGTCGTTTACAGTCCCTACTTGTCGTGGTAAGTGTAGACGTTGACTAAGACATGCACGTCTGTTAGTCGTTACAGTCCCTACTTGTCGTGGTAAGTGTAGACGTTGACTAAGACATGCACGTCAGTAGTCGTTACAGTCCCTACTTGTCGATGTAAGTGTAGACGTTGACTAAGACATGCACGTCCTGTAGTCGTTACAGTCCCTACTTGTCGTGGTAAGTGTAGACGTTGACTAAGACATGCACGTCTGTAGTCGTTACAGTCCCTACTTGTCGTGGTAAGTGTAGACGTTGACTAAGACATGCACGTCTGTAGTCGTTACAGTCCCTACTTGTCGTGTGTAAGTGTAGACGTTGACTAAGACATGCACGTCTGTAGTCGTTACAGTCCCTACTTGTCATGGTAAGTGTAGACGTTGACTAAGACATGCACGTCTGTAGTCGTTACAGTCCCTACTTGTCGATGTAAGAGTAGACGTTGACTAAGACATGCACGTCAGTAGTCGTTACAGTCCCTACTTGTCGTGGTAAGTGTAGACGTTGACTAAGACATGCACGTCAGTAGTCGTTACAGTCCCTACTTGTCGATGTAAGTGTAGACGTTGACTAAGACATGCACGTCTGTAGTCGTTACAGTCCCTACTTGTCGTGGTAAGTGTAGACGTTGACTAAGACATGCACGTCTGTAGTCGTTACAGTCCCTACTTGTCGTGGGTAAGTGTAGACGTTGACTAAGACATGCCGTCTGTAGTCGTTACAGTCCCTACTTGTCGATGTAAGTGTAGACGTTGACTAAGACATGCACGTCTGTAGTCGTTACAGTCCCTACTTGTTGTTGTAAGTGTAGTCGTTGACTAAGACATGCACGTCAGTAGTCGTTACAGTCCCTACTTGTCGTGATGTAAGTGTAGACGTTGACTAAGACATGCACGTCTGTAGTCGTTACAGTCCCTACTTGTCGATGTAGTGTAGACGTTGACTAAGACATGCACGTCTGTAGTCGTTACAGTCCCTACTTGTCGTGGTAAGTGTAGACGTTGACTAAGACATGCACGTCTGTTGTCGTTACAGTCCCTACTTGTTGTTGTAAGTGTAGACGTTGACTAAGACATGTACGTCTGTAGTCGTTACAGTCCCTACTTGTCATGCTAAGTGTAGACGTTGACTAAGACATGCACGTCTGTAGTCGTTACAGTCCCTACTTGTCGTGGTAAGTGTAGACGTTGACTAAGACATGCACGTCTGTAGTCGTTACAGTCCCTACTTGTCATGCTAAGTGTAGACGTTGACTAAGACATGCACGTCTGTAGTCGTTACAGTCCTTACTTGTCGTGGTAAGTGTAGACGTTGACTAAGACATGCACCTCATTAGTCGTTACAGTCCCTACTTGTCGTGGTAAGTGTAGACGTTGACTAAGAAATGCACGTCTGTAGTCGTTACAGTCCCTACTTGTCGATGTAAGTGTAGACGTTGACTAAGACATGCACGTCTGTAGTCGTTACAGTCCCTACTTGTCGTGGTAAGTGTAGACGTTGACTAAGACATGCACGTCTGTAGTCGTTACAGTCCCTACTTGTCGATGTAAGTGTAGACGTTGACTAAGACATGTACGTCATGTAGTCGTTACAGTCCCTACTTGTCGTGGTAAGTGTAGACGTTGACTAAGACATGCACGTCTGTAGTCGTTACAGTCCCTACTTGTCGTGGTAAGTGTAGACGTTGACTAAGACATGCACGTCTGTAGTCGTTACAGTCCCTACTTGTCGATGTAAGTGTAGACGTTGACTAAGACATGCACGTCTGTAGTCGTTACAGTCCCTACTTGTCGTGGTAAGTGTAGACGTTGACTAAGACATGCACGTCTGTAGTCGTTACAGTCCCTACTGTGTCGTGGTAAGTGTAGACGTTGACTAAGACATGCACGTCTGTAGTCGTTACAGTCCCTACTTGTCGATGTAAGTGTAGACGTTGACTAAGACATGCACGTCTGTAGTCGTTACAGTCCCTACTTGTCGTGGTAAGTGTAGACGTTGACTAAGACATGCACGTCTGTAGTCGTTACAGTCCCTACTTTGTCGTTGTAAGTGTAGACGTTGACTAAGACATGCACGTTGTAGTCGTTACAGTCCCTACTTGTCGTGGTAAGTGTAGACGTTGACTAAGAGACATGCGTCGTCTGTAGTCGTTACAGTCCTTACTTGTCGTGGTAAGTGTAGACGTTGACTAAGACATGCACTCATGTAGTCGTTACAGTCCCTACTTGTCGTGGTAAGTGTAGACGTTGACTAAAGACATGCACGTCAGTAGTCGTTACAGTCCCTACTTGTCGATGTAAGTGTAGACGTTGACTAAGACATGCACGTCTGTAGTCGTTACAGTCCTGTAGTCGTTTGGTAAGTGTAGACGTTGACTAAGACATGTACGTGTAGTCGTTACAGTCCCTACTTGTTGTGGTAAGTGTAGACGTTGACTAAGACATGCACGTCTGTAGTCGTTACAGTCCCTACTTGTCGTGGTAAGTGTAGACGTTGACTAAGACATGAAGCACGTCAGTAGTCGTTACAGTCCCTACTTGTCGTGGTAAGTGTAGACGTTGACTAAGACATGCACGTCTGTAGTCGTTACAGTCCTACTTGTCGTGGTAAGTGTAGACGTTGACTAAGACATGCACGTCTGTAGTCGTTACAGTCCCTACTTGTCGTGGGTAAGTGTAGACGTTGACTAAGGACATGACGTCTGTAGTCGTTACAGTCCCTACTTGTCGTGGTAAGTGTACACGTTGACTAAGACATGCACGTCAGTAGTCGTTACAGTCCCTACTTGTCGTGGTAAGTGTAGTTGACTAAGACATGCATGTAGTAGTCGTTACAGTCCCTACTTGTCGTGGTAAGTGTAGACGTTGACTAAGACATGCACGTCTGTAGTCGTTACAGTCCCTACTTGTCGTGGTAAGTGTAGACGTTGACTAGACATGCACGTCTGTAGTCGTTACAGTCCCTACTTGTCGTGGTAAGTGTAGACGTTGACTAAGACATGCACGTCAGTAGTCGTTACAGTCCCTACTTGTCGTGGTAAGTGTAGACGTTGACTAAGACATGCACGTCTGTAGTCGTTACAGTCCTACTTGTCGATCCAAGTGTAGACGTTGACTTAAGACATGCACGTCTGTAGTCGTTACAGTCCCTACTTGTTGTGGTAAGTGTAGACGTTGACTAAGACATGCAAGGCAGTTGTCGTTACAGTCCCTACTTGTCGATGTAAGTGTAGACGTTGACTAAGACATGCACGTCTGTAGTCGTTGCAGTCCCTGCATGTCGATCCAAGAGAAGACGTTGACTTAGACATGCACGTCTGTAGTCGTTACAGTCCCTACTTGTTGTGGTAAGTGTAGACTTTGACTAAGACATGCATGTCTGTAGTCGTTACAGTCCCTACTTGTCATGGTAAGTGTAGACGTTGACTAAGACATGAACGTCTGTAGTCGCTACAGTCCCTACTTGTCGTTGTAAGTGTAGACGTCGATTAAGACATGCACGTCAGTATTCGCTACAGTCCCTACTTGTCGTGGTAAGTGTAGTCGTTGACTAAGACATGCTAGTTTGTAGTCGTTACAGTCCCTACTTGTCGTGATTAGTGTAGACATTGACTAAGACATGCACCTCATTAGTCGTTACAGTCCCTACTTGTCGTGGTAAGTGTACACGTTGACTAAGACATGCACGTCAGTAGTCGTTACAGAAACTACTTGTCGATGTTAGTGTAGATGTTGACTAAGACATGTACGTCAGTAGTTGTTACAGTCCCTATTTTCGTGGTAGGTGTAGACGTTGACTAAGACATGCACGTTTGTAGTCGTTACAGTCCCTACTTGTCGTGGTAAGTGTAGACATTGACTTAGACATGCCCGTCTGTAGTCGTTACAGTCCTTACTTGTCGATGTAAGTGTAGACGTTGACTAAGACATGCACGTCTGTTGTCGTTACAGTCCCTACTTGTCGTGGTAAGTGTAGACGTTGACTAAGACATGCACGTCTGTAGTCGTTACAGTCCCTACTTGTCGATGTAAGTGTAGACGTTGACTAAGACATGCACGTCTGTAGTCGTTACAGTCCCTACTTGTCGATGTAAGTGTAGACGTTGACTAAGACATGCACGTCTGTAGTCGTTACAGTCCCTTATCCCTACTGTCGATGTAAGAGTGTAGACGTTGACTAAGACATGCACGTCTGTAGTCGTTACAGTCCCTACTTGTCGTGGTAAGTGTAGACGTTGACTAAGACATGCACGTCTGTTGTCGTTACAGTCCCTACTTGTCGATGTAAGTGTAGACGTTGACTAAGACATGCACGTCTGTAGTCGTTACATTCACTACTTGTCGTGGTAAGTGTAGACGTTGACTAAGACATGCACGTCTGTAGTCGTTACAGTCCCTACTTGTGTCGTGGTAAGTGTAGACGTTGACTAAGACATGCACGTCTGTAGTCGTTACAGTCCCTACTTGTCGTGGTAAGTGTAGACTTTGACTAAGACATGCACGTCAGTAGTCGTTACAGTCCCTACTTGTCGTGGTAAGTGTAGACGTTGACTAAGATATGCACGTAAGTAGTCGTTACAGTCCCTACTTGTCGATGTAAGTGTAGACGTTGACTAAGACATGCACGTCTGTAGTCGTTACAGTCCCTACTTGTCGTGGTAAGTGTAGACGTTGACTAAGACATGCACGTCTGTAGTCGTTACAGTCCCTACTTGTCGTGGTAAGTGTAGACGTTGACTTAGACATGCACGTCTGTAGTCGTTACAGTCCCTACTTGTCGATGTAAGTATATACGTTGACTAAGACATGCACAACGTATGTAGTCGTTACAGTCCCTACTTGTCGTGGTAAGTGTAGACGTTGACTAAGACATGCACGTCTGTAGTCGTTACAGTCCCTACTTGTCGATGTAAGTGTAGACGTTGACTAAGACATGCACGTCTGTAGTCGTTACAGTCCCTACTTGTCGATGTAAGTGTAGACGTTGACTAAGACATGCACGTCTGTAGTCGTTTACAGTCCCTACTTGTCGTGGTAAGTGTAGACGTTGACTAAGACATGCACGTCTGTAGTCGTTACAGTCCCTACTTGTCGTGGTAAGTGTAGACGTTGACTAAGACATGCACGTCTGTAGTCGTTACAGTCCCTACTTGTCGTGGTAAGTGTAGACGTTGACTAAGACATGCACGTCAGTAGTCGTTACAGTCCCTACTTGTCGTGTAAGTGTAGACGTTGACTAAGACATGCACGTCAGTAGTCGTTACAGTCCCTACTTGTCGTGGTAAGTGTAGACGTTGACTAAGACATGCACGTCAGTAGTCGTTACAGTCCCTACATGTCGATGTAAGTGTAGACGTTGACTAAGACATGCACGTCTGTAGTCGTTACAGTCCCTACTTGTCGTGGTAAGTGTAGACGTTGACTAAGACATGCACGTCTGTAGTCGTTACAGTCCCTACTTGTCGTGGTAAGTGTAGACGTTGACTAAGACATGCACGTCTGTAGTCGTTACAGTCCTACTTGTCGTGTAAGTGTAGACGTTGACTAAGACATGTACGTCTGTAGTCGTTACAGTCCCTACTTGTCGTGGTAAGTGTGACGACGTTGACTAAGACATGCACGTCTGTAGTCGTTACAGTCCCTACTTGTCGATGTAAGTGTAGACGTTGACTAAGACATGCACGTCTGTAGTCGTTACAGTCCCTACTTGTCGTGTAAGTGTAGACGTTGACTAAGACATGCACGTCTGTAGTCGTTACAGTCCCTACTTGTCGATGTAAGTGTAGACGTTGACTAAGACATGCACGTCTGTAGTCGTTACAGTCCCTACTTGTCGTGTAAGTGTAGACGTTGACTAAGACATGCACGTCTGTAGTCGTTACAGTCCCTACTTGTCGTGGTAAGTGTAGACGTTGACCAAGACATGCACGTCTGTAGTCGTTACAGTCCCTACTTGTCGTGGTAAGTGTAGACGTTGACTAAGACATGCACGTTTGTAGTCGTTACAGTCCCTAATTGTCGTGGTAAGTGTAGACGTTGACTTAGACATGCCCGTCTGTAGTCGCTACAGTCCCTACTTGTCGTGGTAAGTGTAGACGTTGACTAAGACATGCACGTCTGTAGTCGTTACAGGTCCCTACTTGTCGTGGTAAGTGTAGACGTTGACTAAGACATGCACGTCAGTAGTCGTTACAGTCCCTACTTGTCGATGGTAAGTGTAGACGTTGACTAAGACATGCACGTCTGTAGTCGTTACAGTCCCTACTTGTCGTTGTAAGTGTAGACGTTGACTAAGACATGCACGTCTGTAGTCGTTACAGTCCCTACTTGTCGTGGTAAGTGTAGACGTTGACTAAGACATGCACGTCAGTAGTCGTTACAGTCCCTACTTGTCGTGTAAGTGTAGACGTTGACTAAGACATGCACGTCTGTAGTCGTTACAGTCCCTACTTGTCGTGGTAAGTGTAGACGTTGACTAAGACATGCACGTCTGTAGTCGTTACAGTCCCTACTTGTCGTGTAAGTGTAGACGTTGACTAAGACATGCACGTCTGTAGTCGTTACAGTCCCTACTTGTCGTGGTAAGTGTAGACGTTGACTAAGACATGCACGTCTGTAGTCGTTACAGTCCCTACTTGTCGTTGTAAGTGTAGACGTTGACTAAGACATGCACGTCTGTAGTCGTTACAGTCCCTACTTGTCGTGGTAAGTGTAGACGTTGACTAAGACATGCACGTTGTAGTCGTTACAGTCCCTACTTGTCGTGGTAAGTGTAGACGTTGACTAAGACATGCACGTCTGTAGTCGTTACAGTCCCTACTTGTCGATGGTAAGTGTAGACGTTGACTAAGACATGCACGTCAGTAGTCGTTACAGTCCCTACTACTTGTCGTGGTAAGTGTAGACGTTGACTAAGACATGCACGTCAGTAGTCGTTACAGTCCCTACTTGTCGTGGTAAGTGTAGACGTTGACTAAGACATGCACGTCTGTAGTCGTTACAGTCCCTACTTGTCGTGGTGTAAGTGTAGACGTTGACTAAGACATGCACGTCTGTAGTCGTTACAGTCCCTACCTTGTCGATGTAAGTGTAGACGTTGACTAAGACATGCACGTCTGTAGTCGTTACAGTCCCTACTTGTCGTGGTAAGTGTAGACGTTGACTAAGACATGCACGTCTGTAGTCGTTGCAGTCCCTGCATGTCGATCCAAGAGAAGACGTTGACTTAGACATGCACGTCTGTAGTCGTTACAGTCCCTACTTGTCGTGGTAAGTGTAGACGTTGACTAAGACATGCACGTCTGTAGTCGTTACAGTCCCTACTTGTCGATGGTAAGTGTAGACGTTGACTAAGACATGCACGTCTGTAGTCGTTACAGTCCCTACTTGTCGTGGTAAGTGTAGACGTTGACTAAGACATGCACGTTGTAGTATTAGTCGTTACAGTCCCTACTTGTCGTGGTTAAGTGTAGACGTTGACTAAGACATGCACGTCTGTAGTCGTTACAGTCCCTACTTGTCGTGGTAAGTGTAGACGTTGACTAAGACATGCACTTCATTAGTCGTTACAGTCCCTACTTGTCGTGGTAAGTGTACACGTTGACAAAGACATGCACGTCAGTAGTCGTTACAGTCCCTACTTGTCGATGTAAGTGTAGACGTTGACTAAGACATGCACGTCAGTAGTCGTTACAGTCCCTACTTTTCGTGGTAGGTGTAGACGTTGACTAAGACATGCACGTTTGTAGTCGTTACAGTCCCTACTTGTCGGTAAGTGTAGACGTTGATTAGACATGCACGTCTGTAGTCGTTACAGTCCCTACTTGTCGATGTAAGTGTAGACGTTGACTAAGACATGCACGTCTGTAGTCGTTACAGTCCCTACTTGTCGTCGTAAGTGTAAGTGTAGAGACATGCACGTCTGTAGACATGCACGTCAGTAGTCGTTACACATCCCTACTTCGTCAGTCGTGTAAGTGTAGACGTTTGACTGTAGACATGCACGTCTGTAAGTGTGTCGTTACAGTCCCTACTTGTCGTTTGTAAGTGTAGAAGTGTGACTTGATAACATGACGTGCACGTCAGTAGTCGTTACAGTCCCTACTTGTCGATGTAAGTGTAGACGTTGACTAAGACATGCACGTTGTAGTCGTTACAGTCCCTACTTGTCGTGGTAAGTGTACACGTTGACTAAAGACATGCACGTCTGTAGTCGTTACAGTCCCTACTTGTCGTGGTAAGTGTAGACGTTGACTAAGACATGCACGTCAGTTGTCGTTACAGTCCTACTTGTCGTGGTAAGTGTAGACGTTGACTAAGACATGCACGTCTGTAGTCGTTACAGTCCCTACTTGTCGTGGTAAGTGTAGACGTTGACTAAGACATGCACGTTTGTAGTCGTTACAGTCCCTACTTGTCGTGGTAAGTGTAGACGTTGACTAAGACATGCACGTCTGTAGTCGTTACAGTCCCTACTTGTCGATGTAAGTGTAGACGTTGACTAAGACATGCACGTCTGTAGTCGTTACAGTCCCTACTTGTCGTGGTAAGTGTAGACGTTGACTAAGACATGCACGTCAGTAGTCGTTACAGTCCCTACTTGTCGTGATGTAAGTGTAGACGTTGACTAAGACATGCACGTTGTAGTCGTTACAGTCCCTACTTGTCGTGGTAAGTGTAGACGTTGACTAAGACATGCACGTCTGTAGTCGTTACAGTCCCTACTTGTCGTGTAAGTGTAGACGTTGACTAAGACATGCACGTCAGTAGTCGTTACAGTCCCTACTTGTCGTGGTAAGTGTAGACGTTGACTAAGACATGCACGTCATGTAGTCGTTACAGTCCCTACTTGTCGTGGTAAGTGTAGACGTTGACTAAGACATGCACGTTTGTAGTCGTTACAGTCCCTACTTGTCGTGGTAAGTGTAGTAGACGTTGACTAAGACATGCACGTCTGTAGTCGTTACAGTCCCTACTTGTCGTGGTAAGTGTAGACGTTGACTAAGACATGCACGTCTGTAGTCGTTACAGTCCCTACTTGTCGTGGTAAGTGTAGACGTTGACTAAGACATGCACGTCTGTAGTCGTTGCAGTCCCTACATGTCGATCCAAGAGAAGACGTTGACTTAGACATGCACGTCTGTAGTCGTTACAGTCCCTACTTGTTGTGGTAAGTGTAGACTTTGACTAAGACATGCACGTCTGTAGTCGTTACAGTCCCTACTTGTCGATGGTAAGTGTAGACGTTGACTAAGACATGCACGTCTGTAGTCGTTACAGTCCCTACTTGTCGTGGTAAGTGTAGACGTTGACTAAGACATGCACGTCAGTAGTCGTTACAGTCCCTACTTGTCGTGGTAAGTGTAGTCGTTGACTAAGACATGCTAGTTTGTAGTCGTTACAGTCCCTACTTGTCGTGATTAGTGTAGACATTGACTAAGACATGCACCTCATTAGTCGTTACAGTCCCTACTTGTCGTGGTAAATGTACACGTTGACAAAGACATGCACGTCAGTAGTCGTTACAGAACCTACTTGTCGATGTAAGTGTAGATGTTGACTAAGACATGCACGTCAGTAGTTGTTACAGTCCCTATTTGTCGTGGTAGGTGTAGACGTTGACTAAGACATGCACGTTTGTAGTCGTTACAGTCCCTACTTGTCGTGGTAAGTGTAGACATTGACTTAGACATGCCCGTCTGTAGTCGTTACAGTCCTTACTTGTCGATGTAAGTGTAGACGTTGACTAAGACATGTACGTATGTAGTCGTTACAGTCCCTACTTGTCGTGGTAAGTGTAGACGTTGACTGACTAGACATGCACGTCTGTAGTCGTTACAGTCCCTACTTGTCGATGTAAGTGTAGACGTTGACTAAGACATGCACGTCTGTTGTCGTTACAGTCCCTACTTGTCGTTGTAAGTGTAGACGTTGACTAAGACATGCACGTCTGTAGTCGTTACAGTCCCTACTTGTCGTGTAAGTGTAGACGTTGACTAAGACATGCACGTCTGTAGTCGTTACAGTCCCTACTTGTCGATGTAAGTGTAGACGTTGACTAAGACATGCCGTCTGTAGTCGTTACAGTCCCTACTTGTCGTGGTAAGTGTAGACGTTGACTAAGACATGCACGTTTGTAGTCGTTACAGTCCCTACTTGTCGTGGTAAGTGTAGACGTTGACTAAGACATGCACCAGTAGTCGTTACAGTCCCTACTTGTCGATGTAAGTGTAGACGTTGACTAAGACATGCACGTCTGTAGTCGTTACAGTCCTACTTGTCGTGGTAAGTGTAGACGTTGACTAAGACATGCAGTCAGTAGTCGTTACATCCCTACTTGTCGATGGTAAGTGTAGACGTTGACTAAGACATGCACGTTTGTAGTCGTTACAGTGGTAGACGTAGATTAAAGATGCACGTCAGTAGTCGTTACAGTCCTACTTGTCGTGTAAGTGTAGACGTTGACTAAGACATGCTAGTTTGTAGTCGTTACAGTCCCTACTTGTCTAGACTTGTCGTCTGTAGTCGTGTACTTGATGTAAGTGTACTACGTTGATAAGACATGCACGTCTGTAGTCGTTACAGTCCCTACTTGTCGTGGTAAGTGTAGACGTTGACTAAGACATGCACGTTGTGTAGTCGTTACAGTCCCTACTTGTCGTGTAAGTGTAGACGTTGACTAAGACATGCACGTCTGTAGTCGTTACAGTCCCTACTTGTCGTGGTAAGTGTAGACGTTGACTAAGACATGCACGTCTGTAGTAGTCGTTACAGTCCCTACTTGTCGTGGTAAGTGTAGACGTTGACTTTAAGACATGCACGTCTGTAGTCGTTACAGTCCCTACGTGGTAAGTGTCGTCTGTAGTCGGTACAGTCCTTAAGTGTAAGTAGACGTTGACTAAGACATGCTACGTTTGTAGTCGTTACAGTCCCTACTTGTCGTGGTTAGTGTAGACATTGACTAAGACATGCACGTCTGTAGTCGTTACAGTCCCTACTTGTCATGGTAAGTGTAGACGTTGACTAAGACATGCACGTCAGTTGTCGTTACAGTCCCTACTTGTCGATGTAAGTGTAGATGTTGACTAAGACATGCACGTCAGTAGTCGTTACAGTCCCTACTTGTCGTGGTAAGTGTAGACGTTGACTAAGACATGCACGTCTGTAGTCGTTACAGTCCCTACTTGTCGTGGTAAGTGTAGACGTTGACTTAGACATGCACGTCTGTAGTCGTTACAGTCCCTACTTGTCGATGTAAGTGTAGACGTTGACTAAGACATGCACGTATGTAGTCGTTACAGTCCCTACTTGTCTTGGTAAGTGTAGACGTTGACTAAGACATGCACGTCTGTAGTCGTTACAGTCCCTACTTGTCGATGTAAGTGTAGACGTTGACTAAGACATGCACGTCTGTAGTCGTTACAGTCCCTACTTGTCGTGGTAAGTGTAGACGTTGACTAAAACATGCACGTCTGTAGTCGTTACAGTCCCTACTTGTCGATGTAAGTGTAGACGTTGACTAAGACATGCACGTCTGTAGTCGTTACAGTCCCTACTTGTCGTTGTAAGTGTAGACGTTGACTAAGACATGCACGTCTGTAGTCGTTACAGTCCCTACTGTGTCGTTGTAAGTGTAGACGTTGACTAGACATGCACGTCTGTAGTCGTTACAGTCCCTACTTGTCGATGTAAGTGTAGACGTTGACTAAGACATGCACGTCTGTAGTCGTTACAGTCCCTACTTGTCGTTGATGATGTAAGTGTAGACGTTGACTAAGACATGCACGTCTGTAGTCGTCGTTACAGTCCCTACTTGTCGATGTAAGTGTAGACGTTGACTAAGACATGCACGTCAGTAGTCGTTACAGTCCTACTTGTCGATGTAAGTGTAGACGTTGACTAAGACATGCACGTCTGTAGTCGTTACAGTCCCTACTTGTCGATGGTAAGTGTAGACGTTGACTAAGACATGCACGTCTGTAGTCGTTACAGTCCCTACTTGTCGTGGTAAGTGTAGACGTTGACTAAGACATGCACGTCTGTAGTCGTTACAGTCCCTACTTGTCGATGTAAGTGTAGACGTTGACTAAGACATGCACGTCTGTAGTCGTTACAGTCCCTACTTGTCGTGGTAAGTGTAGACGTTGACTAAGACATGCACGTCTGTAGTCGTTACAGTCCCTACTTGTCGATGTAAGTGTAGACGTTGACTAAGACATGCACGTCAGTAGTCGTTACAGTCCCTACTTGTCGTGGTAAGTGTAGACGTTGACTAACATGCACGTCTGTAGTCGTTACAGTCCTACTTGTCGTGGTAAGTGTAGACGTTGACTAAGACATGCACGTCAGTAGTCGTTACAGTCCCTACTTGTCGTTAAGTGTAGACGTTGACTAAGACATGCACGTCTGTAGTCGTTACAGTCCCTACTTGTCGTGGTAAGTGTAGACGTTGACTAAGACATGCACGTCTGTAGTCGTTACAGTCCCTACTTGTCGTTGTAAGTGTAGACGTTGACTAAGACATGCACGTCTGTAGTCGTTACAGTCCCTACTTGTCGTGGTAAGTGTAGACGTTGACTAAGACATGCACCTCATTAGTCGTTACAGTCCCTACTTGTCGTGGTAAGTGTACACGTTGTAAGACATGCACGTAGTTGACTACTTGTCTGTAAGACATGACATGCACGTCTGTAGTCGTTACAGTCCCTATGTCGTTACAAGTGTAGACGTTGACTAACCTACGTCTTGTCGTTACAGTCCCTACTTGTCGTGGTAAGTGTAGACGTTGACTAAGACATGCACCTCATTAGTCGTTACAGTCCCTACTTGTCGTGGTAAGTGTACACGTTGACAAAGACATGTACGTCAGTAGTGGTTACCGAACCTACTTGTCGATGTAAGTGTAGACGTTGACTAAGACATGCACGCCAGTAGTCGTTACAGTACCTACTTGTCGTGGTTAGTGTAGACGTTAACTAGCACATGCACGTCAGTAGTCGTTACATCCCCTACTTGTCGTGGTAAGTGTAGACGTTGACTAAGATATGCACGTCAGTAGTCGTTACAGTCCCTATTTGTCGATGTAAGTGTAGACGTTGACTAAGACATGCACGTCTGTAGTCGTTACAATCCCTACTTGTTGTGGTAAGTGTAGACTTTGACTAAGACATGCACGTCTGTAGTCGTTACAGTCCCTACTTGTCATGGTAAGTGTAGACGTTGACTAAGACATGCACGTCAGTAGTCGCTACAGTCCCTACTTGTCGTGGTTAGTGTAGACATTGACTAAGACATGCACCTCATTAGTCGTTACAGTCCCTCCTTGTCGTGGTAAATGTACACATTGACAAAGACATGCACGTCAGTAGTCGTTACATAACCTACTTGTCGATGTAAGTGTAAATGTTGACTAAGACATGCACGTCAGTAGTTGTTACAGTCCCTATTTGTCGTGTTAGGTGTAGACGTTCACTAAGACATGCACGTTTGTAGTCGTTACAGTCCCTACTTGCTGTGGTAAGTGTAGACTTTGACTAAGACATGCACGTCTGTAGTCGTTACAGTCCCTACTTGTCATGGTAAGTGTAGACGTTGACTAAGACATGAACGTCTGTAGTCATTACAGTCCCTACTTGTCGATGTAAGTGTAGACGTTGACTAAGACATGCACGTCAGTAGTCGCTACAGTCCCTACTTGTCGATGTAAGTGTAGACGTTGACTGAGACATGCACGTCTGTAGTCGTTAGTCCCTACTTGTCGTGGTAAGTGTAGACGTTGACTAAGACATGCACCTCATTTGTCGTTACAGTCCCTACTTGTCGTGGTAAGTGTACACGTTGACAATGTCATGCACGTCAGTAGTCGTTACAGAACCTGCTTGTCGATGTAAGTGTAGACGTTGACTAAGACATGCACGTCAGTAGTTGTTACAGTCCCTATCTGTCGTGGTAAGTGTAGACGTTGACTAAGACATGCACCTCATTAGTCGTTACAGTCCCTTCTTGTCGTGGTAAGTGTACACGTTGACAAAGACATGCACGTCTGTAGTCGTTACAGTCCCGACTTGTTGTGGTAAGTGTAGACATTGACTAAGACATGCCCGTCTGTAGTCGTTACAGTCCCTGCTTGTCGATATAAGTGTTGACGTTGACTTAGACATGCACGTCTGTAGTCGTTACAGTCCCGACTTGTCGTGGTAAGTGTAGACGTTGACTTAGACATGCCCGTCAGTAGTCGTTTAGTTTGGTGATGCTATCCGTTGATTTAGTAAGTGGGGTAAGAGAACGGGTTCGAGCTTCGACATCGTACCGGGTAGATTTTACAGCTAAACTACAGGGAGAGCAACTGTGTCATTGATTGATCCTGAAATGATGAATCTGCTTCGTCTTTGTCTGTTTTGTCCCGTTCATTACATTATCGATACAAGTGACACATTTTCAGAGCTATTACACAGTGGAGTGGAAGGTTAGCATGACGCCTGTGATCTGGGCTCGTTCTGCTGGGATATAATGAGATAACTATCCATCGACTGCCACAATTAGGGTTGTTTGAATTCGTTTGTTTACAGAAACGCTACGAAACATAGTTGTTGGGAGGATCAAAAAGTGTCAGCGCTTTAAATATTTCTTTTGAAAAAAGCAATTTTTGATTTATTTCATAATATGCATGTCGATCAATCAGCCTTAGATAATGTCAGAAATAGCTTCAATCGAGACCCAGTTGCCAATTTTAGTTTGCAGATCGATGTATAGGATGATGGGCGGGCGGGACGGTTCATGGGCGGGATGGTCAGTAGCAGACTGGGTCTTAAAACCGGCCGGGGCATCCTTCATCTACATGCTTGTTTTGACCCAGCCCATCGGTCCATGTTTTACCAAGTGACCCCAGCCCACCGTGCATTGCCTTAATGCTCTTATGGCCAGTCCGCCCCTGGGCTGGAAGGCGCTGTTGTACATTACTGAGTAACAACCGCCGTGTGTAACAGAACCAAGAATATGCTTATTTTTGATTACTTTGAAACTGACACTGACCCCGAGTACCGATAGATAAGCCTAATAGGGGTGATTTCAATGTTCAAGTAAAAGTTTATTTCCACCTTAATCTTTCTGTTTGGAGGTTCGCATTTCATTAAGAAAATTAACAAGAAGACACCGGCAGGTTCTCGCATGTACACTAATTACATTCACTATCTAGCAAGAAATAAGCACTAATGTTGACTAATTTTGTCGAATGATTTACAAAAGCAGTAAAATATCTACAGCGTTGTCTTACGGCCCACAACATTGGCGTCAGTTCCGGGTTTTAGGGTTAGTAATTGAGACAACCGGAAGCGGGTAGTCATTCTTGAGCAAAACGTAGCAGTCTTTTGACGCAGCGCTTAATGGCCAAGTAATTATTCAACAAAGAGGGTATATGCTGTTAATGTTCCAGCCATGCGACCTCGTGACTATCCTCTGGGATGAAGAGCGCTATGCTCCGGGACACTTAATATAACACAATTGCCGACAGCTTCTTCCATATATCCAAAGAGTTAGGAGCCAAGTAAACCTATGAAGCACTCAATGATATAAACCATGGCAAAACGTAGTCGTCACCTGAGAAAGTATCACTGAGAGAGTATCACTTATTTTTGTGAGCAAATACAATTGTTGTCTCTGCGTTTGTGGCGTGTAGAACAGCTATCCGTGCCATTGACTGATGGCATTGGACTGATAGAGCCACAACGGTGTTTCAGACTACATTTGAGACTTTATACCATTGATATGAACTTTGGCAATTTGTCAGCATTAGAATGGAATACCGTGGTACCCATGCCATCCATATATGATCCAGTGTGGTGCGTTGCATCAACTTATCGAATTATCTATGTGCATCTTCTGCTCATTTACATATATCAAAAGAATAACCAAGTTTATATTTGATCCTCATCAGGCATGTATAATTGGAACACCTTATCCCGGCTTTTGGTTTCGTTTACCAAGCGTGTCAGTTATTACTGGCGACTAGAGTTGAGGAGCATTATGTGTTATGCTATGTAATCCATCTGAAGAGCGGTGCTTGCAGCTGATACCTTCGATGAAACAGCTCGAATCTGCTAGAGAATAAACCTAGTTGAGCCTGTTACGAATAAACCTACTTGTTTCCAAACAGCGATAAGCCATGGCAAAGGGTACTTCGTCAACGTGAGTGTAATAGGGGTGATTCGTGCACTAAAATTCCGAAACGAATAGTGGTCAGTCCAAATGCTATGGACTGACAGTGTTGTGTAAATATATATAACTTACGACCTGTAATATCACGGGAAGTGGTTTTGACCAGCGGAGTTTTATCATTCTGTAGTGGGTTAAATGAGAATCCAATCCGCAGATTTGGTGCAATTAATTAAACACCAGTTATATATACATCTTATGGATTATAAGTTCATTGCAGTTAAATTCGTTAGTGTAATTCAAGTTATAAATTTCTTAAAACTGAATATATCCGCTTCCTGAAACAGATGTTTTGCCTCTAAATCTACGCTCTCTTTGCAGTGGAAATCATGCTATTGAATGTTTGTCATTTCTGAGCGGCGAATGTTACTCCTTGGATACTTGTACAATACTCAATGGATCTAATAATCGTTAGTTATTACCAAGCAATATGCATGTTTTTGTCCCAGTTATGTTTGGTTGACTGTTCGTAAATTATATAACAACTTTATGTGCCGAAGTTCCTGAAAAGTTCAATGCTGATTTGTCATCTGTTATGAATTAGACAGTACAGGGCACGGTTGTCTTCGTTTGAAATTATTCATAATGCATTCATATTAATACAAATGTTAATTACTTATGGTATTACACTACAGCCAACTACATCAGCGTAGATTGGCACGATTATTTCCGTGTCAGTATGTATTGAATGATTTGCGACTTATGTTTTGCATTGTTAACCAACAGGACAGTGATTATCACAGCATTGTCATCTTTGTTGTTGTACGACCATATTTATTGCCAAACATTCTACCAAAATCGATTGTTAAATAATTCAATAAAATCATCATTATCAATCAAATAAAGAGCGCAACGGCACAGTATAGAAAAAAAAGAAAGATTTGACATGAGGACGTGAATAAAATAGGAATTTATCGGTATGTACGAAAATATGCATATCAAGCACGTAAACACACATCTGTATGGTATATATATATATATATATATATATATATATATATATATATATATATATATATATATATATATATATATATATATATATATATATATATATATATATATATATATATATATATACTGTACATATGGATGTTTGTGTGTGCATGGATGTGTGTGTATGCGATTGAGTTTGAAGTGTGTAAGCGTGTGTATGTATATGCGCGCGTGTATGTGTGTGCGTTCGTGCTAGTGCATGTTCTATGGACGCGAAAAACAATAAATGTACTAATGTATATCAGGCGTATCCAATGCAGAAACACCAGCACTAGCAAAGAACCCATAGAGGTCGGGTAGTCTTCATCATACGTTATACCTCTTCTGTTCTAAATGCTCTCTGGGGACTGACAGGGCGTTCCGAATGACGCCTATGTCCTAACATGATACGATGTACTGTGTTCCATCTTGTGCCTTTGTCCTGAAATAGATGAAAACATACATGCTGTAGTTACATTACAACCGCCACACACTGACATTGTTATCGTTTATTGATATCAAGCTTGGCTCCACGTTCCTTGTATGGGTTTCTGCCCTGCAAGCAATCACTACCGCATGGATTGTCAATAGGCACGACGACCGAAATAAGGTACAATTTCCTCTTTCAATCCTATCTGATCATAATAATCAATGCGTCGAAGTGTGCGAAAACAGGTTATTTGTTGTAACTTTCAGACGCTGAATAGACAGAACAGTCCGTTTTACCCAGGCGTCTAGCACAGAACAGGCTCTGTTAATATCTTTTGCAGTTAAGGTTCCTTGCTATGTTATAAATGGAATATGCTTATGATAGTGATGTCACAAAGAAAATTAACATAAATACCACTGTAAGGTAAAAGAAACGCACGATTTGGGCTGAGCTTGGTGCACTGTGAGTCGTGTCAGTTGGTGTTGGTCGTTGCGTATTGCCGCGAGAGAGGCTGCGGTGTTCTGAGGCATAGTTAGACCACAGACCATACAGCAGTTCAGCTGCCACCAGGTCACCTGCATTATGGGATACTATGCGCACAATGAAGAGGCCATCGCGACCCAGGTAGTCTTCCGTGAATTTGCGCGTGAATTTAGCATCCTTCCGGTGAAGCTCCAAAGATTTGAGCTGACGTTTGACGAAACGCACCTGAGTGCTGAGTAGAACTGAATTGGCCAGCCAGCGCATGAGGCAGATTGTTGTTGTCATGGCTACGATGAGTAGCCAGAACCACAAGAAAATGAAAATCTTTTCGTTGAAAAGATTGATGGGTAGAACGCATTGCACTGTGTAGCGATGAACGTTAGTTTGCTGGCGAATCTGGAAATCACAGAGCGTCACCCTGGGAAAGCGTTCTGACAGAGACCAGTCTTTACCTGTAATAAACTCAAATATGGCGTGAAAGCCGTACAGAGAATGGCCGACATCACCCATACCCAAGAAGATATCGAGGAGAAATAGCTGGCCGACAGCGTTAACAACGTAGAGAAATTTGACCACCATATAAGTACAAGTCAGGTAGTTGCCAGTAAGCATACTGCAGAAGAGACAGCAGTGTCGGGCCATAATATATTTGATTCTAGAACAGCCTCCCTGACCACCTCGATGTTGTCTCGTCAGGTAAGCATCTACCTGTAAAACCATATACCGCAACGTCTTCTCCTTGTCTCGGGGTAGATTGCCTTTAAGCAACTGCGACCAGACTCCACAAGCGCCGATAGGTTGATGCCGACGCGTCGGTTGAGGAAACGCCATAGCATGCAAGGCACAAAACATAAGGCGGCCTGGAAGAGGAGTATGAGAGGAACCCACTGGTAGTAAGAGATATGTCTGCGGGGCTGCGTCGCCAGCGGCATGGTCTCCGAGAAGGGCACGTAATAGGTGTTCGACACCCAACACACGGTGTTCGTATAGTCGACGTGGGCTGTGGTGAACTGCGCTGGACTCCAGCAGTCTATAGGGTTACCCACATACTGCTTGACACTCACTAGTACCGTGAAGAGGACGAGTAAAGTCGGTGTGTAGCGCCGACTCAGACGGTCCACCAAGTCATCATCCGTCCGGAACTTAAACTCTTGAACTTGGAAAACTGCCTTCAATAACTTATCCATTTTCAGCAACTGAGACTGATGTGGTTTCAGAGTCGAATCATTACTGCTCAAATGCACACAATTGCTGTTTCTATGAGTACGCGGTTGGCAGATTTTGCTTGTAGCGCTCTCCTTCGTCGAGGTAATTTAGACAAATTAACTTGTCGGCACTAAATGAAGCAGTTAGCCATATAAGAATGTGCGTGTAACGAAGTTGTCTTGACTGATTACAACTGACCATCAGCGTGTAATTACACGTTTGAGTTGACACACGCTATCGCTATGAGTGTGTAACATCCAGACGATATCCTCCATGGCCTCCTGGCGTTGTGTGTAGGATTTAAACACCGATCACCCAACTGCCTCACCATTTGACCTCCCCTCAACTGTCGGAGACAATAGCTTCATTTATTCCATTATATACCAGAAGTCTAATGTGAAGTTGCTTGGGATGAGGTTTCATTGACCAACCCTATCGAGTATATGCACTTCAGGGGTTTGGGTAGAAGATAGTCATATATTTAAAGGGGTTTGGCGGCTGCGCGCGGCCTGTTGGCTATGTCTCCCAGGATGCTACAATGAGCCAGGAAGTTCGCCCGCTGGGAATACTGAACTGTGGGTAAAGGGGCGGGGAAATTGCGCTCTGTGACATCACATCCGACCATCGGCGCAGCCTTCGAGCCTGATGCATGAAGAATGCCACAAAAGCGCTTGGTACGAATTATTCTCTTAGGTGGTGTACAAGCAGCCTTCATATGCATGAAGGCCTCGGGATACATGGTATGGAATGAAATTCTAGATATGGTCAGCCTATTACCGGTTTTCTTTGAATCACCTTCCTGACATCATCTGGCAAGCAGAACTCTGGAGGATAGAGAAATCACCCTACTTCCTGTTGGAACAAATCCTTACGGAACTCTACAAGCTAGTTCGGATTTTGATTACATTTCTCCCATTTGATATTTGCACAGTTAAACTTTTCCCCTGATAGAGGTTTCATATTAGAACGTTAGCGTAGGAGAGACTGTTAATTTGTTAAGTGCTACTGGTGACATGTGTTGGGACCTCAAATTTGGCTGGTAAAGACTTTAGGGATGCGCTTCACCAGATGATCACATAACAACCAATGAATAATGTATGAAAAAGTTAAATTGCCTTAGTGGTCAACGGAGGCATTTTAACACGAATACGCGCCACAACGACCTCACTCGTCTCCCAACAGCTGCCAACCCACGCAGTAATACTGTTGTTTTCCCGCCTCAACCATTTCCTAATGAACGAAATTGCTAGTTTCGTCAAGATGTCGAAGACTTCTATGACTAATTTCATAGCTCACGTACATAAAACCATTTAGATCACCTACAATAGTACACACGTAATAACGTTACTGAAAGCCATGGTTGGACTAGCCTACTACCATGGCGCAGCTACAACGCTTGACACAAGGCACTACGTATCGTATAAACACACACACACAAAAAACACACACATATATATATATATATATATATATATATATATATATATATATATATATATATATATATATATATATATATATATATATATATATATATATATATATATATATATATATATATATATATATATATATATGCGTTCGTCAGCTTTTGTAGGTACGCCCCTCTTCGGCTAGGAGAATGCCATGACCACAAAATATCTAGTGACTGAATCTAGGATGCGTTTGGGATTGCTACACTGGATTCATTTGAGACTGAACTTGACTAAGATGGTCATCCTCCAACTGACTAATCAAGCCTTGACTTGAAGCGAACAACAGATTATGTATATGTAAAGAAGCCCTATTGCACCTACCATTTTGGATGGGGCTACTTGCTGACTAAGTCATGTCGTCGTAACCTGATAACCCTGTCTGACTTGCCCAAACAACTGGGCTTCATTTCGCACTTATATTCAAGATAACTAATAACAACAGGCATTCAGTCTTAAAAAAAGTTTCTTAACTGATGAATCCTCCATATATAGTAGCCCAAGATGTTCTCTTAACAAACATCGAATTTGATATTTCTCCAAGTCGTGTTCACTGAGATATTGCATTGCAGAAGAAAAAAACCAAGAACTTTATAATAAGACGCCCAAAAGAACTAACAAAGGCATTCACCACTGATGTGAAGTCACCCAATAATACGATCATTGGCTCTGTGGTGTTGGAGTGTCATGTTTCCACAGCCTAGAATAGTCCAGCGATATTCACCGGTATGTTCATCTTCACCATACTTGTCCTCCGGTAGATCAAAGAGCTGCATGCTGCTTTACACCTTCCAGTAACACCAGTATACAATTCTAAATATCAAACGAACATCAAGGATTGATACTGTCAGCTATAGGCAGCAGTTACTTTTAGATTGACTGAAGAACTGATAGTTGGGACACGTTTGACTTACATTTATATCTCTCATCACCACATCAACAATATTTTGGATAGGTGCGGTTTTTAATTTCATAACACTGATGTGTTAATTTCCAATATCTCTTCTGTTCTCAGATTCAATCATACAATTCAAATAGCCCAAAAAGCCAACAAATACAATTACAAATATATCTTTTATCAAGAATACATCGAGCATTAGTTTTCCAAGGCATCATCAAAGTACACTGGCAAGTCTAATGTGCTAACCAAAGATTAAGAGAAGACTATACTCAGCACTGAGCATATTTGTAAACAATAAACACGTCTATAACTGAAGACAAGAAATGCAACATTTATCATGGAAGGGCAAGTGGATACAGATCTAGTCTGTCTCTGCTTTGCGATACCAGAAACGTGCCCTAAAATCCTCGCTGCATGTGATGAAGGCAGGGCCTGTTGGAGAATGTATAATACAGCCCACTGCACCATTGTGACCTGTACACAGAACACAGTGATACAGTGATTGAATGCGGATGTCAAAGTTTCCTGGGATCTATCCCATCCTTCCACTATATGTGAAATGGACTGAGGCTGAATTTGAATTTGGACTCACCCAGTGCTAGAAGGCGTTGTCTATCAGCATTTCTGGCATCCCAGCAACACAGACTGGTAGTTTTCTCATCAGGAAACAGTACTGAAAGCAAGCCACCCAAATCATCGCCTTACAACATAAGAACTGCTACATAGAACAGAATTAAGAATAGAACATTCTAAGATAACAGGGACACATAAGGCTCACTAAGAGTGGCCTAATTCTCCTTCCCCGTCACAGTCCAATACAGAAGGATGCCTACCGTAGTCCTCTGTGTGGTTGAAGACAGCTTGAGATTTGCGCTCCTGTTTGCCAGTAGTACCAGCACCTGTGTAAGCTATCAGGCAGCGTGCCGTGGACAGCTCCCATAACTTCACCACCGAGTCCTTGCCACTGGATAGTATATACTGTTTACAGCCATCAACACATTATAGTACAACATCATACATGGAATGACGTAGCATAGGTTCATGACCATCACTAAGCATCTTACATTGGAGAATGATTCACGAGTCTGAATCTCATCAACAGAATAACGATGACATGAAGTGTGGACCAGCTAACCTTGGAGTTTCTGGAGAACATGACAGAGCAAACCTCATCACCATCATGTGCCTTAGTGAACGTGTTGACACATCGACTGCTCACTCCATCCCATACCTTGATGTCCCCATCCTCAGATGCCGTCACATACATGTTGGCAGATGCGCAAAACTTGGTCTGAAGTAGCAATATAGGTCTACTGAAGTTGAAGTAAGACAGTTGTACCATTGGTAATAAGCAATGTGTTTAGCGGCGTAGTTTGGCCCCTCATTAAGCTACAGTTAGTGCAGTCTTACTGCTGTAATGGGACCGCTGTGTTGTTCCTCTGGATTGCTGGCAACGAAACATTGGAATGTGTTCACATCATATAACCGCACTGCAACAGTCAGAGCGGCACAGATGTTTGCAATAAAATCTGGTACTGGCAAAAGGAATCATGTCTTACACCCACAATGGTCAGTCACATACCCAAACTCTCAAACCTTCCAAATACACTGTGTCAAGAGATAAATAGTACTATATATATAGCAGCCATAGACTGCAATATACCTGATAAAGTCTGCCGAAAACATAATGTAGAGCTGAATTCTGTTATAAACTCAAATCAGAGATGGAGTAAATATGCAGGGTTAGACTTACCTACAGGATGCTGAGTACCCACTATTATGTAATCTCCTGAAGGATGAAACGATAAACACTGGACTTCGGCTGCTTCCTGGAGCAGTGCGAACATACATGCACAACATACTATTTAACAAACTAAAATAGATTGACAGTTTTAAACTTGGGCAAGAAAATGAACATATGACTTGAAGATCTGACTGTATGGCCAAACAATTCCACGCAATGGAGAAAGATATTTTGTTGATTTGTAACAAACTTATTAATCAGACGACAAATACCTCAACTAAGTATGGGTGCATATAATCTTATTATAAGATGTTGGGGTCACCTGTATACTTTTGTAGGCTTTCTTCACTGATGGCTTAGAGTATTCAAAGAAGCGCACACTGTAGTCTCTGCTGCCTGAAGCCAGGATCTGATGGTAGGGGTGGAAGTCCAGACAGGTTACTTCCTGGTAGGCATAACAATATGATCATAATGTCTGTCACATCTTATCAAGCCCAAAATCCAAGACTAGATGAAAAACTACTATTCTATATCAATTTACAAGAGTGAAAACATGCTAATTTATGTTGACAAGGCATGAAATGATAAGAATGCCCAGGTGAGGATGATCCTGTGGGTAAGTTAGTAATCAGACAGCGCCCTCTATTGCTATTATATTATGCTAGAATCATATGGTCCTTTGCTTTCTGAGGTATAATATTAGCAGATGTCCTGGAAAGAAAGGCTCATGTTGACGGGATCGCTCTTTGAGACTAACTAAAATCATCACAAGTAAACTGAAAGATTTACACCAGTCAACATCTGTTTTCAATACACGTACCGCGGAGTGGTCATAAAGAGTGCGGACCACAGGGTGATTTTCCATCTGTTGTTGTGGTGTTTCCTGGGCCAAAATATCAGCTGGGGTGGCACTTTTAGCCAACATACGCTCAACGTCCAGTATCTGCACTCAAACAATGACAATTTACTCTACAACAATCAATAAAAATAATTTACTCTAGCCTATTAGACAGTTAGTATATTGCAATAAGTCTATGCCAAGTGAAGTTTAATATTTTAACAAAATTAAATGCAACGACAATGCATCGTACATATTGAACATGTTGAGAAACTGAGTCAAGAAAAGCACCTTGATTGATGAGTCTTCTGACCCAGTAGCTATCAGCTGCCCTGGTTACATTGGGTCAAACAGACAGAAGTTTTACAAAATCACCCATATAGCAGTGATTCCTCTTCCATTTAACCAAAATGTCAGACCTAAAAGTATTACTCTGCTAAATATGCTGACCATTATGATGAAAGACACCAGCCCTGCAGGGGGCTTTGTGTGCTGTGACGTAGCAGGTCTCGTATTGGGCAGCTTCTGGGGAGATGGTTTGAACTGAACAACCAACATAGAAAACATTATGTGCTAATACAAGCATCAGCAGTAGTGAATGTTGATTTGTCAATTTAATGAAAATTCTTACTGCTTAAAAATATCCCTCAGTGGAAAATTATGTGAACTTACATGTACTCTGGGAATATGGTCAGTTCACATATATGTATGAAGCAAATATACTGAACAGGCCCAACTTTTATTTTGATGGCTAGGGTGCCAGCTCTGATAAAATAGTCTGCAACCATTATGGAAGACATATATCCTTGTTTGAGGTTTGCAGTTATTATTAACCTTTTTCATCCCAGTGCCATAGTTTATAAATTAAAAACATATTTCCACATCAAGTCTGGAATTATAGACAAAATTGCTGATATACAGTGTACCTTATTTCACGAAATAAAAATTCCACAACAGAGCACACAAGATAACACCCAATGATGGACAAATAAAAGATGCGACAGTTCTATACCAAACATAATCTATTCCCTTACCATCAGTTTCAAATTCCAAATCAATGCCAGTGCCTGGAGCAACAGTTTCTCCTTCCAGGTTCTGTTCATTAGACTTATCTGTACATTAATCACATATCAACAAAATATCACATAAATATAACATGTGAATGTCCAGTAATGATTGTGAAATGTATGCAGTAAATGTGTGAAGCAGCTTCAGTAAGTATCAGCTTACCATCCTCTGACTGTAGCCCTAAACCGACGACTTTGAGCAGGCGGTCAGAGGGAGGACATGACGGTCGGGCATTGACAACAGCTGCCAGATTCACCGCAATCTGCTGGTGACCATCGTAAAACAGCTGGCTGCAAGCAAATTTTGGGGGTCCACAAGAAACTCGAGGGTCCAAATAGATGTTTCCTATTGCATACATATTAATTCGTTTATCAGCAATAGAGTTCACAGCTGCTTTCTGACAGTCAATGTCCTGAACAGCTGGACCCTCAATCTTGATGCGCATCAGTATCTCCAGCACTCTTTCTGACACCGAAGCACGTTTGCGAGATATTGTGACATTTGTATGGAGAAGTTCATGAAGCACATCAGAATAAATCTCGACGCTACGCGAAACGCACGATCGCCCTTTAATGTCCTTACACTGAGTTTCTCTAGCGCAGCGCTGCCAGGTAACAAGCCAACTGGGTGAAGCTCAGTTGGTAAAACAGGCTGTAAAAATGATTCTATCTGCATATCTCTTCCCAATAGAACATCTTTCGCCAGATAATGTCAATACTCTGAAACCAAACCTTCTCATCACTATCATCTAGACCAATGATTGAATTCGCTTATTTTCGCTGAGTAAAGAAAGCGTAACACCCATACGCTGTAGCGCATTTCTTGGCGGTAAAAGCTGTCGCCACTGCGTTGACCTGGCCAGCGCAGAGCTTATCATCGTGCTCTATTTATTCAAACAAGTCAGAAGACGCAACTTATTTTAGTCGGTAGTTTTAAATTGCACTCGCCAGTCGGGCGACGACTTTCGAGTTTTCATTTCACCTGCAGGTGGGCCAATTAACGATCTCGCGAGTTTGTAGCTTTGCTTAATGGATGCACGGCATCACAATTCTCGCGCGTCCACCCTACCCTACCCAACACTATCCGACGCTACCCTACCCTACCCAAGCGCAAACACTGTATGCCACGCCCGGGACGCCGCGCTCTGGTCGCTTGTGACGTGCGAGCTAGGGGCTATTTTAGGTATGGTGCGTCAGCAATGAGAGTAGTTTAGCTGTTTAGGGCGACATCATTGCTTGTCAAAATAATGGAAATTTATATTGATGATGTTTATACTCAACGTTATTGTACATAAGTGAATCACACGCAAGTCCGGTATTAATCTTAAATTTTGTGTACGAGTTGGTCTGGGTACGAGTTGGTCTGGGTACGAGTTGGTTTGGGTACGAGTTGGCCCGATCCCATATTTCCACCAAAAATCCCTATAATTGGAGGGCTTTTCTAGACTCCCATTATCAAGTCTGCAACAGCTACATTCTACTTAATGTATGTCTGCAGTACATACCCAAATATCAAATAACTATTTGAAAAGTCCGGCCACCAGTTGGCCACATCGTTTTTATTTAGGTATGTTATGTTGCACTATAATTTCAATCAAATGTTATCGTAACAGGTAGCTCAAATCAACCGTGGTCTCAAATCACTGTGGCGAGATCACCATGGGCCGATTTCACAAGCATTCGACATCACAGACACTGTATAGATACGCTGACACTGTATAGATACTCAAATATCGCCCACATCATAAACAACGCACCTTATAATCAGACGATACAACTGGTCGCGTTCCTTTATTCCAAATTTGCTCATCGTTTCAATATTTCTATCAAGTTTCAAACCAAATGTATCGTCAGTTAACACTATTTTCGCTTTGTTTTTATTTTGCAAAGTCTAGTGTCCACCACCCAAACAAGTGTGAAAATATATAAGTATCAAATAAGAACCTCACGAGACAAGCTATTTCTGGCACGGCCGAGAGTCAAATACTTTGCGCCAATCATATAAACACCGAGTAGAAGAAAATTAGGATATTGGTCATTTAGACAGAAAATTAAATTTAACTGAAATCAATCGTTCAGCATAATCTGACACCATGAACCATATTCAATGTAATTTTGTTTACCGACCCTCCTTCAATATAATTAACTTGGGGCCTAATAAATGCTCGCCTGGAAGACTGGGTGGTCAGGTTACCAACATTAAAGAGGATGTTCAGCCCCATATTGGGAACCCAGGGATCATTTGGTTAATACATAACTACGTTTAGCGCAGACGTAAATAATGCCATCTTTTAATTTGTGCCGCAAAGTTTACACATCGATAGCGAGGTAAATATAGAGCGAATTGCGAGTCCGCGAGGCAGGCAGCGTCCGCGATCGTTGCCTTTAAATTTGTCAATGTAATTAGGTAATTAACTAATACATGTACATAAATATGATGCATGTAACAATATTCACAAAGTTTACTTGATCTCCAGCCTTTCAAATAAAGCTGTTTTGAATTAATAAACTGAGCGTTTTGAGTCTTGAAAACTAATATGTTAAACGTCAAAACCGTTGCTCCTCCAGTCCTGGCCGTCTGGTTCGCATCACATTGAGCTGATCACAAGTCTTGAGAGCTTATATGTTGAACGTCAAAACCGTTCCTGATCCCGTCCTGGCACAAAGACTTGCGTCACTTTGACGTACCACCTCAAAATAAAGCTCCAAATGCTTTTACAGCTGCGGTTAAAGACGTAACACCTTGCAAACTGTACAATGAAATATACTTTTACATACAGCGTAATGCAGTCCTTTGATGTTCATCGAGACGCTCTGGCCTACCAGCTGAGAGTATATAATCAGCACCAAATAGCACAAAATCATTCCACTCCAATTCCACGTCTGGTGTGCTTTGTACAAGACAATTCTGAAGTACGCAAATCAAGTGATCAACCTTAATTAGAAAATGGGCCGAATTTGCGCGATAGTTGGTTGTGACAACAGCAATTATCGACATTTTGTGAAAGCCATCAATGTAATTATGGATCGGCTGGTTGCACTTGCCCGCACCCTTTCACTTTGCACCCTTTTCCTACCCATCACGAAGTCAAACACATCTCACTTGTGCCTCTCATTGATGACATTCTTGTTGTATGTGCAGCCATCTGCAACTTACACCCCCCACTTGTGAAGTAAATGTTTATCTGATAGGAGGGCTAGATAGATCTAAGTTAATAATTATAATTGCTCATGTAGGAATTTACCTTCTTGCATGTGATAAATTAGCGTCGGTGAAAATAATACTGCATACACTGTTGCATTCTCATGCCGTTACAACAAAAGTGTGCGTGTCAATGTTAATAATTCATTGTGAAATAATCTTGCTTTTCTTTCCGAGGCCATACTGAGTCTCATTCACCACAAATAGCAAATTAAAGCAGAAATAAACACGCTGAAAAGGTACGAAATATCACAACTTGTGCAGCAAAACACACGCATCCACATCGAGTACACAAAAAGTTTACCCGAATTGACCTTTGACCCGAGACCGGAAGCGCCTCGCTCGCGAGACTCCGAAGGGGTCTATGATTTACAGCTAACATTCGTGGGGTTCATGGTTTTAGGGAGGCACCGTTATCGATGGAACTACACAACTAAATAAAACAGATTTCTACAGTACATCACGAATATATCCAGTCAAATAATAATGTTGAAAATTTATCAGCATGATTTTTGATCAAGTATAATTTGCGGCTCAAATTAAAAGATGGCATTATTTTTGGCTGAATTAAACGTAGCTATGTATTAACGAAATGATCCCTGAGTGCCCGATAAGGGGCTGAACAGCCTCTTTAAGTTCGGGCAGCTGAGCTGACCGATGTCTTTGTTTGAGACTGCCCCGAGCCCACTTTATACACCGAAAAGTGGAATATATGACTAAGCAATATATGTCTGGGCAATAATTAATCGTTAATTCTCTTTCCACATAAAATCGGTAAATCGGCGATGACATCGAAGACTTAGTTGTCGTTTTGAATAGTTGAACCGATGCGCACACAAGAGCAGCGCCACTGACGCTTCGAAGAATGTATATGCAGAACAGTAGCCATTTGTGGCTGGGAAAGTGTTATAAGTACATAAATGGGGGTTAAAATCACACATACTAATCACATGTCACAATCAAAATGAATTATACGGCAAAAAGTGTATGAATATCTTTGGGTTAGAACAGCCACATCACGATTTGGCCCAGTCGAAGTGAAATAATACAATCATAACGTTAAGGATTACCCGGATTATTGTAGCGGCTGGCAACCCATGACGAGTAAACGAAGCCTTAAAACAATATCCCTCCTGCCCTACGCACCACTATAACCTTGGTGATCGATGGGGTAATAGTTGTTGTTGGACGCAGACCGACGCCCCCATGGCACTTAAAGCCACATTTTACTCTGAACGATGGACTCCGAGGGACAGAAGCTTCGCAGGCTCTTGCGGTATACCGTTATGGTCTCATCATAATGATCACATACTATGATTATGCCGAATTATGAACTGTGCGAAATATTATAGAATTCAATCATGAGGGTTGAATGATATTGGTCAACTTCGAAATATATTGAAGGCCGATGAGGTTGGGTCTGCCTAATATGCAGGTAAACGGTGCATTTACCTAGTAAAATGTCGACAATCGTTGTAGGTTTCTAGACGATATCGCAGCTATGAGTTGTGCATTGATATCCGATTAAGATTTTATGACTATTCAATAATCCTGGTGTGCCCTTTACCTGATCGTATTTATGTATCATTGTATGCTGCTCCAGTGATGAATGCCCAGACATATCAAGCATAATTGCTGCTTGTTACAGATTTGAAGTACACACGCCGATAACAGGGACAACATCGCGCAAGTTAAACGTCTCCTAACGCCAAAGTCTTATTATGATTACCGGGTCATCGATTTCGAATAAATTGAAGGGGCCCAGTAGTTGAGTGGGAATGGTTTCAAATACGAGTCGTCTGGGCTAGGTGAGCATTGCATGATGCGGTTAACAGCACAGACAGGACCAGCGCCTTGCACGCACACACCAGTTCACTCCGTCTGTCCATCCAATGACAATAGGGTTGCAATGTAAGCACCGGTTCGCATAGCTATCGCATGGTCGTATGCATTACGTAACACCGGTGTGCGAGTGAGCGATAATCGCCGTGGATGTAGACCTAAGAGCGACGGATCATAGCTATACATCATCTCAATCAACGGTGAATACGCAGTAAGTGTCGCTCAATGCATTAGCCGCTGATGTCTATCACTTGTGGTTGTGCCTGGATTTGTTATCGATGCATATATCTTCAGTGGTATGGACATTATGTAGATCAAACCGGGCCGTGTACTGACTCGTCTAGGCGCAGTCACCCAGTGAGGCCGGCATATGGGAAGATGTAGTTGCTGCTCGCTCTATGATTCGCCATCCCGCTAAGTAGGTATGTAAGTATTCGTACATTAACCGCCTTCTTACATACATCACCGACTGTCAGCTCTCACAGCCGGTATAACGTATGTTTCAGCAGACGTCAAGGTAAGTCGCGATTTTTATGGCGTACTCATTAATTTCTCTGTCTTAAACACCCTTGTGATGGTGTATTGAGGCGGCTGATGGAGGGGGGGGGGGCGTAATGTAGGGCTGGGGTGGATATTCAACGCGTTAGGAATTCACTATTTGCCGTCCGATCACTCATCGTCATGTCATTCACGAGATGTGACCGGATAGGATTTATTGGAGGCATAATGGCATTTTACATAACGCCTGCTTCAGTCGCTTCGATATTGAAGTCATTGCTATTGGCTCGCCACCCCCATCCCCAAATAGCCTGTTACTGTTCGCCGTCAATGCGTACACTGATCAATGGTGGGGCGTTCATGGGTCGTCGGAGGTCATCACATACAGCCAGCTGAAGGCGACTTGCCGTGTTACAAACTCGTTGTGGGTGTCAAGTCAATGAATCACTCATTTCTTCCCTCTAACTGTTAGTCTGTATGACGTAATTGATTATGTCGATGTATTTCCCAATTGTTGTTGGTCTGTATGATGTCATTGGTAATGTCGGTGTATTTCCCAAATACTGTTGGTCTGTATGACGTCATTGATAATGTCGGTGTATTTCCCAATCACTGTTGGTCTGTATGACGTCATTGATAATGTCGGTGTATTTCCCAATCACTGTTTGTCTGTATGACATAATTGATATTGTCGGTGTACTAACACATTATTAATTTCTAATTACGTCGATGTTAGTTTCCATATGCTCAACATCACTATCTGAGACCATCAGGACGAACAGGTTCTATGACGGAGGCATTTCCTCTTGACTTCAAGCCGCCCTGACGTCATCGCCACCTCTCTGAAGGTTATTGTGGAAGGAAACGCCTCCGTCCGTTGACTCACTCCTGACAGCATTTGCCACTCACACCAGGCAGCATTTATTGGCAAATTCCACTCCGCTTAATAGTGCTGTTTGCTCCTGGTCGTGGGCGTCATGTTGTAATTGTATGCTGTCACCTGTTTTGTTACGAAGTCGTGGTAGGTGACACCATTACGACCAATCTCTCTCCTCGATTATGAATAGTTAGCGATCACTTGTTGTAACTTTTCGTTGATAGTTATCAGTACAACCCCATGCGTGATTTATATAATTAATGGTATCATAACACAGTGGAATGTATGCAACACAGTGTAAACACAGAGCCCATTGATGCACTGAGATAATGATATTGATGCATTGATGCATAATAAAGATAATAAAAATAATAGCGGTAATTTTCCGATATGAAATTTCCAATTATGATTTGTCCAACGATTAAATATATTTTCCTCTCCTAGCACGTTGAAACTGACGATATTCGGTTACTTCATTTGGTCACTTTTTTAGAGCATGCTTTTAACCACCCAGTAGGCAATGTGAGAACTTCTCCTGTCATGACAAGCTGTGCCTTGGCACAACAGGGGTGTGGTGTGTGTGTGTGTGGGGGGTGTTGGGGGGGGGACATGATAGGAACACCAGGCAATATCATGTCACTATGACGCCTGCATCAGTTGCAGTGTATTCGTGTTTCAGCTGATGAATGGTCTGTACCCCTTAACCTTGTCCTTTGAGTGCTTGTGGAGCATTCATTCACACGAGGTGTTGTGTATTGTCAAGCTAGACTGATGGCTGCCGATGTCTGGTATGCCGTGGCGCCTCAATATAGCCAATGCCTCACAGCTCGTACACTTAGACCGAATAAGTGCACGAAATCCATACTTATACCCCAGCTGAGTCCTGCTGTTTATTGACCATTGAACCAAAAAGAAGACAAAATATTACTGACGTTCCGGTTAACAGCAACTGCTTGACGTCTTACAGCCACGATGTCCCAAAGCTATTCTATTACTCCAAATTTCTGGTGTGTTTCTTAAACCCGGCTTTCATCTGCCTGAAAGGCTAGCGTTATTTGAGGCCAGAGCTGTATCCTCGCCACGTCTCACTTCGTTACGCAAAACCTGGCCTGTAAGACTGATATGTTATTCATTATACGCCAGTAAATAATAAATTGTGCGCGTCGAACGCCTTCCAGTTGGGGCTTTAGCCAGATCCAATAGGCGAAGGTAGTACTGGGCGGAAAGCGCTGTAAGCTGCCAGTACGGTCCACACGAGTGAGTAACCATCTGACGCGGCTTTAGAGGTGCTCTTTGAGAGAGAGCAAGAATCGTGGCGAGAGGCTCTCATCTAACAGCTGGTAGCTGGCTCAGTAAGTCTCTCACATACCTGCTCTCATTCTCGGTTTATTTGTGGCTTTTTGTGTCGACGTGATCACGCGTGACGTGGTGCAGCGCGGCTCATTGGCAGGTTATCTCCATGAAATTGCATGACCGCCACTTAATAGGGAACCTTATAGCTGGTAGATATAGTGGCAATTTGGCCCAATCGACGGGCTGTACACTCAAGCAGTCTCATCATGTGCTAATGCTTGTCTGCCCTTGTGTTGCAGGCTTCTGTAAACAAGGAAACCGGTGGAGTGTAGGTAGGCGTGTGGCGTACATCTCACCATGCTCACCTGTTAGCCATCGTACTAACTTCGGTGAACGCATACGCACCAAGTAAGGGATTCTCTCAGAAGCCGCCCTCTTCCCCATAACATTGATATAGACAGTTAAATACACAAACGGATTTATTAGAGAGCGGTATGGAAGTCGGAGGTCATATCCCTGACGAGGTCGACGGCGCAGGAGACGTGACCTCAGAGGCCGCGGAGGGCTTGGAGGCATCCCACGGCGACGAAACTCTGGCCCCCAAGGCCGACGCAGTGGGACTGTCGAGTACCAACGATACCATAGTTCGTGGAGTAGATGATGCCGCATATGGCGACATGGATTCCGAATCGTTCCCCCCTGAGCCGCCCCAGCAGCCGGATGCTGAGGACGGTGAGGTGGTTTCGTGCGATAATGGGTCACTTAGTGCTGGGGGTACTGCAAAAAGCTCGCTTTCTCCTGCCTCTGACTGGGAGATGCTCGACGAAGAGGGTCGGGTTTCGCCCACGGCTGAGGTCACAATGGCACGGACTGGTCTCGACAATGACTCGGATGATATTGAGCAATCTGGAAAAGCAAAAGAAAGGATGGAAGCCATTGCAGAGGCCATAGTAAAGGATGCTTTAGAAGGGGCGCTCATTCGATCTGCCACGCACGAACATGCAGTGATTCCACAGGAAGAAGATGGCGAGGAGGATGAGATCGTCGGCGATGAGAAAGTCGATGGGTTAGATGCCGCCATGACAGAAGTCAGTGATGAGATGCGGGATTCTCAGTATTCAGACGACATTCAACCTGAATACCCTGGTGCTTACGAGTATACAGCAGGTGATGAGATTGAGGGTTACACTGAACGCATCTCACCAGCTAACGGCGATAGCAGTCCGTATGATGACGTGGGTGGAGTGGTGGAGCCCGATGAACTACGTATTGAGCTGGAGCATCAACCCGTTATATGTACCATGCCACCACGCGACACTCACCAGGAAGCGGACACAGGAACTGTTCATGATACACAAGACATGTCTGCCTATGATACACAAGACATGTCTGCTTGTGATGCACAAGATGTTATAATGTCTGCCTATGATACACAAGACATGTCTGCTTGTGATGCACAAGACGTGTCTGCTTATAATGCAGAAGACTTGTCTGCTAATGAAACACAGGACGTGTCTGCTTATGATGCCAAATACGTGTCTGCTTATGATACACAAGACGTGCCTGCATATGATACACAAGACGTGTCTGCTTATGATACACTAGACGTATCTGCTTATGATGCACAAGACGTGTCTGCTTATGATACACAAGACGTGTCTGCTTATGATACACAAGATTTGTCTGCTTATGAAACACAAGAAGTGTCTGCTTATGATACACAAGACGTGCCCACTTATGATACACAGGACATGCCTGCTTGTGATATACAGGACGTGCCTGCACATGCCAAACAAGACGTGTCAGTTTTTGAAACACAGGACATATCTGCTTATGATGCACGATATGTCGTGCATGTTGATGATACAGACGGTGTGCATGTCGATGATACAGACGGTGTGCATGTTGATGATACAGACGGTGTGCATGTTGATGATACAGACGGTGTGCATGTTGATGATACAGACGGTGTGCATGTTGATGATACAGACGGTGTGCATGTTGATGATACAGACGGTGTGCATGTTGATGATACAGACGGTGTGCATGTTGATGATACAGACGGTGTGCATGCATGTGTGATGATACAGACGGTGCTTGCGATGATACAGACGCATGTCGATGACACAGACAGTGTGCATGTCGATGATACAGACGGTGTGCTTTGTCGATGATACAGACGGTGTGCATGCTGATGTCGATGATACAGACGGTGTGCATGTCGATGATACAGACGGTGTGCTTGTTGATGATACAGACGGTGTGCATGTCGATGATACAGACGGTGTGCATGTTGATGATACAGACGGTGTGCATGTCGATAACACAGACAGTGTGCATGTCGATGATACAGACGGTGTGCTTGTCGATGATACAGACGGTGTGCATGTTGATGATACAGACGGCGCGCATGTTGATGATACAGACGGTGTGCATATCGATGACACAGACGGTGTGCATGTCGATAACACAGACAGTGTGCATGTCGATGATACAGACGGTGTGCATGTCGATGACACAGACGGTGTGCATGTCGATAACACAGACAGTGTGCATGTCGATGATACAGACGGTGTGCTTGTTGATGATACAGACGGTGTGCATGTCGATGATACAGACGGTGTGCATGTCGATGATACAGACGGTGTGCATGTCGATGATACAGACGGTGTGCATGTCGATGATACAGACGGCGCGCATGTTGATGATACAGACGGCGTGCATGTTGATGATACAGATGGCACACGTCATGGTGCCACTCCAGACGTGAATACCAATTTCGCCACTCCCCGAAATATTACCGGGAAAACAGACGAATCTGACGGTTCTTTTGAAAATGTTGACCCAGCACCTAGTTTATCTGAGAATATTAAACCTGAAGCAGTCCCCGAGTGCGCAACTTCTCCGCGCTATGACGACGGTGTACCGGTCACAGATCTGGACGAGGACATTAGTGACCCTGACCTTTCCTCACCAGAGGTCGCCCCTAGCTCGGCCCCAGGTGAATTAGACATAGGAGAAGGCAGTGGCCCATTCGAGTCCGTGCTGTGCCCGCTGGCTCCTGAAGGTGAGGCACTTGCCTTCGACGTCTACTCGTCGGCAACGCGCCCTGTGAAGGCATCACATTGGGCGCAGCAAATGGAAGGTATGTAGTAACGTTTAATATTTGGTGTTACCCCTTACAGCTTATTCATGCTCAGGTATACATAACTGTGTAACTGTTGGCAGATCATAGGTTTGTGCGCTGTAGAGTCTATGACGAGCGACAATCGTGTGCCATCTCAGACTTTCAAAAGCTCTGTGGGTTGGATGAATCACTCAAAGCAATCACAAGGATGTTATTGTTGTTTTGTATTCCTGTGATGTCAAACGTGTATATGATCATAAGGGTCGTGCGACTGAGGTTGTATCAAATCTTTGCTGTAAATTCATGAATTGCGACTCAGTCATCATCATGTATCACAAGTTTCAGATTCCATTTACTCGTCGTCAAAATATCAACGGCTGCGGTAAATGCTAATTGTTAGTCCAACCGTTACTTGGCCCCATTCCTGACCGACTCCGGCCTGAGCACGTGCACGAGAGGGTTACTGCAATTTGATGTCGTAGAAAAGAGAGCCCTAGGCAACAAGCTAATTTGCGATGTTTGTATAAAACCGCCCAAGATAGCACAGGCTGTGTTGGATTCCCTCCGAATGAATCCTGTTAACCATTCCACGTTGCCATGATACTTTCGCCCTGTTGGCGTAGCTTGGCGATGCATCACTAAGATAAGTTTATTCCCGCCTATTCTGGGACCTTCAACTATGTTCACAAATCTTACCCAATAGTGTAATACTATGAGATGAGAAACAGTTTTCCGCGCACGGCTATTGGTTCCACGTAGCTCGTATTTACCCATGGGATCCAATCTGGGGAAAACATGGTCTGTGCAAAATAGCATTGAGTCTAGTGTTGTACTGGTTACGGGAAGCAAGTGAGACGCAGGTAACAGAGGTGGATCTGTCCTACGTGCCCTCAGGTACTTGGTACTTGAGCTTATTGACGCGTTCAAGTACAAGTGTTACCCAGGAAAGTGACTTGGCAAAAATATTTGAGAAGAAAACCCATAAAAAGCGGCTTTTGAAGTGCTGAGAACAGTGTGGCCTTCATTGTTTGTTGATGTGATAACGGATCTCAAGATGCCTACTTGTGTGTTGGTTCATGCAGCTGTCTTTTATAATACTGGGTGCATGGTTTTTTTGTTACTGATTCGTGTACAAAATATATTTTTAGGAATACATATATAATTTGTGTTGTGTTTAACGTAAACATCTGTTCGATAGTGTACCTTTAAACCAACTTCTCCTGGCTGCCTGTGCAGATCCGTCAATACGAAAGCGTCACTACGTGGATGAAGAGGTGCTCACCGAAGCTCGAGTCGAGGTTGCTGCAGCACGGAGCGAATCGAGCGTTCTCGCCGATACAAACTGGGTCACTGTGGCCTACTTTCTCTGCCTCTCATTAGTGGCTGCCATAGTGTGCGTTTGCGCAGAAGGGAGCGTTTCCATGGGGTGGATACTTTCAGCGCTGGCATTTGGATGTCTCATTTTATTCGCGATATTGAAAGTTTGAAGCCACACCCCGAATATGAATATAATAATCCTTCGCTGTGTGTTATTGATACGGGGTGTGGGAGAAGTCGTGATGTATTTATTGCTCTATTTTGATGCTACCAGGGCGGATAATGTATGCTGTGTGGTGTTTTGCTGAGCGCACTAAGTTTCGAGCTGTCATTGTTACTTAGCCACTTCATTATATTGCTGTTTCGAAAGCTAAATGAAAATATAAATGATGCGCCTTGTCTCGTTTTAAATTCATGTGTACGTCTGACAAGATTATATGTGGCGATGAATAGCGTGGGTTCATTCGTATTTGGAAAACAAACGCAGTCGAACTGGATGATGTCGTAATTCTGGACAATGCCATCATAGTGTCGCAATGGGGCCAAATGCATCCGCTATGATCACCAGGCTGACATCTCGCCATATGTTACCATGGGAACGAGAGCTTATCGTCATCATTCGGTTTTTACAACATAACTTCACATGGATTGAAAACATTGTACGAATCACAGTTGTATAAAAGGATCTTATACATTCACATTCTTTTGATCGAGTTGCATTCAATATGCCAAAATGAACGCTTTGATTTGAGAGCAACACGCTGATAGGCACTATCAATCCCGGGGGGGGGGCACTTAAGTGCATAGAGGTAGTATATATGTGCCGCGCGACGGGGTATGTTTTTTCGGCCTCTCGACTTGTACGACGGGTTTTTGGGCCTCATACTTGTACGACGGGGTATGTTTTTCAGCTTCAATCTGTACGACGGGTTATACATTCGCATAATACCTTGTACGACGGGGTATGTTTTTGGCCATTTTGACCTTGCACGACGGGTACGGGTTTTCGAGGTCCCGCGGCACACCCCTATCCAGGTTAAAGCCAAGTGCCCCCCCCCCCAGGCAATCAATGCACGGCGTTGATGACCTACCTGATGACTTCGGATTTATCAACAACTGTTTATGTGAATCCAGGTATTGGTTGTACATAGCTTGTGAAACGACACGTGCTCAGTGTTATATTTAGCTCAATATTCAAACATGAAGCCTTCGGGGTCGTTGTTGAGATTCCTTTAAAGTAAAGTAATCCAACAAACTAATGGCCACCGATAGATGAACATAAATTGAGTAGGGCTAGATCCGCTTGGGCGTTGCTCGAACACTGTAGAGCTACGATAAATTGGATGTAAGATTTCACCTTGTATACATTCCATGTAATTGTATTGGATGTAAGATACTTTTGAGCGGAAACCCCCGAAAAATTACAATATTCCTCACCCTCACGTTGCTCTCATGCTGTGAATGGTATCCAGGAACACGCTTTATTGTCAAGATGCCAAAAGTCAAATAAGCGTTAATAAGAAATTCGGCCTATAAAACATTAATATGTATGGGTATGGATGCTGCGAAATAGATCCTGTTTCTTGTGCTGCCAACGATAGTACAGAGACCAGCGAGGAAATAGGTTCCTTCCCATTAACTCGTTCCTGGCCACGGGCGTAAATAACCATAGCAGATATATGTGTAGCGTTCGAGATCAAGATTAATTGCTACCGAGAATGAATGCTTTGCGTTTTATGTTTATATGATTAAACCCCTTGTTCACCATAGTGCTCCTGTAACTTAGCATTTATAGCTCCGCCTCTGCCTATTTTCAGATTGGGATATCAATTAGTGTCTATCGCATCCCTTATCGGTTTAATAATCACGTCTCGTCAATCGAAAGTATCAGAACCTGAAAAACGCCTTACATTTGATGAGTTTCCCTTCAGACCAAACTGTACGGATGTGAATGCTGTTGGGATGTAGATAATAAGGTTCTTCTCCACAGCCGTATTTGGATGGTTATCGATGTCTCTCATATAGATTGGACTATCACGCAAATGCCAAGTATACTTGTGTAATCTACGTGTAAATCTGTCCCTAGCACAACAACGAACAAATACTGCACATGTGGTGTTCACTTTGTAGTTATAGAAAAGCATCACAAATGATTCTTTTTGGCCTTACCAATCATTCTCTGACCTCGTATAGCTGGTCGAATGATCTCTGCCAGTGTCCATTGAGCATTAAGAGCTTTATAGAGTCATTACGATGTTTAACTGAAGGAATACCCAGACAATATTATCCGAATCATAACCTTATCCGTATATATCGTAGGTGCAACCTATTCCGTGACGCTAACTTACAAAAAAACGCCTGTCATAGGTCGGGGCTTCGATGTAATGTCCCGTTCAAATTGTTTACGAATCTTATTGTCCTATGCGAATCTGACACTAACGTTGATAAATGCGGTCGTGTTAAACAAATATGACATTTCAGCGATCATCCTCATAATGAAGAATGATAACCTACACCTCACAATGATACTGTCGATCACAATCATGATCAGGTCGCTACAGCTACATGTATTGCTAACACCCCTATCTCACATTGCCGGAGTAGTCCCTAAAAGACCCCGGAGCATCCCGGAGGCGCAATCCTTGTTACCTTCCCGGAGAGAACACGGATCAGATTACGTAATGGACAAACACGGAGGCAACACGGAGTCGACATGGATGTGTACGGTGCCAAGACGGAGCTGACACGGATGCCCCGCGGGTCAACGCGGTTCATCCCCGGGGGGGGGGGGGTACTTAAGTGTATAGAGGTAGTATATATGAGCCGCGCGACGGGGTATGCTTTTTCGGCCTCTCGACTTGTACGACGGGTTTTTTGACCTCATACTTGTACGACGGGGTATGTTTTTCAGCTTCAATCTGTACGACGGGTTATACATTTGCATAATACCTTGTACGACGGGGTATGCTTTTGGCCATTTTGACCTTGTACGACGGGTACGGGTTTTCGAGGTCCCGCGGCACATTCCTATCCAGAATAAGGACAAGTGCCCCACCCCGGGGGTTCATCCCGGAAAAGGCCCCCGGAAGACGACGGCAACAACACGGAGGACCCGGCAAAAAGACGGAGGATCCCGGAATAAACACGGAAGAGCCCGGAAGACGCCGGAAACAACACGAGTATCACAGAGGACGGCGGCAGCAACACGGAACGAGTACGGTTCTACCCGGATCGGGGTCGAAAAAGGCATAAAAGGCTGTACCAACCATTCAATGGCACACTCCAGAATGTGAAACGTGGATCCTGCACTACTTCTATAAGAAGAAGTGGGCCTGCTTTTAAACACGTTAGACCTCACCTTGGCCTGCGCTAAAGCTGCTACTGCGCTGGAGGAACATACCGAAGCCACTAAAGGAAGAAAGAGACAAAATGCTGATGCTGCTGATGCTGAAAGACGAAGGAAAAGAAGCGTGTGTGGATGAAACATTGGCTGTTGAGAAACAGTATGGGCGCTATGAAAAACTGATCGCAGATCTGATAGCAGAAGATGGTAGCAGCTTCAGGAATTTCAGGTACAACCTTCGCCGATTTTGTGGCCGGAGGCTACACGGATGCCCCGGAGGCTACACAGATGCCCCGGAGGAAGCCCGGATAATCCAGGTCTTAACACGGAATCAACACGGAGGCACTCATCCGGGGTGCTGCCGGGACAAATTTCCCAAAAATTGCGCAGGTTTAATTTTTCGTAAGAGCCCGGCCACAACACGGACACATACCGGAGTCAACCCGTTACAGCGCGGAGCACCCCGGATTGCTACTCAGGGGTCTTCCGGGGACTACTCCGACAATGTGAGACAGGAGTGTAAGCAACCTGCCAAAATGCATAGTCAACCGTACCATCAATCAGCTGTGATGCTAATACGGCGTTTAATAGTGAGCTTCAATGGTGTCCAAGTACTGAGACCAAATATGGTCAAAAGAATTACCGATTTTGTTGGGCAGACCGACTCCAACCGATTCACAGAAGACACTGATCAGTGTCGGATGTGATAACATGGTAAATGTGCCTAACCGCCGTCAGACTGACATTCACGCTGTGACATTGGCATCTGTAAGCAGTCACTGTGATTCCTCGCTTTGGTACGATTTCATACATGATACGATGCAACCATTCCCTCTATGAAGCGACCAGACTGAACGCTGTTTTTGAGATATTTAGTGACATTAAATAATCCGATGGATGCTAAACTAGGCTTATGATCGATTTATTGAGGATTTCGACAACATAAGCAATACCTTTATGGTCTAAAAACAAAAGAGCTGCCCACAAATACGGTACATAGATTGCAAATTATGTTGATTCTATGCCCGTCCAATTTATGGTAGCTTCAACTTAACACCTGCTTTCAGTGGTGCTATAGTTTATCAATATCTAGCGGCAAGTTTGTCAAATACCATATCAGACGGGTGACTTTTTACCGCGATGTGATCAGTTGTTGCCTCGGTTCCGCTATGACTTCCAGATATAACGTAAACATTATGATATAGCACAAATGACGGAGGAAGAAGTGACATATATGATAACAGTAACTAAGGTCGACAGTACCGGTATACGCCTCAACATAATAATGTTGACGCAAGCATTGTGACACATACCGTTAAACGTGTATGCGCATACAAATACACACACTCACGGACTGATACGAACCGATCCATATCCATACATAAACATCCAGAGGTTCACCCGCGTCCACTCGCACAGGTCAGTACTCACAAACACACTCACAATTGATGCATATCTTTACATACAAATGTATATTTACAAGAGCGCACACACGCATAAGCACAGGCACTCACAAACACACACACACACACACACACACACACACACACACACACACACACACACACACACACACACACACACACACACACACACACACACACACTCACACACAGACACACACACACACACACACACACACACACAAAACGCACTTACACGTGCACCGACATATGAATTGGTACTCATTTGTATACATATCTATTTGCTCACCTGCACAAATTGCATTATCATATGCAATAAAAAAACACACATGCACACACACACACACACACACACACACACACACACACACACACACACACACACACACACACACACACACACACACACACACACACACACACACACACACACACACACACACACACACACACACACACACACACACACACACACACATGGCTGGATATATTAAAGCCCCTTGATCACATCAAGGGAGCTGTCTGAAAGCTTCAAACGCTTGAGCCAAAAACACTGAACCCCATGTTTAAATAATAGCACGATTGGGTGGTCAATTAAGACGCATTTATCAGAATGAAATCATTGCATGACACAACGTTACCGTGTTATATGCGAGTTGCTCACATGGCACGACCCAACGGACCCAAGAAATCGCACGAATAGCTATAGAAGCCTGCGGCGTTATATCGTGATAGCGATAGCCTTTGTTAATCTCTATCTGCAGCGTACCAATATTTGTGCTATTCACACCTATGTGTCCATTATATATTTGGTTACATACAGCCGCCAACTATTCATCACCAATTGGACTTGCATGCGAGATGGGAGCACTAAGAGGGACGTGGCATGTTGTGGGCGAGGGCGACGGGCTGTAGTTCAACTAATTACAGCTTACAGTAACCTGCATGTTCTCTTTCCTAAAATTACTATGCCAGGTCATAATAGTTTCAGTTATTACTCTTGGAAATATACTTGTACTCATGTCAGTATGAACCGATGGCTATTTTCGATCGAGGGCAAGCACTGGTGTAAGGCAAAAGAATAATGGTAAACATGAATTTATGATAATCTGGGATATATTCTACCTTTCAAAATTGCCATCCGAACGAATGAGTTCCCAGATTTAGTTACCTTAATCATTATTAGATTGGTTCTATTTGCTTCGCATGTAACATGGGATTTAAGGAACCTTCTTTTGTGATATAAGTGGGATTTATCGCTAATACAGCACATTTGTTATAAGTATGGAATATCATGTGGCTATTCCCTTCTAATTCCTGTCTAAGTATTGTGCCATCATATCGCGCTGGTTCTAAAGGCAATTTATAGGATTTTGTAGCAGTACCTGTGCAAGACAGCAGCTCAACCAGCGAAGTCTCCTGAGTGAACGACAAAAGCAATTTATAGTTGAGTTTGTAAAATTCACATCCGAGCTACGTTTATCATAGGCGTACATGATCATTAAGTCATTGCCATCAGTAATCTCACCCTCATGTGTTGCCAAACAACTCAGCAAACGTATGACTAGTGGTGCCATTGATGGTCATGGGAGCTGTGATATTAAATACATCAAAGACAGCAACGTCATTGGTTTGACTGATTAGCCCTGTTTCAACGACATAATACACGATCAAGTAATAGCTAGTGCTGGCTGTGATTGTATCCTTGATGCCTAATATCGCTACGTCTGACAACATATTGGTGAAATATCTCCACAATCACGAACAATGCATTCCTACGAAATTGTTGTCATACAAAAGCCACATTTGCTTTAATTGTCACCATTCACCATAAGATGGGCTTGTCCAATATTTCTGGTCTGCCTGAATGGAAGGCTATGATTTTAATAGCTCGTTAACTGACGTTGATGATGTAATATTGTTTAATGCCTCGACTAGATTTGATTAATATCTGGGCAAACAATCACAGGATATGCTCCAACGCATTTAATATTTTAGTGACGATATATGGAGCTATAGATATGCTTATTATTATATGTATTTTGAGCTTGAGCCGAATATCGCTTTCTACCTGGTGTATTGTACCATCGACCCATTCTCGTCGGTAATGTGAAGAGTATAAGGAACGTCTGCATAATTGTGGTGCTACACAGAGAAATATGACACCTATCTTGGTACCAGTCTGCATGTCAACTCAAAATCAGCAGCATGGGGTATGACTGACGCGCTAAATAGTTTGTACTCATGTCATTATCGTTGCTCCGGCTTCGGTCTCCCACGCGTAAACTAATTAAGCCAGTTGTCCTTGTGTTGTGTTATTCAATGCCTGTCATAGCGGTGTGCACACATGGTACCGATAATGTAACGTGAGTCTCTTTCTAAAAGCTTTAGCTCATCACTGAGAGAAGTGAAAACAAACACTGGATGCAATCAAAGAGAATGTCGTGAATCTGGACAATGCAATCATAATGTCGAATGCATTCGCTATGATCAACAGTATGACCTTTCACCATTTTTCACTAGTGGTACGAGAGCTGCATTGACATCATTCAGTTATAACAAAGAGCTTATAGCTACGCTAAGATGGCTCATTCCGACATGCTATGCGATAAGTATGCTACTGTGTGAAACACGTGCTCGTAGTCAGGTGGCTCTACTATACAATCAACCAATTCATATGAGACTGTTGTTCCAACGTCTGGGGCATCTGCCCCTTGCAGCTTATGTTGATGATATGGAGTCCTCTGATCGATCGAGCTGACCGCGCCCCCGAATCGACTAGAAAATTCCATGCGATTTTAAGAGATGCTTTGACGAAATGGTTCATATATCTTATTGGGCGTATGCGCGAGTGAGCCCTCTTAACGTAGCTATAAACTCTTGGGGTATAGAAAAGAACATATCATTTGAAATTGATTGGAGCATATAATGCGAAAAACTACTGCACACACAGGCTATGATTTGGTTAGTAGTTCCGGGTTACGATTCGGACAATGAACAGCCACAGCAGCAGCAGCGTCATGCTCCAATTTAATGACAGCTGCACTTGCCTGCGACATTGACGAATCGACCTCACGACAGGACAAAGGCCTACTAGGAACTACCCTTTCACTGTTCCCTAGCTGCTGGCAGAAATGACAAGAACAGATATAAGTGTTGCGTTGGAGACACAGATTGATTGATCACGAGCATAAAATTCATGCCTTACCTATTAGGTAACTATAGCTATGTATATTTTTATATGGTGGGCTGAGGTTAAGTTCGCTGACATTCTCCGGGATCCACAATGGAACGACGTTAAAGAAGCTCTTTTCGGTGATGCATTTATTGACCCCAATCCGCCTGTTGTTAGCTTGCAATATCTCATTGTGTCTAGCGTGTGTCTAATAAGGTTATATAATAATGTCTCGTCCATAAACAAATATCAGATGATATACACAAGGGAGTTAGACATTAAATATCTTCAGTTTCACAATCACACAACAGCTATGTAATCTTGTGTTTATCTGTCCCCCAGAAAGCGAACGAACAGATAATACACGCACGACGGAGATCTTTTAATTGAATAAGTGGATAAGAGATTATTCTTTGTGCCCTGAACAATTCATCTCTGTCACTGTTGTCCCATATATAGTCTCTGGCTGGTCTTATGATTTCCGCCTATCTCCAGAAAACATCTGTGAGCAGATCGAAGCTTTATAGAGTAATTAGCGCGCTTTATATAGACCCAGAAATATATTCCGGCGTGAGCCGAGGTCAACCGGAAATGACGCAGATACGAAAACCCAGTTTCTGCAGCCCAAGTCAGCTTCCATAGAAACCATGCGTCAACCGTGAATTTGCATCTTGTTCAGTCTGGATCAGTCATGCCAAAACGCTGCGTGACCGCGAATTGTTCGAACATTTCTTCGGAAAGCGTTCGATTATTCAGTTTTCCTTGGGAGGAGAAGTTGCGTAAGCAATGGATATCACAAGTGCGGCGAACGAGGGCAGATTGGCCGGGTCCGACAACCCTCTCGTTTTTGTGTAGCGAGCATTTTGGACCGGAATGTTTTGACCAGGCACTTGCAGTGAGAGAAGCTCTCGGATTTGGGTACAAATGTTCCCGGAATATTCTTCCAGCTGCTATTCCTACCATATTCATGAGAGGTTGCACGGATTCGCCACCAGTCAGAAAGTCTAAGGCAGTGGAGAAAAGGGAGCACCAAAAGGTGAGCTGACATGTTGCAATTTATAAAAAAATGTATGGTTTACCCAGCTAGATAATGACGCCGCCCCCCACCTCCAACCAACGCAAGCAGTGAAAATAAGTGGTGTATAAATATATATTTAGAAATCCATTCCTTTTGAAAGCATCAACAGAATTAGTTTAACTAAGCTAATCTTCTAATAAAATAATGCAACATAGTATCAAAAATCACTTAGATGTTTACTTTTTCCATAATTTTGTTCTATAAACAAGGACTTTGTTCTGATTATCAGGCTGTGGAGATACTGTTGTTTGACTCACCTCTCCAGGAAAAAGAAAATTTCCTTGAAACACAAAAAAAAATCTTACAGTTAAATTGCTCTTTATGTCCTTAGATACGAGGTGTGCCATGGAATTGGAAAAAATTATCACCAACAAGAGATTGTGCAAGGACATCAAGAGACTATCAAGCAATGCCCAGACCTCCTACATAGAGGCTTTCCGCAGCCTTCTGAACCAGTTCGCTTCAAAAACCTATGCTTTCAGCTACCCTGGTATGCTTTAACGGTAAATCTTACAACTATCCCAGTCTGCTTAGCAGTTAGATTTTCCCCTTTGTTCAAATGTAGGATTGTTTTTTTAGTTCTATGGGACAATTTTTACCTGAGAGTGGATCCATAAACAAAAACAAAGTGGACTAAACCAGCTGTTTAATTTCATGAAGTATCTTTCCTCACGTCATTCATTCTAGTCATGGATGAAGTTAATTTATTGCTGAATCCAAATTATCACAAAACATCCGATGAATCAAACATGAAAAGCACAAACATATCCTATTTCAAACTGATAGAAAGGTTCATAAATGATTTCAGATCTATCATTGCAACTATGTATTTCAATGAAAATGCTGGACGACAACAAAGAATAACAGCCCAGGGTGAAGACTTGTACAGCCTCCACTACCCCAAACACAAGGGAGGAGGTCATACAGTGAGGAAAGTGGTGAATGATCCAACTTATGGTAGGGATTGTTTCTAAATTTCACATTTATGTGGAAATTATAATCTGTACTCTCAAATGAACAACTAACACATATATACAATACAGGCTATGTAGAAGATTTTTTGGCAACGACAGTCAGCATATGCAAGGCCAGTGATATAAATGATGAGGAGATGGAAGCACTGGAGATCCCATCCAATCTGAACTCCACCTTCGAGATCCCAGAAAAGCACCAAGCAGTCAATCAGTTCCGCTCACGTTTCTCTGAGTGCTAGTTTCATCTGAACATCCCACATAATTGTTTGTCTCCTCAGGAAGTGTGTTTCGGATAATTGATGTCACACAGGATAGTATAGGGATACGATTGTTCTTTCCAAGATAATGGTAGCACCATCGGATGAACTGCCTATATCCAGTGTAACGCTTCCAGCTGTAACACACAACCATACACAAACCCTTATACATCTTTACAGTGCTGAATATATATTATATTTTAACCCAAACATAGATTTGATGATTGAGTGACAAAATGTTATCCTGGTATAAACTGTATTGATAATTCAGTCTGAATTGAAAACGTCATTCATTTGAGTAAAAATGACCCAGTAGTTTGGGGAAGTTTTTTTAACATAAATTTATAATTTGGTGTTTGTTGTCTGTCAATACTTACTTGTTTCCCTTGTATGGACCATGATGCTGCTTGTAGGCATAGTATGCTGTCTCCAGCACATCTTCATTAAGACATACAGCATTAAAATTTGGATGCTGTGTCACACATATAATTTCTGGTCAATTTTCTATTTCAACCATCACTTGCTCCCGCTCCACACAGCAGATATTTTCCCTGACAGTTGGCATGGTTGAGCAGCCTCCACATTGGAACCTAAAACCAGGGTTTCAAAAACCTATCAAATACATGCCAGACTCTGTCTAAGACTAAGATTAGGGTGGTCAATGAAAAGGGTTGTATAACATGTGTAAATGTTCCACCAAGCAGGTTTGATAGTTTTATCGGGATGACATAAATTTAAAAAAAAAAGTATTTTAAGCATGACAACACAAAAAATATTTTTCGCCATGTTCGTTGGCGATTAAAACCATATTGAATACCACCAAGAAAAACGAAAACGGTATCAAACGACAAAGGTATTCTTCATTTATAATATAAAATCAAAGATAAAGATAGTTTCGCGGAGTGATTACAATTCCAATGGGACTCACCAGTCAATGTTTTGAAGACGGTTGATGTCCAGATTATTGCTTCTCGGAACACGAATCAGTCCAGTCACTGTCAGATTCGCTGGCGCTGTTTTCGGACAGATATGGTTCGAATCTGTACGGCACAATACCAGCTACATCCTCTGGATTTGAATTCTCAAACATTTGAGGCTCTTCAACCCAAAATTCCATCGCCAAATCGTCCAACTTAAATACATCGCTCTCCGAAACTTCAACATTCGCCGTTGTTTACGGTGAAAACTGCGGACTTGTCAGTGACGAGTTCTCTAAGTGACGTCACGGGGTGCTGTGCCGAAAATTTGGAAAATGGGGGCGGGTGCCAAAAAATCGACTTTATAATTCAATTTACGCTAGGTTCGGGTAACTTGTTCGGAAATTGAACCACAAAAACAGAGTAATTGCAACTTTATCTTTCATTCGGTTTCAAAAAAATCATCATGGAAATTTGGTGTCATAGGCACTTTAAGTATGGTGACTGTCAAAGACATCGACCTTGGCTCAAACGAATTTGATATTGTAACGACCATTTGTGAGCTATACCAAATGGCCATCATTAGTGGTTTGTAGTTGAATTGTCATCACGAGGGGGACTGGTCCATGATAGAGTTAGGCATTGCATCATCTACCATCTCTCATGTGAAAACGAGGACGGGAGTCTGAAATGAAGACCGCTTTCTTGTGGCGTTGAAGAGAGGACTTGAACGTTTAGCTACGTAGGTGTCTATGTGTCAACACCACATCAGCTGCGCGAGCACTGACACTCGTCAAACAAAGCATACCGATTATCTTCGCAGCTGTGTGTAGATGTGGTAAACGTTCTTTAAACGTCGTGACATGATGACATTCTAACCGACGCATTATCGGAATTCAAGGCCTAATATATGCTCCGTCGTATTGCGTTACAGGTCGAATGATATGGTGTTGCGTGGCATGTCAAAGCGTATGGAGCATTTGTTTTGGGCGTGCGGTACACGACATTGACGGCGTTAAATAGAGAAATCTTATCTAATTCAGACGAACTTATTACCTTAGTCGCTCATAAGGTTCAGTTGATGAGTGATCACTCCTTATGTCTAGGTGTAGGTTCAAGCCAACATTAATGGGATGAATGTAGATCCAACAGCACTTAACCGGTTGGTTGACGTCATAATTATACCATTCAGAAACATCGGACCTTCATCATCTTATATAATATGATAATGCATTTTGGAATCCGATTTATGTACATTTCTTTGCCTGAAGTGTCTGTAACAGCTGGATGAAGCCATATGGTTAAATAATTGATTAGCATCGATATTAGAATTGTCATCATGTTTTCATCCCTGGACATGGACAAATATAGATCCTCACTTATATAACATCAAAGAATTCACCTAATATAAACCATGATGCAATCATGACAAACTCTTACCATTCTTGCAACGTCGAACACAGTAGTCGAGATGTTAGATCGGTTAGGATTTACTGCGAGATCATCACCAAGAGAAATTTATCAAATATGAAATGACGTTCATTATGATAATACGTGATCTAATCCCCTTATTACCCGAAAAAAGCGAACACTTTAATTTGGATATCTAGTGATATGGCCGATCCTACGCATGACTTATAAGGCGTATCGTATATTTATAAAGTTTTGGAATCTGTAATATTCTCATTGCTCAATGAGATAGTGACGTTTATGGTATGCAATGTACGGTGCAACACTATGGTTGCAAGTTACATTGATTTGATGTTAGATACAAATGAGCATCTGTTTTTACAACTGATATTATAGTGGTAAGTTTGTCAAGGACCACGCCAGGCTAGTGATGTTAGACCACGCTATGATGAGTTGCTGCTTTGCTTCAACGTAAATGCTATTATATCACAAAACAGCTGTGAATGACGCCACTTCATGGATTACAGAAATTGCAGCCTGCACATATCACGCACACGTTTATGCACATGCTAAGACATCCATTGACACTCAGCAACCAGACGTGGATACATACACTAATACACACACTCACCGTCCAAACTGTACGTACCGAACCGTATGCATACTCACCATGAAGCACACTCAAGTGATCATGGGCACCTGTATACGCACAAGCACATACATAACTACATTGATGCATATCCATACACTCATATGTACATTCACATGTATGAACCCACAAATGAATTCGTACACATTCGTTTACTTATAGGGCATGCCCAAAACAACAAATCGTGCTCTCGTACGCACCCAAATAAATGCATACACTCATTCACGCACCTGCACCCATAACCGAATGCACACATGCACCATACACACGCTGCATTACAGAGATTATTCTTATCTCTAAGCATCGACTTTTATCGTTTTATGCTTTTTACGAACCACTTCCTAGGCCTTGCAGCCAAGAAATGCCAACCACAATGATAGAAAAAGAGCAATGAAATTTAAAAAGTGAGAACTATGATGAAGATGATGGTGATCAAGATGAGGATGATGATGATGTTGATAATTACGACGAAGTTGATGATCATCGATAAAAATACATTCCAAGCTACCACTGATAGACCACACACAATGTATTTGTATACACATAGCGTATTTGGACTTGTCAACAAGAAGCTCTAGTAGATAACCGCGATTTGATTCGTAGGATGCAGGCCTACCCTTACTATAATGTTCAAAAAGATATCCTCCAATTATTTGTCAATAGATAAACCAAACCAAGCAATCAGTATGTCATCCGCCTTACAGATCCACTCGCCCTGACAGCACTGATACCAGTGATATCATTGATAGCTCTGCTCAGACTTTGAAAGCCCCATGAGTAACACCTACTGTTAATGCAATATGTCATTGGTTGCAAATGTTATAATCAATAAGTAGCGGTTTATGAGAAAATATGAGCCATGCAATGGCTTTCCAATGGCACGAATGAATATCTTATATGCCCTTACATCTTTCACAAACGGTCATGGAACTTGTATGTTCTAATGCTACCCATCAATTTTGGTGAAGAAGCAAAAGGTTGTTATTTGATGTCATCTCTGACAATATAACTAAAATAAAGTTGTTGGATTGCAAGAGAGCTGCACAACCAGCGACTTTTCTTGGTTGGGCATAATTGCACAATGTACTATAGAACATATGTGAACAACAACAAAGAGTATAACCCCATTTCAAAGACAAAATACACCAGCGAGGTAATGCTATGATGGATGCGATTGCAGCTTTTATCCGTAATCTCGGTCCATCTCACATTCAAACAATGTCAGCAATGGAACCGCAACCATCAACAAACAGCTATGCTACTAATTTGCTATCATACAATAACTGCTTTATGAATAATATTTGCGAAACATTCACATTAATTATCACCATTCACCGTACGATGGGCTTGCTTAATAATATCCTGAGGTTGCTCGAATAAAAGATTGAATTTTATAGCTTCGTTAACGGCCGTTGGTGATGCAATATCGTCTAATACCTCATTTAAATTGGCTTAATGTCAGGGCAAACGATCCGGGGATATGATCCAACGGATTAAATATTTCCATTATGATTCATACAGCTATAAGTATGTTTTTATAGGTAGGTTGTGGTTGAAGAACCGAATTTCCACTTTCTATCTTGTGCTATCAGTAATGAGGAAGTTGTTAAAACGTCCGCTTAATTGTGGTGATAAACAGAAACTTGGTACCCGTGTGCACGTCAACTCAAAACATGCTGCGCGATCACAGGATGACGTAAGTGGCTGTACTCGTCGCAGCATCGTGGCATCCCTTGTGTAAACAATTGCTCGAATTATTGCATGATGTAGCTGTATGCATGGCAAAAATGTATGGGGTGCCCTTGTACTTTCCAAACGGTTGCGAGAAGCTTTAAGTCATTAAAGAATGTGGAATGGAAAGGTATGTGATGACATATGACGCTCATTATATTCACCTCTCCCATTGAAGTGAGAATGTTGTTATTAATTTGACCATAAGCACATGACATACTCTTGCATATAACAACACACGGTTCCAGTTCATCATGTGGTATATGACAAGCCCGTCACCAGCCGCAGTGTGTATCGGGAAGGTAGTATACTGTCGTCATGCTTTCAAAGTCACAAATAATTAGCCTGGCTCTGGTAACGGGAAACGTTAATCACATTAATCTTTATCAAATCGTCTTGAAATTGTTGTGATTACGCGTGGCACATTGTATTGCAAATGGTATGAAATGCCCATTGTCTGGATGCAAGCCATATAATATTTCGCATCTTATTGCGTTACAGATCTGATCCTGCGATTATTGTGCTGTATAAAAATTGATGCTCATTTGAACGTCCGAAAAAGTAATTAGTGGCGATGATGTCATAATTCTAGACAATGCAAACATTAAGTCGCAATTAGGTCGAACGCATTCACTGTGATCAGCGGGTTGACTTTGGCAAAATGTAAACAGGGAAATGAAAGCTCCATTGTTATAAGTTACACAAAAAGAATATCATTTAAAATCGATTGGAAACTATAGTGCAAAACACTACGTGGTTCGTATTCCCTAAATTAATGAATTAGTTGCCTTTTTCCTACTGATCGCATTATATTGAATATGCTATGACTATTTGATAGATATCATTTTCCGCTATGCAACTATCGTTCCTTCTCCGCCTAATGTTTATGTTGGAACATACCATAATATTAACAGCGCACCCTGGAAAGGTGATAACTACATCTCGTCAAAATGAAGATATCCGATTGATATGCAAGGTAATTAGACATTACAGTTTGGGTTACATCAGGCGTTTAATGTTTTTGATTAAACGGACCGATATTATGTCAGCCAGCTTTGTTCAGTTTTGACAATCAGCCATATATTCGTGTGTAATGTACGAGTATACATATTCCTCTGCAAATCATGGCACTAATACTACACTTGTGATGGTGACGTTTTTAATTCTCATGAATGGATAATAAAAGACGCTTTTGTCCCTGAGAAATTGATCTCTATCACCATTGTCCTATATTGAGTCCATTGCTGGTCTTATTATTTCGCAAACGTCCAGGAGCCATTAGAGAATAGATCTTAGCTTTATGGAGTCATTAAGGTGATTAATGGAAAGGAAACCCGCACTGTATTATCCCAATTGTGCAGGTTGATGTCTTATCCAACCGTATCTAAGATGCAACTCATTCAGTTACACATGACTGCCGTTGTTCATAGGCTGCAGAATGAGAACAAAATGATGGAGGGATTGCAAAATGCACATGGAACAGGTCGGTGTTTTGTTGTAATTTTCACTAGTTTACAAAGCCATAATCTTTTTAAGATCAAGAGAAGACTACGCCGGACCTATTTGGGAAATCAGCTAGGCGATGTGTTGACAGCTGTTTGTATACGAATTTCCCTGTCCTCTGTTAATGTGGTTTAGTGACCTTGACTCTAACATTGTTAATACTTATTATAATTAATGCGGTTGTGTTCAAACAAGATGCCAGTTCAACGATCACCCTTGCAATAAATATTGATTATCTACGCCTCGCAATGATACTGTCCATGGTTATCATTAGGTTGATGCCATCACCATTCACATCAACACGTGTTACTCAGCAACCTCATGAATACTTGATCATTCGTACCATTAAAAACACGCTGCATAGTGAGTCTTAGTGGTTATCAAATATTAGAGTGCTGTAACCAAATATGGTAAAAAGGAATACCCTCACCAAGTTATCAGCGGTGCTGGATGTGAAACCATGGTCCATTGTGCACATTCTCAATTAGTCTGAGACAGTGAGTCCTCTCGTTGGCACGATTGAAGTCATGCCACAGTTAGCTTTATACAGCAAATACCGCAATATTATCTACTATATGGTCACACTCATGTCCGGTATCGCTTGGTTGCCTGAGTAAAAAGGCTGTGTGATAAATGGACATGTGTACGAAATGGTACAACTTTATCTGATCGGTGATTTATATTTGAAAACTGCCTAAGCCAACGTTCTTGGAGTTAATGCAAACGGATTAGATAATCTGTATGCGATACATGTCCTATGAAAATGATCACAAGTAGTGTGTGGTGGACACACAATTATCGTCAGAAATATATACGGGAATAGATCAATGTTTTTCCTTGGCGTTGTATTATCACTCATCTTTCATGTGAACCTAGGACAGAAGTCATAAGTTACGACCGCTTACTCGTGACGACGCGCAGAGGTATTGGACCTTCAATTTGATAGCTGTCTGTGTGTCAACACAACATAACCCACGCGAGCACTGAATGACATATTCATAAGCTTTGTTTACTACTTGTCAAGATATTCTTTCTCGAAACTCTACCTTACATGAGCAAACGAAGCAAACCGTTTATCATTGCCAGAGTTATATCATGACGCAGCTATGTGTAGATGTGGTAACCATGTATAGGCCGTCCTTTAGCATCCTTGATATGATGACATTAGAACTGACGCATCATCAGAATTCAAGGCCTTACATATGCCCCATCGTATTGGGCTACAGATCTAATAATATGGCATTCCGTGTCGTGTGAAAACATAAGTTGCAAACATGTATGCTTCATCATAGATTATTGATATTGGGTTCCAAGAAAGAGAAATGTGCCCGTTCTTTATACAATACGGTTAATTGAAAGATGCACAGCTTCTTCACCTCAAGCACAACAGTGCTTATTACACTCAAGTGCAGGGACAGATGGAAATTTATGGTGTACAGGATTGTGACTTTGATGAAGAAAAGTTTGCAGAAATTGTGTGTAATGTGTCGCATTTTTCTTTTCATCATTTCTCTTTCCAGAAATAATTAAGTTGGGACAGCAAAAGTGTTATTTTTTCTGTGCTTTAATGTTTTGATGTATAGTTTGTTTTAACTGATAATATTTCTTTTCATTTTCTCGTTCATAATAGCCATAATGTTTATAAATAAATGCAATGGTAGTGTGTTTATTATTCTTTATTGTAAAATTAATCAATGTTTTGTAGAAATGGCAAGGAACTGTCTTGTTGTATTCTGGGGACAAATATATGCTGGTCTTCAACAAATAGATATAAACTATTGTTTTCTTTAACTGCAGTTAAGAAAAAAAATCATACTTTTAACACAAACATATATTTGAGTCTTGAGAACCTGTTTATGTTTTAATATGGTTACTTGGTTCTTGTTACACACACCAGGTTTTTGCTGCTTTGGCATGCGGGGATCAACACAGGATGTCTCTTTATGTGCAGGCCTTTGTTTTTTTGCATGAAGCGCTGAAGTTCAGTTTCTGATTGGGAAGTAACAGGTATTGGGTTAGGATGCTCAATTGTTGGACCGTTTCCCCCGATGAAATGCTTTGTACAGCTATAGGTGCCCTCATTAACCGTCTCTGGTCCAAATTTTCTCGTCCACTAGCCGCGCACGAAGGTAATATAAATATATGAATAAGACGTCTTGCACGGCTACCCGTCCACATGCCCTGACCCACTCTCTGCATAACTTTGGATTGGAGCGTAGCTTTGGAAAAGGAATGAAAGACACGCCATTCATTCTTTCACGATCTCTATATCGGCTGTCTGAGTTGCACCAACCCCAGCAGCAATCTTTCGTGGGCATTCTGGTTCGATGTGATCGTAAATTATTTTGCAAAAACAGATTCAAAACATCATTTACGGTACGCTACAAACTGTTAATACAGCGTCGCTAAGGAAAAGTTTGTTACGGGTAGCAACAAGACGGGGTACGGGAAGAACTACTTCCGAGTCACCGGGAAACGGCCTATTTAAGAATCGTCACTGGATGTAGTCAAATATATATCGTCACTTCTTAACCGCATAACATAGCAAATAATTCACCAAATGTAAACAATGGTGCATCTTGCAACGTCTTATACAGTAGTCGAGAAATTGGTCAAGTATGGAATGACGTTCACAATAATCATACCTAACCTAGTTCTATTATTAGCCGATGTTATCATACTTCCCTCCACCTTTTTGGATATCTAGTGATATTGGTCAATTCGCTACATGATTAATTAGGTATTTTGTAAATGTATTGAGGATATTGACGACATCAGCGGGCTGGAATCAGCAATATTTTCATGGTCTAAATACAACAGAACGACCCACAATGTTGGTAAAATATGTTCGATGCAGCAATAAGATTGCAAGTTACATTGATTTAATAGTCGTACAATTGATGTTAGGTCCGACTGAGCATGACTACCATTTATCAGCGACAAGTTTGTCCCTATGCTGTAAAGAAAGCCCCAATGATCATATGAGCTGCCTGAAAGGCTGCACACGCTTGAGCCAACAACCCTTGTACCACGTGTGTATAGCATTACGCGGTTTGTTCAGTCTTATCTGATGCATTGACCCTAAAGGTATTCATTACCCAACAAACTCTTATCGTTTATAAAGAAACCGAAAGCTAACAGCTCATAACGAATGAGAATTTGCTTTCGAATGCACACCGTCTCCTCCTTCCCTCATTTGTAGCCAGACGAATAATCATGGTACCATCTTTATGTCGCGCTGCATACAAATTGCAGATTATCGGGATGTAGAATGCAATAAGAGGAATGCATGTGCATATATATATATATATATATATATATATATATATATATATATATATATATATATATATATATATATATATATATATATATATATATATATATATATATATATATATATATATATATATATATATATATATATATATATATATATATATATATATATATATATATATATATATATCTCTATATATATATATATACATAGCCGTGTGTCTCTGTCACTCTCGGGTACTTTTGAGTCGTCGTCTCTCATTGGTCAGTTCTACAATTTTCGAAGAACTTGTCCAACCGGACGAGTAATTTTTATGAGCCCGATTGGTTGTTTCAAGTTGAGTGGCACCATTAATCGCACAGTCAGCGAGAGAAGCTGACACACAACTGGTCTTTTTAACTGACTATTACGTAAACATACTATCGTGCAGCTAAGCGATTAAAGCGCCTGCTGTGGTGCCTATTTTATATATATATATATATATATATATATATATATATATATATATATATATATATATATATATATATATATATATATATATATATATATATATATATATATATATATATATATATATATATATATATATATATATATATAAATATGAATATATATATATATATATAAATATATATATATTCGGTTGTTCGCGTAGTCGCGCGCGCCGCCCTGGTGAGCTTTTTGGAACTAACTTCTTTTGACTTCCGATTTGACGCGCTCTATCTCACAACCCAGCTGTCAGGCTGTCTGCTTTCTGACAGATCTGCTCGGTGCGCAATGTGACTATAGATGAAAAGTTAAACGAAAGAACATGGGTAGAAATTGTGCGTTACATTGTGTGTGCCAAGATTTAAATACCTCGTCAACATGGAAGCGAATCAAAATTCATATTTGCGCGTAACGTGCAAGGTGAATCAAGTGTATATTCCTATATCGTTATGTCTTTGGGATTCAAGTCAGCTGGGTTGCGCCTGTTATGTTATGTCCAAATAACTATATTGAGAAACACACACACGAGGACGACACCATGTAGACCGGAACAGAACTGTCTTTATTCTTAACCACCATCCAACACATGAAGTGGACGTTATGATTTTTAGTGAGGGCTTCATAATGCAACATCCCCCTTCTTTTAAGAAATCATCAATGACAGACATTATGTTAGTTGCTTGTCTGCAGTCACAAACAAAAAGGTAGCAGTCTGCCTGTTACAATAAAATGACATACAATTTAAGTCTAGTCCCAAGTTGACATTCATACAAAACAATACTATCTGGTTCTGCTACAATATGAATATGTATTTAGATTAAATATCTTCTATGAGACGACGTGGAGGCATGACATTTCGCTTGGGACGTGGTGTAGGTATTGTAGTATTTCCACTTTTCTGTATCGCAGGTGAGGAGACTGTTGCGTTGTGATTCACTTTACTAGTAGGTGTGGAGATGGGATCAGGTACGGGGCTATCCTGTGTTGGCTGTAGAGGGGGTGGGGCAACTATCGGTGCAGCTGGTGGTGACAGAGTTGGGCTTGTGTAAATGTCAGTTAGATATTGGTCATGGAGGATCTCTGGGATCAGCAGTTGACTTCCCTTCAGAATGAGACCATTTTCAATGCTTAGTTCGTCTCGGAAAGGCCAATAAGGATGAATGCTGTGGTGGACGTCTCTTTGGCGTCCGGGAAATCCTTGGATAATGTATTTTGACAGGCGATTGAGTGTCTCGTCATTTGTTATTGCTTCACGAAGCTCATCGAGTCGTCTGTTGCTGAATTGAACGAAGCATACCTTAATATTCAGTTCAATGTGCTCATCAGCACTAGACTTTGGGAGTCGAGAAAGGCTGTCCGCTAGAATCATCTCTTTGCCAGGTCTGTATTTTATCTCGTAGTCATAGTGTTGCAACCTCAACAGCATACGCTGCAGACGGGCTGGGGCAGATGTGAGTGCTTTGGCTGAGATCATCTCCAGTGGACGGTGATCTGACTCGATGGTAAATGGTTTGCCGTACAAATATGTGTGAAAGCGTTCTGCTCCAAATACACATGCAAGTAGCTCTCTTTCTATGTTTGCGTACCGCTTTTCGGTGTCAGACAAACTTTTTGAGGCAAACGAGATTGGGTGACCATCTTGAATGAGTGCGGCGCCGAGGGCTTCTTGACTCGCATCAACTTGCAATACAGCTGGCTTGGTTGGATCAAAGTATGAGAGCAATCCAGCTCTACTAATGAGCTGTTTGAGTTGGCTGAAAACTGCTTGATGCTCTGGATGCCACTGGAATTCAGAGTCCTTCTGTAGTAGCTGTCTCAATGGTCCTGTAACGTTACTCAGCTTAGGGATATACGGAGCAAGGTATGTGACCATTCCAAGGAATGACTGGAGTTCTGAGACGTTTGCTGGGGGCTTCAGGTCGATGATAGCCTGCACTTTGCTTGGATCAGGCTTGACCCCTGACTCCCCGTAGATGTTGCCGAAGAAGCATACTTCGTCTTGGTTGATTTTACATTTCTCTGCATTGAAGACAAGACCACATTTGCGAGCACGTTCCATCAACTGATGGAGATTGCGGTTGTGATCAGCTTGGTCAACACCGAACACAGTGATGTCATCTGCAATGGATATGACGCCAGGCAGTCCATCGAGTATCTGATCCATTGCCTTTTGGAAGACGTCTTGGCTAGTTTTCAAGCCGAATGGGAGCCTTTGGAAACAGAACCTTCCAAATGGACTGTTGAATGTAGTGAGGTGTTGACTGGCATCATCTAACTGCACGCTCCAATAGCCGGACTTGGCATCCAGTTTGCTAAACACTTTGGCGCCCTTGAGTCTGTGTGTGACCTCTTCAAGTGTGGGGGTGCGGTGCTGACCCCTCTTTAGCGCCTTATTGATGTCTTTCGGATCCAAACAAATGCGGAGAGACCCGTTTGGTTTTTGAACATATGTTATGCTCGAGACCCAGTCTGTAGGTTCACTCACTGGGCGGATGACATCTAGGTCCAGCATTCTGTCAAGCTCAGAGCGGATTTGAGATTGGAGCTGGATTGGAGCTCTTCTTGGCGCATGGATTACAGGACAAGCATCCTCCTTGAGGATTAGTGAATGCTCTCCTTTGAATTTACCCAAGCCTGTGAATCGGTCAGGGTACATGGACTTGACGTCACTCAGCTTTCCAAGGTTTGCAGTGTCAGTCTGGGAGAGATATGGTACAGTTCATGGTCACCAGACTGAGAGCTTCGCAAGTTTCCAATCCAAAAATTACAGGACCTGGTGTGTCAGTTACATAAAATTTTGTTGCTTGCCACTGGCTGTCCGCATAACGACACGGGATGGTAAGTGTACCGTACTGACGAATCGGAGTGCATTGTATGCAGTGAGTTTGGCGTCACTTTTAACTAAGGTTGTTGGCAGTCCGTCTTCATTTACATGCGATGGGTATATATTGCGGAACGTTCGCAGAGGCAGGATATTCACTTGAGCACCTGTATCCACTTTACCTCGTAGATTTGTCTTCTTGTTGGGGTATGCCTCAATGCACAAGATTGCAAATGCTTTGTCCCGGCTTACTGTTGAAATGGAGAGAGTGTCGAATGTGCACTGTTCAAACTGTGGGTCATCCTTATTCTCAACACAAACAGAGTGTACATCAGGCTTCTGCTTCTGTTTGTTATACTTTGAAGTACTGTACTTTATTGAGCCACTGCGATGTCCTTGCGTAGAACTGTGTGCAGCAGTACTGCGACAAACTTTTCCCCAATGACCAACTTTTAAGCATTTATTGCATTTCTGGTCACGAGTGGGACATTCCTCCCGACGGTGTCTAGTCCCACCACAAAAGTGGCATGTGTTCCTTGAGGTCGATTCGGCATGTGGAATCGGTCCTTTCCTTTGGTTGTTTCGCTTTTGATGGATGCTATCCACCTTCGTAGCCTGCCCAAACTGATTGAGTTGTTGTTGTGTGGCTTCGTATGTTCGAGCACAGTCAAGAACTTTGTCAAGTGTCAACTTCTCGGGATCGCGGTCTAGTACCTTTTTACGAACGGGGTTGTGCACAGTGCCAATAATGATTTGGTCGATCAGCATGTCCTCGAGAGCAGCCTCGAATTTACACTTCCGTGCTTGCACCTTAAGACGAGTTGTAAAGGTGTCAATGGGCTCAGCTGACTGTTGACAAATGTCGCGAAATTGAAAACGGGCAAGTCTATAGTTAGCCTTGGGCTCAAAATAGTCTTGGAATGCCTGCCACACTGACTCTGGCGTTTTCTTCTGCTCTACTGTCAGATGAGACCAGTTGTCGTAGACTTCTAAAGCATTGGGTCCCAACCACAGTAGGATGTAGTTAACAATTTCGTGACCTGTTTTGTTACTGTACGTAGGAGTCGACAACAACAGTTCACAATAACGCTTGAATGAGCGAAACTGATGAGGCAAATCGTCACTGTCCCAGTTGAATGAGGGCAACTTGATACCGGCTAGATCGTTTGAGTGCACGTACTGCACGCTTGCTGCTGGGTTTGATTCCGACATGATTTGGCGGGCGATAAACTGCACACTGTCACTGACGCGATGCAATTATTTACCACAACGTCCAACACGATCACTAGACCTGATATTGTCACATGTAGAAGCTTACTTGCGATTTGCACTTTGCGCTCGTTTTGTTGCTCGACATTCCAACACCACAGTCACACAATCCGTCGCCGACCATGTGCGTTTGAGCGGGGTCGTTGAGCCTTGACCTGCTTGACTTGAGGAGGTGAATTGCTCGGTTCACTGAAATCCGTTGTCACTGACCTCAAGACGACAGTCGTCGTTTCCACTGCTGACTAGCGGAAGATAAAAACACTGTTTTTAATCACTATGGGTCGTTTTAGATCTCACTTGCTGCCACCATGTTATGTTATGTCCAAATAACTATATTGAGAAACACACACACGAGGACGACACCATGTAGACCGGAACAGAACTGTCTTTATTCTTAACCACCATCCAACACATGAAGTGGACGTTATGATTTTTAGTGAGGGCTTCATAATGCAACAGCGCCCACAATAGTTTTTACTATATTAACCACCATCCAACACCATGGAATGGAAGTTTTATTCATAATGCATAATGCAAACAGCGCCCACAATAGTTTATCTGCGGAATGGAAGTTTTATTCCTTTCCCAGCAACACTAGAGAAGGACTTGGATGATAGCTGTCAATAGGCTCGCTGTAGATGAGCATTGCAGAGAAATTTATGGAAAACCACAAGCAACAGCATTCAAGTTATAAACACAACAGCACTGCGAAATTTCTTGTGGCGATGAGTCCTACCGGTGCTATCATTTATGTGTCTGACATGTGTGTGTGTGGGGGGGGGGGGGGGGGGGGCGTCGGACAAAAAAATCACGTCAGAATCAGATGTTTTGATGCAGACACTTGATGCTGGTGACCAAATACTGGTGGACAGAGGTTTTACCATTGCAGGAGATTGGCCTCCAGGAGTCAAACTGCTCATACCCCCGTTTAAAAACAAATTAACTGGCCAGTTTACTGCAGAAAAGGCAATTTACTGCAGTTAAGGCAATTTACTGCAGAACAGAGTATTCAGAAAAGATCTCTGTGGCTCGTATCCATGTTGAGCGTGCTGTGCTGGGAAATTAAGGAATTTAGGATTTTAGAAACTGAAGTGAAAGTTGCAATGCTTAACAATTACGAAAACATTTTTAAAGCATGTGCATTCCTTGTGAACTTCAAACGACCTTTCTTGATTTCCTAAGATGTGTATATATCCATATAAGCTGTCAATTGGCATTGCATGATTTTTTTGGGTGTACAGGGTATAGCATTCCGTCCTTTTCAATTATTCTTTAAAAATATCTATATTCATGTTGTTGTTTTCATTATTTCATGCATGTCTTGCTGTATTTTGCAAGTAATTTATTTTGACATGCCCAGTTGTAGTTTGTATAACATTTATACCATAAAATCTTTCATTTATACAATATAATAACTTTAAAGTGATCTGTTACCAACATCAGATAAGCCGAAAAAATGTGATAGGTAATGCAAGCCAATATAATTTAACTTAAATTTTATTCTGACAGAGATACTAAAACATGACAATCTTACAGCACACTATTTATACATGTTTAGTGCATTAACCTGTGTCATACCACTTCATTCAAACTACCACTGCCACAACAAATCTCATTCTAATATTATACACTACACATCACACCAAAATACATTTTGATAACAATCTCATCACATCAAAACACATTTCAATAAACTTGTCACACAAGAACAATTGTTCAGTAGCATATGTCACATGCCCTCACACTTTGGACAATACATCTCTGGCAACTCTTCCAATTCAATGCTTTTGAAATTTGAGCACCTCCAGTGGTACAACACACCACATCCACAGTTGCATTCACACATACCACTAGCTTCCTCATTATCCTGAATGATACTTGCATCTGGAATGAGTCCCTTACACTTGTTATTCTTGCTGTTGAACTCCTCTATATCACCGGTGAGTGTGAGTGATTGTGTCATGAGCACGAAGAAAGTAGTCTGTAACATTTGAGAGTGAAATACATGGAGATTTCCTGATATCCTTGGTCCACCCTTGAGTGGTGCTCCTCAGAGATGTAAGAATAGTCTTCAAGAGCCCGGACAGGTGCTAAAGCCCAATGCACTGCAGAGAACTGAGTCTTTTCCCCATTAGGACACTGATCATGCTGCTTCAGTGCAATGTTGAGCTGCTTGGCATTGAGCTGATGTACATCTTTGGCACTCTGAAAAATATAAAAGAAATAAATATATAAACTGCAAGCAACTATAGTCAATACAATAAATATCACAACACGATGCACTACTAAACAATACACGGTAATCATTTATGTATCTGGTTGTATATAATTAAAATAATGTATACATTCTATATACACTTAGTATGCATTTTCCACAATATTGCTTACTTAATGTTATTGGCCAGTGGCGTTAGAGACAACTTATTTTGTCTACTATGTTCCACAATGTCCAACACAATGCCAAGATTGAAAGGAAAAATATACATCGAGAGCGGGCAGAGATACCACCACAGGCACAGGTTTGGGTCTGGCAGGCATTTCTTTCCCAAGCTTTTCACAACAAAATATGGTTAATCGCCACGAAATTAATCCGTCCTGATATTCAATGAACAATAATAAACAACCACGCGCACATAAATCCACAGAATCCGTCCAGTTAGTGTTATTATTTCACTTTTTCTAACGTGTGTAATCCATATATATATTGGAAAAGGTATTTCTCCTTATTTCTGTCCTAGCCATGGGTTAGTCATGGTGCACAAATGTCTCCGAAGTCTAGAGTTCTCAGCACTGTGAACCTGGCTAAAACAAATCAACTCTTATTTTGTCTAATTCATTGAACATTTTGTATACCTGTATATGGTCCCCACCGAGATTAAAGAGATGACAGCCCAAACAAGCGCAATCTTCGTTCGTAGCCTAACTCAGATATACCGGCTACGAACTTAGTAGCATACCTTTGTATTCAATACATTTAGGTCACGTTGAAGGAAGGCTGACCACGCCTGCATATTACACATGGGGCTTAACATGTTCCTTATAAAGTTTGATATAGAAACTCCCTTAGAGACTAGTGAACGTCCCGTTTGACCAATTATAAAACCTTCTTCTTCGACACATCATCTAGGGTAAAATCACCATTCAGTATTCATTTGCCTGACCTGTATGCAGTATTTAACATTTATTTAAGTTATGCCTAAGTCACATGAGACTTATGGGCTGTATAGGTTATCAATGGGCTGTGTATGGGACCCGCACGGGCAAAAACTATGCACGGCGTGTGGTGCGATTTGTCGAAGATGTTTGGCCCCGTACGAGCCCGTTGCAAAATATTTAACATATACTTCTTTCAGACACGAGCTCCTTACGGGTTTAAGCCCGTATAGGGCCAATAGACAGTCGTGCAGGGCCTTTGTGAGGCCCTTGCTGGGCCTGTGCGGCACCTGTACGGTTTTCTTACGGGTGCTCTACTGGCCCAGAGGTCGTTTGGGTCCCCCTGCGTGTCCTGCACGGTCCCCGTACGACTCAATTCGGCCATTTTGTTGCGTTCTTGCGGCGTATATATAATCACCATCGATTTTAACCTAGGGGTGCCGGCCTAGTAAAAAAATACCATTATCACCTGATCATATGACCATATGGGACTGTTTAGTTAGAGCTCTGGACTTTAATTAATATATAGGACTTTACTCAGGTCTTTAACTTTTTGATAAAATAGAATAATATACAGTGCTTTGCGCTAAATGACTTTATTTATGTATATTGTAATTTACACATGTTACGTGTGTCTATTTACATAATTACGCATGTTGTCGGTGTATGTAATATTGCCACTTGTAAAAAAAGGCACGCTTGTCAGAATTAATAACATTTTGATATATCTAAGAAACTTTAAGGAGTATATGAACAACTAATGGAACGCCCGCAAAGCATGTGATCACAACATCTTGGGGGATGATTTCTTACGGGCTTCCTACAGACCACGGGCCCCGTAAGCACCTGTAGGTCTCATGTGACCTAGGCATTCAAAAGTATGTGCCAATCATGTTCCCAGTCTAACGCGTGATGTTAGCCTTCTTGTCAATTATATGCTCACTCTGGAGTCACGTTTGTTGTCATCTCCAAAAGCTTTTAACGTTATGTCAACAGCACCACTGTCTAAATCGTTTCTGTAGATAAGGAAAAGAGCGGGTCCCAGGACCGACCCTTAAATGAAACCGTTAATAACTCTTACTATTCTCTGCCTTCTTTGACCGAGCTATTTATCTATTCATGCTAATACACTACCGCTGATGCCGTAGGCCATATGTTTACTGCCTAATCATTGAGGGGAGCTTCATAAAACACTTTTTCAAAGTCTAAATGAATAACATGTACAGGGTCCCCATAGTGTGCCATCTTAGTAACGTCCTCTAAATGGATGGTAAGACAAGACGGCTTGCACATTAAATCATGCTGATATCTATTCAATCAGTTTTGTTTAAGTTAAATTTCTGTGAGTTTGCCTCTAAAAAGTGATTCTATTACTTTGCTCACCACAGATATTATGGTGACTGGCCGGTAATTGGCTTGCTGTTGACGATTGCCGTTTTAAATATTGGTGCAACATTAGCACAATTCCAGTCACCTGGAACAGTTCCCCAGATAGCTTATGGGATACGTTTGGAGCAATATCAACTGCCAAGCTAGCATGGTCACTGGACACTTATGTGGTTGACATTACTAACCTTGCCTTCCTGAGCCAAATAATGACAAGAATATTTCTACGTCTTGTTGGTTCTGATAATGCTGATACATTCTTCGACTTGGTCGAAAAAAGTTGTGCCATATGGGCCATCAGATTGCCAGTAAATATCAGTAAAATTAAAAACCACCAACAATCACACATTGCCTATCTGCAACAGATGACAGAAATATATTAAGTTTATCATTATTTTCGGTTTTACTACTACTACTACTACGACGATGATGATGAAGACGACGATTCAAATGATAATGATGATTATGATGTAATTGATGATGATGACGATGGTGATGATGAAAATTAACATTTTATATCAATGGATGATAAATGACTATTTTGACCCGGAGCAATTGATCTCTGCCATCGTTGTCCTATATTGAGTGTATACCTGGTCTTATTATTTCCGCCAACGTCCAGGAGCCATTGGAGAATAGATCCTAGCTTTATGGAGTCATTAACGTGATTAATAGAAGGGAAACCCGGACTAAATTATACTAATGGTGCAGGTAAATGCCTTATCCGACCCTTTCTGAGATCCAACCAAATGAGACTGAAATCATTGTGGGATTATAAAACGCATATAGAAGAAGTCGGTGTTTTGTTGTAATCCTATTCCTGTTAAAGTCGCGAGAAGACTACGGTGGACCTATTTTGAAGATTAGCCGGGCAATGTGTTGACAGTTGCTTGTTTATGCATTTAACTGAATTGTCTTATGCCACAGTGGTTAAGTGACCTAGACTGTTAATTGTAGCAGTGATCATGTATGTCTCGTTAACATTAGATGACATTTCAACAATCATTCCCGAAATGAAGACTGATAAGCCATTACTAGCAATAATACTGTTCATTATGATCATCATCATGTCGCTGCCACCATTATTCTCATCAACACGTGTTGCTAATCAACCTCACAAATACACTAGTGGCACCATCAAGCAACTGTGGTGCCAGAACGACGTTACATAAAAAGTCTTAGCGATGGCAAAGTATTAGATTGCTATAATCAAATATGGTAAAAAGGAATATCGTCACAAAGTCATCAGCGGTGCTGGATGTGAAACCATGGTACAATGTGCCCATTCTCAATTAGTCTGAGACAATGAGTCCTCACGCTGGCACGACTGCAGTCGTGCTTCAGCAAATACCCTGGTAATATGAACTATATGAGTAAAAGACCGCGATAACACGTTAACTGAATGGTTCAATATAATCTGATCGGTGATTTACATTTAATAATCGTCCAAGCCAACGTTATGAGTTAATGAAACGGATTTGATCATTTAAGACGACATATGCGCTATGAAAATGATCATTAGTAGAGTGTGGTTGAAGCACACGTATCATCATGATTTGTAGCATGCTGCAGCTGTGTGTCGATGTGGTTACCATGTATGAGCATATGCCCCGTTATATTGCGCTAGAGACCTAATGATATGGTACTGTGTGTAGTGTAAGAGTATGCGGTGCAAGAGTATGCGGTATCATCAAATATAATGATATTTAACAACGCAACAACTGCTTAAGTATCGTTTAACATAGCATTTTGCTATTCAATTCATATCCACTTCTTTGCTTGAATGGCTTGGAAACCGGTTCATGGAGCTGTAAAGATAAGTCAGGATTCATGCAGTTATCAACGGCACTAACAAATCGATCCACATCGATTTCAGAGTCGTCACTATTTTTCTTCACTGGACGTAGACAAATATCGATCCTCACCTCTAAACCGTATATCATAGCAGAGTACTCACGAAACATAAATAATGATGTAATTGTTGCAACATCGCATATAGTAGTCGAGATGTTAGATCTGTTAGAATATACAGCGAGATCATCAGCAAGAGCAATTGGTCAAGTATGGAATGACGTTCACAATAATCATACGTGATCTAAATCACTCCAAATAAGGACGAATCAATCATAATTCCTTCGTTATCTAGTGACATCGGCTATTTCGCTGCATTATTAATTGGGCGTTTTGTACACTTATTGAGCATTTTAAACAGCTGTCTCAATATGCAAGGTTCGCATGATCTTAAAACAACAGTGCTACCGGTAAATATGGTACGTTCGATGCAGCTATAAGATTGCAAGTTACTTTCATTTATTAGCCATCCAATTGTTGTTAAGAGTATATATTGTTATAGCTGATATAGTATACCTTTTATCAGCGGTCAGTTTGTCAATAACCATGTGAGACGAATGACCTTTGACGACGCTATGATCAGTTGTTGCGTTGATCCCAGTCAAAATACTATCATATTACGCAAACAACTGAGAATGACGTCACTTAAATGATTATTAATATGACTGCCTTAAGTTTATATACTAGTCAAATGCATATCGAATTCGTACATGAGTATACTGTACGGTTAGTGATATGAGACACGTTTCAACAAGCTTGTGCTGCTTACTTTATTATTTACGTCATGAAGATCATTTTCTCGCGAAAAGCATAAATAATTAATATTTTGCTTTTATGGGTAATGGGTTAAGCTAACCTTGCACGTTAGTTCATTATTCTAGTCTTGCAAAATGAATGCAGTTAAGACGCTATATGTATTACAATATAAATTTCAGGCTAACGATCAAAAACACAAATGCCTAAATAACTCAACTGCATTGTTTCAAGAGACTCCACTTTGTTACTGTTCCACTGTGACAAATCATTGCATTACTGCACGATTGCGCTGTCATGAAGCATCTATAGCGTTTTTTGACATGTCTTAAAGACGTTTAAGTAGCTAACCCTGATACGACGGTTACATAGTTGGCAGACCCTTTTCACCTTAACGGTCCTGTAGCTGGTAAATTGACTTGTTCTGATGCTACTCATCAGGGTGTCACTCTGAAAAATAACAAAGATGGTAACCTTTGTAGGATCGGAGATGAAATGCATGACCATTAAGGAGATATGACTGATAAAATGAAATACAGGGCTATTAATGGGGTAGGACTGATGGAATGAAATACAGGGCCATTTATGGGATAAGACCGATGAAATGAAATACAAGGCCATTAATGGGATAAGACTGAAGCAATGAAATACAGGGCCATTAATGGGGTAGGACTGATGAAATGAAATACATGGCCATTAATGGGGTAGGACCGGTGAAATGAAATACAGGGCCATTAATGGGGTAGGACTAATGAAATGAAATACAGGGCCATTAATGGGATAAGACTGAATAAATGAAATACAGGGCCATTAATGGGGTATGACTGATGGAATGAAATACAGGGCCATTAATGGGGTAGGACTGATGGAATGAAATACAGGGCTATTAATGGGGTAGGACTAATGAAATGAAATACAGGGCCATTAATGGTGTAGGACTGATGAACTGAAATACAGGGTCATTAATGGGGTAGGACTGATGAAATGAAATGCAGGCCCATTAACGGAATAGGACTGATGAAATTAAATACAGGGCAATTAATGGGGTAGGACTGGTGAAATGAAATACAAGGCCATTAATGCGGTAGGACTTGTGAAATGAAATACATTGCCATTAATGGGATAAGACTGATTAAATGAAATGCAGGGCTATTAATGGAATAGGACTGATGAAATGAAATACAGGGCCATTAATGGGATAAGACTTATGAAATGAAATACAGGGGCATTAATAGGATAAGACTGATGCAATGAGAAGCTTATCCAGACGGACGAATATTCAATAAGCCATGACTGTGTCTCTTGCGCGCTTGTTTTTTTAACGAGTATTAGATTGAGCCAAAGATAAACGGTTCCTTTTCTTTTATTGGCATCATTTATCAAGCGCTTTGTAGATATTTCATCGTAGGCTGGCTTCATGCTCAGTAGTATTTCACATTTCAAGGACGATATTTGACGTCATAAGAAGCACGAATTGACAATATTTATTATAGCTATATAGCATACTTTCTCGTAAAAATGAAATACCACCGGGCAATTATTCTAAAGTTTTGCATATTAAAAGCCTTATTCAGGAACAAATGCATAACCAGTCGAAACATCAATCGATTTGAGAGCTATAATGAAATATGCATGGCAACAACGACCACAACTTTGCTTGTTAAACAGGTTGACACCATTCCAGTCATTACACCCCATCGATGTACAGCTAGTGATGGATGTGATGGCATCTGTTATGCCCGATACCCGGTCCATCTGGCAACAACATTCCCACAACAATCAGGCGCAATTCCTGTCATACAAAAGCTGATTCATCCAAAATATAAATTAACCATTTGCATTAATTAACACCATTGTCTTATATCTCTTTGCTCCCTGAATGACAGCCTGATTTCAGTAGCTCCGATTTCTGGTGTTTATGATGCAATATTGTCTAATGCCTCATTTAGATTTGTTCCAACAGATGTATATTTTCAATAACGATATATGGACCCATAGAAATGTTCAAATTGGTATTTTGTAGTCGCACAACAGAATTTCCATTTTCTACCTTGTGTACGACATTGTATTATCAACCTATTCTCGTCGGAAACAAATCAGCAATGTGTACACTTGTGTAACAATGCGCCCTTTAACTTTCTAAGAGATGTCCAGAAGAGTTTGCCCCTTAGTGAGAGCAGTTGAATTGGAGAGGCCATTTAGCAACAACTATATATCCGAATGCATAGTGCTCATCTTATTCATCGTTCTCATAGGAGGTCAATTTGACCGTAAAGCGTCTGATATTCTCTTGCGTATATGACTTCAGTTAACAAGGTGGCATATGACAATCCCACCTCTCGGCTCAATGTGATTCTGGAATGGCTAAATTCTCTGACTGCTGTCGTCTACCAGCGTCCGTCCGGAAAGTCTCAAATAATTAGCCCCATATTCCCATCCAAGAGGGCAATGTTGGCGGACATATAGTGCAATGCACTCGTAACCTCGCTATGAGCATGGCCTCACCATCCCACCGCATAGCATAAGACCACAGTGGCTGTTAATTATTGAATCTATGACCCCATTCATGACAATCAACGCGTCATAGTGAACGAATATGACCTCTCATCAAATGTAACACAAACTCTACCCAGTGGTTCCGCCTGCCATTAAAAGGCTGTCATTTCGTTATGACAATCCTACTTTGTTCAACAATGCTCATATTTAACATTATTCTTCATTACCGTTTGATTCAGTTCTTTATAACTCATCGAACTACTGATCAATTGAATGTTTATTTGTGATGTGAATCGGTCAAGATGTTCTAAGCTTCAAGTTCACGGGTCAACATCTAAGATGAGGCGTATTCGATGAATCTAGACACTAACCGAACGGTGCCCTACATAATCAAGACAATGGGAGGGGGTGCGAGCGGATTTGGTTGTCCAAGCAGTAGGCCCGACAGAAGCGCTTTGGCGGGCTGTGGTAAGCAAGCGTGTTGTTTTACAAAACATTATGATTTCTGAACGTAATGATACCGGGATGAGACAGCGGTGACGGGGCCCGGTGACGGGGGTCTGCTGTTGCACGTTTTTTCGAATAAAGCTTTTACTTGATTGTTTAATGTGGTGTTGTGAAGTTGCCTTATCTTTGCGTCGAGGATAAATTATCACGTGAAGCAAGGCACGATGACGGTACAGTTGACAGCGTGTTACCAAAATTGACGACCGGGTTGTCTATCGAGAGATAAAGCCAATGGTAACATTCATCTGGCAACAACATTCCCACAACAATCAGGCGCAATTCCTGTCATACAAAAGCTGATTCATCCAAAATATAAATTAACCATTTGCATTAATTAACACCATTGTCTTATATCTCTTTGCTCCCTGAATGACAGCCTGATTTCAGTAGCTCCGATTTCTGGTGTTTATGATGCAATATTGTCTAATGCCTCATTTAGATTTGTTCCAACAGATGTATATTTTCAATAACGATATATGGACCCATAGAAATGTTCAAATTGGTATTTTGTAGTCGCACAACAGAATTTCCATTTTCTACCTTGTGTACGACATTGTATTATCAACCTATTCTCGTCGGAAACAAATCAGCAATGTGTACACTTGTGTAACAATGCGCCCTTTAACTTTCTAAGAGATGTCCAGAAGAGTTTTGCCCCTTAGTGAGAGCAGTTGAATTGGAGAGGCCATTTAGCAACAACTATATATCCGAATGCATAGTGCTCATCTTATTCATCGTTCTCATAGGAGGTCAATTTGACCGTAAAGCGTCTGATATTCTCTTGCGTATATGACTTCAGTTAACAAGGTGGCATATGACAATCCCACCTCTCGGCTCAATGTGATTCTGGAATGGCTAAATTCTCTGACTGCTGTCGTCTACCAGCGTCCGTCCGGAAAGTCTCAAATAATTAGCCCCATATTCCCATCCAAGAGGGCAATGTTGGCGGACATATAGTGCAATGCACTCGTAACCTCGCTATGAGCATGGCCTCACCATCCCACCGCATAGCATAAGACCACAGTGGCTGTTAATTATTGAATCTATGACCCCATTCATGACAATCAACGCGTCATAGTGAACGAATATGACCTCTCATCAAATGTAACACAAACTCTACCCAGTGGTTCCGCCTGCCATTAAAAGGCTGTCATTTCGTTATGACAATCCTACTTTGTTCAACAATGCTCATATTTAACATTATTCTTCATTACCGTTTGATTCAGTTCTTTATAACTCATCGAACTACTGATCAATTGAATGTTTATTTGTGATGTGAATCGGTCAAGATGTTCTAAGCTTCAAGTTCACGGGTCAACATCTAAGATGAGGCGTATTCGATGAATCTAGACACTAACCGAACGGTGCCCTACATAATCAAGACAATGGGAGGGGGTGCGAGCGGATTTGGTTGTCCAAGCAGTAGGCCCGACAGAAGCGCTTTGGCGGGCTGTGGTAAGCAAGCGTGTTGTTTTACAAAACATTATGATTTCTGAACGTAATGATACCGGGATGAGACAGCGGTGACGGGGCCCGGTGACGGGGGTCTGCTGTTGCACGTTTTTCGAATAAAGCTTTTACTTGATTGTTTAATGTGGTGTTGTGAAGTTGCCTTATCTTTGCGTCGAGGATAAATTATCACGTGAAGCAAGGCACGATGACGGTACAGTTGACAGCGTGTTACCAAAATTGACGACCGGGTTGTCTATCGAGAGATAAAGCCAATGGTAACATTATCGTAAGCGCTGCGAACAAATCTTCACACACTTCTGCGTTCAAGACACGCTACAGACTGCGCGGCTAAGTATCCGCTGCCGACAAAACAATAACTACTCTTGAAGCTGGAACATAATCTCGAATCCAACCCCACTATTAACCAGTAATGGGGTCCAACAGGTCACGTGACCTAGCTTCCCTCGTGACCGGCGGAAAGTAAATGCTAGTAGAATTCATTCATTTCAAGAAACGGTTCGAGCTATAACCGAAGCTCTGATGCCTATTAACAAACAATAACGGAAATATGTTTCTGCCTCGACTGTCAATAGTACTTGAACCACTGCGCCAACTACTTCACAATTACAGTTCTAGTGGAAACAGCATTCACAGTCAGCAAGGTTATGCTGCTTTATGCTCCAGCGCTAACACATTATGGAGATGTGATGTTGTCAGATATAAAAGCATGGATGGCGTGATGAACCCCAAGCCAAAAAAGGCAGGAAGAGTCTTGAATGTTGAATGATTCTGTATGGAAATAGAAAATATTCAGTGCAATGCAATCGGGACATCTAGAAGCCTCTAGAATGAAATAACCTGCCTATATGTGGTGAAAATGTCCTATTGCATCAATAGGAACGTTTTAAACGACAAAGGGCCCGTATCCACATAGCTCTTCCCCTTCCCTTTCCAACGCATTGCAATCAGTGTCGTTAGGCGACCAACACGATGCGCTCGCAAGAATGAAATAAACCATGAAATGACTCATCGCTTGATAGACTAGACATATGATGTCGCTGGAATTAAATCTTTCCATGGGATAAGTACATTATCAGATGAGCTTGTTACTTTGCTGTCTTGGTGCAGCGCTAAATACGCATGCATTTCGTCACGGCGATCGGTCTTCGTGGGGATATATCAGAATCAATGTCGACGACACCTGGGAAAATCAAATAAAGCATGTTTTTAAAATGCGACGGAATGCACATCAAAATTTGTTTAACCAAGGCATGGGTCTGCATTTGATGTCCACCGTACGAACCCATCTTTATCTACCAACCCCCCCCCCCACCAACAACCGGCTAGGAGTTAGATAAATTGGATGGTATTAGTCCCCTGCATAATGCAGTATACACATGTAACCAGCTGCCAATCTACCCAGTGATATTAACCGAGCACATACTTCATGCAGCCCGTCCCTCTTATGAAGTCATTCTAAATTAGGTCATGATATGTAGGTTTGCGACTGACTGTGAACAGCGATTTGTTAGGGTAATAATACTCACCCAGCAGATAATATGATTGGTGTCATAGTTTAGGTTTACATGGCAGTTTGCTAATATCAATGGTATAAAATGGTAGTATAATGAAAAAACGCATTTTCTTGCAAAAGCAGTGGCATGTATTGTAAACGTGTTGCGTAGCTTTGTCGACTTATGTTACGCTGCTGGGAAAGATATAGTCATTATATAACCATCGGTCAGTAAGTGTAGACGCTGTGTTGAATAGCAACGCAAGGCTGTTATGCCATTCTGTTTGTCAGTGTAGCGTTTATCAGGCCAATACGATATGTAATCCTAGTTATAAGTGATATTTAATTGATCGCATGGACAAACGTTAATGCTTTATTAAACTAGTTTCGTAGCGCTGTGATTTATGCAGACACATATTCTATATATTTTCAAAATGTGGATGGGTGTAAGGCCTTGCATTTCCATTGGTTGTCAATGCGTTAGTCTCATATTATCAACTACGTGCTGGTTGCAGAACGAATGGCTGCAATTAATATGAATGCCTCACTGACTGCATGTGAAATCGATTACTCAACGGATATAGCAGGCCACGAAAGTTCACGGATGAGCATACATTTGATTAAAAGAGACAGGACGGGACGCTGTTGCTGTTGGTGTATTCTCGTGTCGAGAGTCTTTGCCTCAAGGTTAAGTACAGTCAACCGATTGGGTTACCTGTAGGTGCGCTCTGTGTGCAACTTATTAAAGAAGTATATTCTGATCAAGACGCATTGGTGCATTGACTAGGTGAAAACGTAAAAAAAGCAGATACGAAATCTGAGCTTCTTGTAAAGTATATATCTTCTCTTCCCACAGTGGACATTTGACATCCCTGTTCAAAGATGCAACAACGGGATGTAAAATCTCCCTAATGTAGCCGTCATGATCGGCTCTTCTTACAATCAAACCATTCACCAACCGGTGGGACGTCAGACAAAATCATCAACCATTACCCCTCCTGGATGGGGTTCCCATCATGAAGTGGCCTTTACTAAATAATGACGGCATCATATGTTAATGTGCGCTGTTGTGCGATAGAGAGATAACGTTAGATTGATTATGTTATTTGTCCATGCGATTTAAGTAATTAATAAGAATATACGCAACCATAAGAACGTCGTTGGCTCGCGTAAAAAGCTCATCTATTGCCGATATTTACATCCCTCTGAATGCCAATGAATTGAATGATCGTAACACATCATGCCAGGAGTATAGTGAAATCATCAACATGCGCCAAAATTGCTGTCACAAAATTGAGCGCGGCCATGATCATAATGTCAATTACTTATGCAACAAATTTTCTAGTTTTATTGAGCTTCATGTCGCTTTTCAAAAAGAGAGGTACTGAAATAATCGTCTTGCAACATCGTATCGAAACAGCATGAGTTGTATCATTGAGTACATGAGATGTATCATTTAGTACTAGAGAACAGGCAACTGATAACATTGACTGATTGTATAGCAGCGTCACCGGAGAGTTTTATGACAAATGCTGGTGTTCATGTCCAGCAGACACCATCATTAATAGCCTGTGAGCATATACCAAGTTATCCACTGCGTTCGGACTAGTCATGCAAGCGTGGTAATTTATAAAGTTATTCTCGCTAGATGTATTGTTACTCGATCAGATCAAATTTAATATCATATATGCTATAAACGAAAAGACGTAAATGGCTTGTTCTACAAAGATATCTGGATTCAGCCTCTTCCCCTGAGAACGAGGTGCCATTATTCTTCGACTTCTATACAAGCAGTCCGATCTGACTCCGGTCTTTTGTAGCAAATGTGGGTCTTGACGCGAATAATTAACACCACTTTCCTCAGAATACGATGTACTTCACCTTACAATATGACCCCTCCTCGCCATCAGCTTGTAACTCATCGGACGTGAGCATATTACACACATATGGCGTAAACATGATTGAGTAAAATATCTCACAAATAGAATATACATTCGATTTCAACATAAGTACATGACCAAAATCGAAATCAATCATATATTTTCACTTCATTTTCACCTTTCAGAGAGCAACATATACAGTGCCACAGTTCTTATATTATTTTCTGTTGCTGTACTTAGTTTTGTTTGTATAAGTAACATCCTCATGGTGAATTCTATCCGTCCTAGATGCTATTCGCAAAAGAATTTGTCCTCAAGATTCTAATCATCAATTCAATTGCCAGCTGATCGTAATAGATTTAAAAGATGGTATTTTCAGTTTGAACAAAAATAAAGGCGCAGTTATTTGTATAACAGTATTATGATTTCCTGGTTGTGGTATCTGTTTCAACATTGATTAATCATAATGAGGTGTTATATTTTTCAATAAAATATCAAGACATAGTATCTGACATTACACTTCTATGAAATATGTAATTGTGTAGTTTATCAACGAAAGGTTTGCTGATTTCATGAAAGGAAATACTCCTCGTATCTGCAAGGTATTGACTAATATTCTCATCCCTCAAATGCTCTGTTGTGTTATTGCATACGGAGACCGAGGTGTTTAAATATCTTTTTGTTCCAATATCGTAGTCGCTTGGTCAAGAATAGAACCGTTCGAATCTGAAAACAAACAACCCCAAATATCACATGTGATCATATCAATTAGTTTTAAGCCATTTGTGATGGAAGTAGGGCGTCCAACTCGAATCATGTTACTGGGAAATAAGTGTTAGGAATGTATAGTACAAATAAGAGCAATCCTTGCCTTACACTACCAGCCAGTTTGATAACGCCATGTTTAGTAATTATATGGCGGTTGGAGGATATCATGAGCTAATTTAAATGCATTAAGCGTCGCCAACAGCCCGTGAAATTGATTTGTGGGTGAGCACGTATTCAGTCAGAAGATGAGCTAGTGTGACCTTGTTGCTGCCGATGCATCCTCGTGTGATTACCTTGGCGCTAGCGTAAGCAGTAGTACGACATCCTCGTGTGGATTACCTTGACTCCATGTTAACTGTTTTACGACATCCTCGTGTGGAATACCTTGACTCCAGTGTTAACTTTAGTACGACATCCTCGTGTGTTTACCTTGACTCCAGTGTTAACAGTAGTACGACATCCTCGTGTGATTACCTTGAATCCAGTGTTAACTGTAGTACGGCATCCTCGTGGGGATTACCTTGACTCCAGTGTTAACTGTAGTAAGACACGATGGTTACCTTTGATGCTGCTGAATAAATATTCGAATGCTTGGAACAAAAAAACGCATTGTGTTTGTACGTCGGTCTACTGTCGATTCTCTACTCCCAAAGGATTTATACTCCACTCTGTGGAATCGCAAAATAGCTATTCGACCACGAGTAGGAAGACACGAGCAGGAAATAATTTTACGAAGTTATGCCTGCTGAACGCCAGATCAGTTATAAATATAGCTGACATTCTTAAAGATTATATTGCGGATCACAATTTAGACATCCTCAACAGAGACATTGTTACGACCAGGAAAGCGATTGATTTATGTACGAATAGCTTTGCTTTGCTGCACCATCCACAACAAGGACGAGTAGTTGGTATGCTCCATTGGACATACATTCGACCAGACAGCATAAAAACATCAGGGACGTACATATCATTTAAATGCATACATTACGTCATTCGCTCAGATAGAAAACACGTCAGATTGATTGCTGTTTACCGAGTTCCACCAAACACAGAGTGATTATGGGTGAGTTGGCAGCGTTCCTAGAAAAACAAATGTTGACCCAAAAGCTTATTGTTGGAGATTTCAATAACCATGTCGATGATGCCAATAACACCGAGTCAGCCCAGGTTAAAGTGCTCTTGCTGTCATTTGATCTTGTGCAACATTTTAACGGACAAACACACAGTCATGAATTGCATGCGTTGACGAAGATCTAAGCTTGAAGTTGACAGGCAGAGCTAAGTTATACACCGTCGGCGGATTGATTCACTCTGTGCTGCAGCAAAACCTAAGTGTCTGAGGGCAGATGTATTAGAGAACGCCAATGATCCACATAATCCTTGAAGATTGTTGAAAGACTGACACATGCAAGAGGAGACACCAAGCTACCGGCCAGCCTGGCTACCAACTATTGGCAGATAAATTGGTATTGTTTTTTTTGCACAGAAACTGCGTACCATCCTATTGGAATTGGCAAAGATGCAATGCAACTCGCCAGACGTGGTCCCTGAGAAATGCTGTGACTCTGAGGTAAGTGTATTAAACAAGCAACGGAAAATGAGTGAAATACATAAATATATCCAACGTCGCGTGATTTAGACCCCTTTCCAACAAGGATGCTAAAAGAATGCATAGGTATCCTTCTACCTGTTATTACACATGGTCAATCTTTCTCTAGCTTCTGGTTCTGTGCTAGAAAGATAGACAGATGCAATCTTGAAACCACTGCTTAAAAATAGCAATCTGGTTTCTGAATTAATGAAAAACTATAGACCAATTTCGATTTCAATTTTGAGCTTCGTATCCAAATTAACAGAGAAGGTTATGGCAAATCGATTTCAGAACTAAAAATCAGTCAACCGACAGAATGACAAGTATCAGTGGGCCTACAAACCTGCCAATAGTACTGAGACTGCACTTCATCGAGTATACAATGCCATAGCTTGTGCTGTTTACCAGCACTATGCTATTACTGTCGTGCTTCTTGACCTCAGCGCGGCGTTTGATACTGTCGATCATGAAATCTTGTTTCGGCGCCTGTCCGAAGTTTCGGCCTAAATGGAAAATGCCTCGCATGGCTCAAGTCATACCTCTCAAATTGCTAACAACGAGTCTGTGTTGAACGCAGGTATTATGAAAAAAACCAACTGTGCCACAAGGAGCAGTCCTAGGGCCATTATTATTGATATCACCACTTGATAAAACTGAGATTTTTCGCATCTCAGTACAAATGCCTTCGGTTGATATTGGCGATATGACAGAAACAGCCAGAAACCTCGGTATTCTGATTGACGTGTTATGAAATCAACTGAACCTCTCTTTCATCAGATTAGAAGATTAAGCAGCATAAGAAAGTACATGAACCAATCCATAACTAAAATTCTTGTCCACGCATTTATATCATCTCGGCTTGATTATTGTTATCCGCTGCTGTTTGGAGCCCATTCGTACCTTATCGCAAAACTGCAACACGTACAGAATACTGCCGCCCGCTTTGTTGCAATAGGAAACAATTAATTAATTAATTGGCTTCCTCTACTCGCCTTTGAGGCTGTTAATAGAACCGCGCTAAGCTACCTACAAGAACTTACTGCTGAACATCAGCCTGCAAGGGGTCCTCTATCTATGGACACGTTTCCAAATTTCCAATTATGTCTTCATACGGTGCCAGAGCGTATGAATGAATGAATGAATGTATGTATGTATGTATGTATGTATGTATGTATGTATGTATGTATGTATGTATGTATGTATGTATGTATGTATGTATGTATGTATGTATGTATGTATGTATGTATGTATGTATGTATGTATGTATGTATGTATGTATGTATGTATGTATGTATGTGTATGTATGTATGTATGTATGTATGTATGTATGTATGTATGTATGTATGTATGTATGTATGTATGTATGTATGTATGTATGTATGTGTATGTATGTATGTATGTATGTATGTATGTATGTATGTATGTATGTATGTATGTATGTATGTATGTATGTATGTATGTATGTATGTATGTATGTATGTATGTATGTATGTATGTGTATGTATGTATGTATGTATGTATGTCTGTATGTATGTATGTATGTATGTATGTATGTATGTATGTATGTATGTATGTGTGTATGTATGTATGTATGTATGTATGTATGTATGTATGTATGTATGTATGTATGTATGTATGTATGTATGTATGTATGTATGTATGTATGTATGTATGTATGTATGTATGTATGTATGTATGTATGTATGTATGTATGTATGTATGTATGTATGTATGAATGCATGTATATGACTGGGCATGTTCTCTACATACCAATGATCGAGGTTGGTATCGATTGAAGCTGAAATATTAAATAATCGAGATCAATGATAACTTGAATTAACAATATAGTTTCTATTAATTTTTTTATATAAGAGTGTTTGAGTATTCTTATTCGCCAAATGATAGTAGCAGACATGATATATAATAGATATCATGAATGCAAATGACTTCAATTAAGAATCGGATCCATAAATAGTCTTCCGTTACCTCCAAGGCTAATCAATTCGAGGGATGTGCTATTACGTGAAAGCAATTGCAGTTGTCGCATATCGTTAATCATTGTTCTCCACTTGCTGATTGTGTGTGAAATCAATTGATCATTGAGACAAGAAATGTTGCATGCAATTGTATACAGCTTTTTTTGTATCAAACATCTTTTTGATTTATATTTCATCAGTTTATGACTAAGATTGTTTTCTGGCGATGCCAACAGTTAGCAAGCAAAACTTACAATCAACCTGCCATCTTGCGTCAGTTCTTGCCACATGATGCCCACATATCTGACCACAGGTTTTGGACTTGATCTATGCACGTTGTTGACAGCACAACAAGGTAGTCCCCTGCATATGGTAATACGGAACCCCCAAACCCGGATGCAATTTATCCCTTTCATTTGAACCCACATCCTGTCTCTGTGAGATTAAGGATATAAGCAAGCCACTGTGTGCCCGTCATTCTGTCGACTGTCCCACATAGTCACAAATTATCTACCTCAAAATATCTGTTATATTCGTTGATATGCGAAGCAATTGACACAGGAGTTAAGGGCAGCCAGCAAAAAGCCCAAAACCCAAATATTATGACCCGTATTGACCGCCACAATTCCGGAGCGAAGCCATCGGATATAGTCACACGAGGCTGGTGGAGAGCCGCAACCTCTTAATTCTCTTGATGCCAATATGAACCTTTAGAACTATGTTTACGTTTAAACTTAGTGCATAATACCGTTGTGACGAAAGTGCTATCACAAGCCTTACCACATACAATGAAGCGTCGTATTACAATTCAATAATTCATTCTTTTTGTGTTTGGATGTTGGATGTATCAAGCGCATGTAAGTGACGTGGTGACTTGGAACGGTTGTTGTTTGGTATGTTTGAAAAGATATTCTTAGATAATCTGAACAGGAAGACCTTGGATCCAACTAAAGAACGTTACCTTCGGCTGAGAGATACAATAGAATACACAGAATATTTCAACGTGAACAATGTCATAGACGTCGATTTCAAATGTCAATGTCACTATAATGATAATAAGGATCTGCTTTAACTACTACTACTACTACCACTACAATTGCTATAACTACCGACTACTACTACTAATAATTATAATACTAATAATATTAATAATAGTGATGCATTCATTGAGGAATACGCGCATATGGACAGGATACCTCTCAAGAAGAGTTGATTTTGCATGATATTATCATTTCACTAACAGAATGCAATGATATAACGTATACAAAGTGTAATGATTATCATGCCTTGTTAATATTTCAGTCATGTGTTGCACAACAATACACGATGACACGGCTACTACACTTCACTTGCAATGTAGCCACATTTAGAATGATTGGAGATGGCAATAATTGTGTTGTAGTAATGAAGGCGAATGTATTCAGCTTATTCTCGTTAAGTGCATTTATACAAGCAATCCAAATGTCGCAGATGACTTTTTGATGTGCTTTTGATATTACTTCCGATCACATTCGACGAAACGCAGCGTTAGGCAAGGGTACCTAGCGGCACCCTTGCTATCGGTATGTCAATCTCGCGTAATGAACTATTCAGTCGTGTTGAGTAACGTAGGCTGTGATTAATAGCAATGCAACAGTGTGTGTGTGTGTGTGTGTGTGTGTGTGTGTGTGTGTGTGTGTGTGTGTGTGCGTTTGTTTGTTTGTTTGTGTACAGGCTGAATATAGACAGTTTTGAACGTGCATGGAGAAAAGTCGATTTTTGCTGTTTGCACATCCTCGTGTCAATTGTATTGGTCTTTAAGGCACGTTAAGTACGTAAAACTGGGTGTTGAGAGAGCATGCTTATCTTTGCATCTTTAAAACATAACATGAACATGAACATCGCATATGCTCTCACATTACACAATTCATTGCATATTTCATATTCTGTGGTGGCTCAAACGATTTCAAAGTTTATATCAGATCTACAAGGCTGCATAAATATTCAAAGGGAATGCCACGGAATTGTCCATTTTCTATCAGAAATTTATTATGCTGTGCAAGCAGATAATGGCAGCAATACATATATTGTGGGACCCGAACAGATTGCTTACCCTTTTCAATGAGATATCTTAA
>CM067344.1:18274611-18549611 GCA_034190875.2 Urechis unicinctus
AAATATATATAAATACGTACATATATATATATGAACATATAAATATATATTTGATTATATGTAACTTTTATATAAATTCATATATATATATATAATATATATATATATATATATATATATATATATATATATATATTATGAATTTATATATATATGTGCGCTTAAATACATGTGTATATGTATATATTGAGATGCATATTTGTACGTATTTACATAGAGATATAAATGTATGTTCATATATATATATATATATATACATATATATATATATATATATACATATATATATATACATATATATATATATTTATATATATATATGTATATATATAAATATATATATATACTTATATATACACCTATATATATATATATATTTATGTATATATATATATATATATATATATATATATTTTATATATATGCATGTGTTTATTACGATTTAGAAATATTTGCATATATAAATATATATCTACAATTATTAATCTATGTTTAATCATTTGTGCCTGTAGGTATGTGTTTGGTTTTGTATGTGTAAGTGTGTGTTTTCCTATTAGTGTATATTTTAACATTTGTCTGATCTTCGATTGCCAAGTTGTCTATTATAATATATATATTGCTCCAAAGTGATTTTAATAATCATTTTGTGTATCTGCATTCACCTTGCGGCTATCTGCATCAAAAGCTGAAATCTTATTATTAAGATGATAGATGGGTACTGAGGAATCTTGGACTCACATGTCCCCCGCCTCGATAGCGATGTCCTTGGTCTATACAACTGAGCACCTGCGGCATGATCACAATAATAAGACCTTCATCCTAAGCCACAAATTGTATCGCAAGTGGGAGCCAGAGGAGGGTACCAGGTGACTATGTAAGCTCCGTTAGATGGGTAAAGATAATATACACCTGCCGCTGGCATTTTTTTGTAGTACTCATTCATCAAAAGGAGTAAATTACAGACCATTAGATACTCTTACAAAAGTGAATGATACCTCACATAGCTCACTGAAGTTGCAAAGGGTCAAATATTTATATGCAATATATATATATATATATATATATATATATATATATATATATATATATATATATATATATATATATATATGTATATATATATATTTATATATATATGTGTTTATGTATATATATATATGTGTGTATATGTATATATATATATATATATTTATATATACATATAGTATATATCTATATATATATATATGTATGTATATGTATTTATATATATATTAATGTTAACGCACATTATTATGCATATATTCAAAATTCCATTCTTATGCATAAGTAAATGATAAATTGATGATCTAATTACCATTTATTGTAAACGACAAAGGTAGACGTTTTCAAGTGAGAGGATCACCACGTAAAACACCGAAGTCCCATCCAACACCGCAGAGGAAGAAAATATTGCAGTCGAGTAAAACTGCATTTAGGCTAACAACAACAACTGTCAAGATTAAAAGGATTAAAGCAAGGAAGATGGAAGATATGCTTATTGCATTTCAAAAAGGCACAGTCTCGTGAAATGTTGACAGAGACCCTTCTGGTCAACCAGCACCGCATTTCAATATCCATGACAATACAATTTGAGGTAAAGATGTAGAGATATAGTTAACTAGTCTGCTTCAACAAACATACTGTGCATACATATGATTTGTGATAACATTTAGCAATAGAAGACAGGTAGAGGTATAAGGTGTAACACATAGATATATCGCATACACAATGCATTGATACCTCACATATGCTGTGACGTCAACACAATGCACTTAGGGACATATTTATCAGGTTACAAGCGGTATGAAGTAAATGCAGTAAATGATGACGATTATTGCAAGAAATAATCAGATATACCCATGCTGAATAGAGACAAATGGTGTTACGCTGCACTACTGATATTTTGCTGGATATACGGTTCCCACTTCCTAGGAAGGCAAATGCGGTATTGATGTCTCGCCAACGGGCCTTAATCGCATATACATCAAGCAATGATGCAAAAGGGAGCAGCAAAAAACAGTTATAATTCATGTGTTAAATTGTGGAAGACGAATGTGTGCCGACAATATAGCGGGAACGTTACCAATATATCTCCTCAGTGCGTCTATATGCGTGCTTCAGCATGCTGTACGACAACTCTGACAAACCTGTTTCCTTAAGGACCTTGCAAAACATTCGGAAGGCTTTGTTACCTCGATTGAATAGCAGATCAAGCAGTCGCTGAACCCTCTCTTTGCTTGGCTTCTTCATAACCTCAAACGTTAAGGTTCTAGTGAAGATATTCTCTTGTTGAAGGGAACGAAGCACAGATGTCAACTCTATTTGTTCTATCAGCTGTTCTTTGAACCGATTCAGAGTGTCTTGCTCGTGTGGATCTATTTCTGTTTACAGATTAACCAAACGGCATGGAACATTGAAGCTCATCGTATATTGCGCTAAATATTATTCATCACAATTGACATACTAACCAGGCGCCTAACATAAGTTATCACAAACGGAAGTCGGACAATATGTTCACAATAACACACCTGTTTTTGCTCTCATCAATGCTTTTACGTATTCTGCGTTGAATGGGCAATGATCAAACGAATCTTTGCCCTCCTTGTCCTGTAACACAGGATCAGCTTCGTGGTGGACGAGGAAGCGGATGAGAGAGATATGTGTTTCTGCATGAATCTCACATGCTGTCATTAATGCTGTCTGACCCGTATTGTCATGAGCATTGACATCAACGCCGTATTTCACAAGAAGCTTGACGCACCTCAGACTGGGATTGCAGCTCAAAAGACAGTGATGTAGAGCATTTCTACCCACTCTGTCTAACATCTCAGGGTCAGCATGTTTCCGCAGCAGCGTAACCAAAGCACCGTACCTGTTGTGAATGCAGGTGTACATGATAGGTGTCAATCCCTGCTTATCTGGCGCATCACAATTAGCATTCTGAGAAATCAGAAGCTCCACTAGGGATGTATACCCATGTAACGCTGCATAATGTAGTTCTGTTCGTCCATATTTATCACCTTTGTTTACAAGCTGCTTGCCAAATTTCGACGTTAGTAAAGCATCAACGATGACATAATTGCCTGTCGCCACGGCTACATGAAGGACCGAAAGACCATTGTAGTCACTCTCGACGTCACTCAATCTCTCAAGCAACAACTCTACCGCCGGAATATTAGACGATTCAATGGCGTAAAACAATGCCGAACGCTTGCGGATGTCGACTTTCGAAACATCAACCTTGAGGTCATCGAGGAGGTATTTAGGAATATTGATATTGAGAGCGTGTTTGCAGGCGAGCATGAGGAGACTGCAGCCCAATAAATCCATATCATGCTCTTCGTGGTAGTACGAGCCAAGCTTTGTCAGCATTGTCAGGTTGTCCCGCTCAACAAAGTGATGGAGCACAGTACGCCCTTTTATGTCCTTTCCATTGATCGCAATTGATAGATCAGTCTTGCAACTCAATATCGTGTGAACTATGTCCCATTTTTCTTCACTTAGGCACTGAGGTAACACATTGATTCCTGATTTGTTCGAATCCAATTGTACGCCCGCGTGTAAAAGGGCCTTTATGATGTCCAAGGCGCCTGCCCTTGCGGCGTAGAAAATTGCGTTTTCGCCGTTTGCGTCCACTGCGTTGATATCGATGCCGTACTTGGGGGCGATATCAAGCAGGTAAAGAACGATGTCCCCATGTCCTGCCCTCGATGCCTGCATCAAGTTACTACGTCCACGCGCATCGGCCTCAAATGTCAAGTCATTACCGAGTTGCACCAGCGGCTTGAGTAGTTCCAGGTGACCACCCTCGACACTACGATGATAACAGCGATTTTACATTAACAACAGCAAAGTTTTACAGATTGATTCATCATGACATATCATTCATCAACTGTTATGAGAACATTGGGACATTGCATTGTGATATAGAATGACGTGTTAGTATTCTACTCACCAGTAAAACAGCAGATTACGCCCGTCAATGTCTTTCTGTCGCAGTTGAATGCCAAGCACTTTACTGTTGTTTACCAGAAATTGGACCATCTGGACATGACCGTGGAGAACTGCTTGCATCAGCAAGTTTCGTCGGCAGGCATCATTGACAACAGGGCACCCTGCCTGAAGCAGCTGCTTGAATATCTCTAGATTACCGGCGGCTGCAGCATAAAACAATGCGTTGTTGCCATGCTGGTCTTGCCTTGTCACGTCCACTGCGAGGCCGTGAGGCATTTGCAAGAGGAAAGAGACGAAATCCGGACGATTTTTGTCCACAGCTTCCATCAGCAGAGTACTGCCATTTTGGGAAGGTGCCATGTTGCTGCTGTTCTTTAGCATGAACCGGAATGCATCCATATGTCCCCCTACACACAGTTAAGTAGAGCTAGACGAGGAGTGCGCGTCGTTGCAATATATTCGGAAATCAATGACTACCACTATACAAATAATTTTGCTCCATGGCGATATATGGGCATTGAATGTTAAATACAGAAAGCAGGGCGAGGTGTGCCAAGTTGATAGCGGTCTCCATAGTAGATAAGGAATGGGATGATATCCTTATACCTACCACCAACAACGCAACTAAATATTCACCTGCCTGTGGTGACGAACATGTTGGGAATGCTTGGTGCATCATGAGTTTATCACAGAAATATATCACGTAGGAGATGCTGCTTGATACAAATGCCACTAGAATGATGCCAGTGAACCAAGAGAGGTCAGCGCAAAACCGGGTAATGGAGAGTGATATGATGGCAGATCGTAAAGGTCCATTATCTATATTATTCGTCAACAACGCTCTCCACTTGACGCGATAATGGCTATGTCAATGGAGCTGTCTCAGAAAACACCCCCGACTCGTGCAAGTAGCTAAGATCAATACACATTGTGACTTATGAGCATATGCATTAAGTTAACTTTTTTACCAATTAGACACATCTTGCATTTATATGTCAGACAAAGTCGTAGACGAAATCCTTGAATGTCGTCGTTTCTAAGTTTGGCGCCTCCATAAATAAGGGTTTACATTACTGCAGAAGAACGCTTTACATAAATAATAGCAACTCGTCTGGGATATTAGTATTCCACGGAGGTTTTCCACATATCCATGTGTGTTCGTAGGAAGAATAAAAACTGGGATATTTGCGAGGCAGCGTACCATATGTTTACTTCCTGCACGGAATTGTGCCTTGTATATGACAGCATTTGGCTTTACACTTCCAACACGTCCAATGCCCGTGATATCACGAGCAGCAACTGTACCTACTGCAATAATGATCTGACTTTGCCTCTCTAACTTCGTTATTTACTTGACGGGTGCCAATTTGGTGAACAGTCCATCCTACCCTGCGGCTCTGTCAACGTTTTCTCAATTTGTTGGAGAATACCGTGTCCATTGGGAATTAAATAAGGCCATACAGCAAAACATATAGCTACTTGCATTCAATTCTACGACTCTCCGCACTATCTCTCAAAAGGCGAGTCATAATAATTGGACTTGACTATAGACGCAAAACTTATAATTTGGCTCACCACATTGGAAATGGCATGAATACCCCTACCCTACGCCTCAAGAAACGATGAGAGAAAATTTGACACGCGTATGATCTATTTGCGAACAATAAGAGATCACTAGTGCATATACTGCTGAAAATCACATATATTCGAGAAGAAGATCGGCATAAATAAATATATGAATATAAATATATAATATATATATATATATATATATATATATATATATATATATATATATACATATATATATATATGTGTGTGTGTATATATATTTATATATATATTAATATATATATATATACATTAATATTATATTACATTAATATATATATATACATATATATATACATGTTCACAGCATTGACTTACTTCGACGTCAGTCCAACCGCTATAAACAAATTCCATTTCAGTAACCTAAACGTGTGCGTAGAGTAGGCCAATAGTGGATATAGTTTTGCAATGCCATACCACCTGCTTACTTTCCTTACTACTGGGCTACCATGTCCAAGCACGTGTAAGCTAGATAAGTCTCATCAAGATCTGATTTACTAACACGTGTATTTGACATGAGCCCCAAATAGAGGGTTGCGATAACTATAACTGACTTAGTATAAACACAGTTGGGCAGAGATTAAGTAAGAATCCTCAGACTTCACCAAAACCAGAAAATTAAACTTTTACCTGAAGCCAGACGCGAAGCCGCATCCGGGCTCTCGTTGATGCATTTACACCTCATACTTCTGCTGTCACCCATTCTTCAAGTGATCAAGGCTGCGCGCTATTAACACAATCCTGGTAATCTTATCCGTGGAATGTTAACTTAAATCATTTTCACAAGTATTTGTAGCGCAGTAAAAATTAATGTTCTGTGGATGGTTGCCAGCAGATGGCGTCGACAGATGGGATGTCAGTATTTGTAAACGTCCGTGTTCAAGTGCACCAGGTACGAGGTTCTACATGGCTAGCCAAGCACTTAGTGGCAAGCTTGCCGTGAGAGTTGATGCTCTTATAACAATAGCAGGCTGGCGCTGACTCGATCAATGTGCGTGCTGGTATGAGTAGAGGCTCTCAGTGGGCACACATCACTGCGAGTTCCTCCTACCTTCCCATCTCAACCTGCCGCCTACACGCGCTCAATGCTAACGAATAGGGGACCTACACCTGCTGCAGGCTATCTCACCACTAAGATGCCCGGCATGACCTCGTTAGCAGCCTAGCACACAGCTAAGCCAATTTACTGAGAAGGCTCTTCTCGACAGCACAACGAGAGCACGATGGCCTCTAGCATGCTGAAGCGCATCCAAATAAACAAGTCGCTGAGAATGTACTCAAACACTGCAAGGCGAGTTCGCAAAATATCAATATATGCCATCATGTGCTTCTCGCGTTGAATTGGTGTGATTTGCTGGAAGGCCGTTCCGTGGCAGCTTGACCCAATATGAACCCTTGTCCTAATTACTCAGGTGAGGTTCCGCTCTGATCCTCTCCATCTGGCATCAAATGACTATTTTAAGTGACGGGGCAGCTGTACCTGTCTCAGCAGCGTCGGTCCGATCACAGAGTGGACGTATTTGTTTAATTATCTGCTACGATGAACTTTTCAGTTGCCTCCGTACTGCTGGTGTTCCATATTCACAGAATGATCGTGCAAGTCGCTGCGAGAGTTACGCTGTGTTCGCCTGGTGATAGGTCGGCTCAAATGGCACAACTTGGCATTAAATGCTGTTGGAACTAATGCCGCGAGTATAACGCGCTCACTGTGGATTGTGCATACGCATGGCTACTGGGTGTGTTAGCGGAAGCCGGGCATCGGGCGTTTGCGTACATGACTGGCGTGTTCGATTGAAGCCACGGTAAGGCATATACAAACACCTGGCTCTTGCGGGTTTTTAACCGCATCGCTGATGTCAACGAAGACATGCTCCATTATTACCGACCGATTCAGTCAAGAGTGCATATGTATATATTTAACATTCGGTGAATAATGACATACGCAGACCGAAGGTTCTAGCCTTGCCGCGTGCGTGATGAACATGTCGGATATTACTAATATCTGACGTGGGTGGCTAATCGGCAGAGACAATATATCATTCTCCGTAGGGAAGCATTGACAATATAGATAGCAGCTTGTAACAAGGGTTAATATAACCACCTGCTCGCCTTGATTTAACCATGACGTAATTAGACAGGTAAATAGACGGCCCTAGAGGGAATAGCCAGAAATTGCTGACATCAGTATTGTCGATGGTAATAGATATTGCTAATGAGCGACGACAGTGACCACTAGCGGGGACCAGGCTTGGCTTGCGCATAACGCAGCTTCTCATCTGACCCATTAAAGGTACAAACCCCACACCGGGGTAAGGGGATATGTTCCAATATACCTACGGCTTAGAGGTGTATTATTTTTCTCTGTGACTTGGCTGCTGCTAGCGACATTTCAGACATCAGATGAGGTAACGACCCTCCATGGGCAAATATGTTTTAACTTTCAGTCTGTTGCTGTCTTATAATCATAACGAATCCACGGCGCTTTAAAACCAAAATAACTGCAATACTCCCCTGATCATGACAAGAAAACATTCGTATACAGGGAACCACCGTAAGCTAAACTTTAATGGGTTATTCCTCGTTTTTAAACTTAAATTAATAACATTCTTATGGAAACCATCACCTCCGGGTTGAAAGGTTTGGCAGGCGGTATAGCACGGACGAACGGGAATGCAAGAAGAAGAATCACGGTCTGTAAACTTCCGCTTCTGCTGATGAATTGGTTATCAGCGAGAGAACCCAAGTGGCATGTGGCGATATTTATGACAGGCGGGAGCTAGGTGACTATTGTGAGGTAACCTGCTATCTAATAGTCAGTATTACTGCCATACTAAGTGCGCCCACGCTACTGATAGGCATTATATGATGTCGATCGCGTAGCCATCGCGCGTGTTGCGCGACTTTTAGATGTCGTCGATTTACTTGTGTCCCAACATTCATTAAATACACCTGTTCTGTGTGTCAGTCGTGTTGTGCGACCGAATATAACTGTTTGGGATCATAGTAAGAAAACAAGAGACAATTGTTATCGTCGTTTGTGTGCATCGAGGTACCAAACGGATTAACCCATTACACAGTGTTTAATTTACAGATATGTGATGCCATAAATGGCTGACCGATATACTAAGGCAGTGCGTGTTATTTCTGCTCTGTATCACGGCGTGGCGACGGTGTTCCATAACCATCTTACACAACCATAGTCAAATCATTTCGACTCTCATGGTGTTGAGGGTCATGTAGTTATCTAAACTTACATCCTTAATGACGAGGTCATACTGCCATGACAATATGTACGCGAATTGTTGAGTAATCCTTCGACAAAGATATTGTCAAGGAGTTCAACGGAATTGACTTAGTATTACATAATTGTAGGACGCAAAAGAGAGTAAAAAGTCGTCTAGCTGGCTGTCGATACTGCAACAGCCCATGTCAATATTGACGTCCCAACTTATTGGATTAGTCTTATTCGCGCAGGGGTTCCATGATCAACAAGCATATATTTCACACCTTGCTTTTATAACTGCTTACATGTATTCGTTGCAGCTGGTTTGCAGTCTGTCATTTTCTTTGAGATTAGCAATAATACTTGAGTACGAATAAAAGGTTAATTTGAGTAATGGTTTGCTTGTGATCGTCCATTAGGCTAAAGCGTGGTGTACCTAAACATACATGCCGTACACTTATGAACCGACTTATGAGTATACAAGGAAAGTAAACATTGTTTACCGGGAGGGGCTGACGTCATCCTGGATACAATCTGATTGTTGATAACGCAATTATTATATGGGAACATGAGTGATGACCAGAGGAAACAAAGTGCTCCCCTATAGACTGATGTCAGGATTCATGCAATTTCGAATATAAATCGTCCAAAGAGGCTACAAATTTACACTGGCTGATATGTGTTACTTATTGGTTTCGTGAGCTCACTCAAGGGGTTGCACTGTTAGTGATAATGCAATGCAGAAACCTCGTTTACAGAGACTACGATGATTCTAGGTGCTAGTTGAAAAAGCGTGACGTTTTAGCTATGTGTATTCTTTTGCGATGCTCCCTTACCCGTTGGCGCGCAGCATCGTGTCCTTCATTAGTTATTCGACCTATTGCATATCATGTATAACCATAAATAAAATGACGCCTGCTTGCTTGGCGGGACAATTAATACACACATTGATAATTACGTACTCCATCAATGTCATATGGTTACTGCCCTCTGGGAAATCATTCTCCCATTGATGACCTCTGAATGAGACGATAAGTGGTTGCGCAGGGAAAACACGTTTCTGAGTGGAGCGAGGAAGGACGTAAGTGGATATTTAATGGCGACCACTGGCGAGGTCATGATACAATAGCTTGTAAGAATGCATATATGTAACAGCTCTGTTTACATATGACGCATGTTCTAAATGTAATACTCTGAAACAGGCAAGACAATTTAGGCCACATCAGAAAATTTGTTTTGTTGATAAACATACGTTATTAATCCATACCCATTCGCCAAATAACAGATTGGCTTGTGAATTACATTGTTATTGATTGCAAGAATCGTATTAGTAATACGTATTTGCATCATCGTTATAATGGTTGGATGAAAAGCTGGCTATGTGGACATCGCTGTTTATGCCACTACTATAGGCTGCAACGTCCATATGCTAATCCTGTAGTCTAACATATGTTATTGATCAAAGGGTGGCTCGCTTTGGGAAGCTCCTGTAGCGTTGTGCAGTCGGAATAGACACAGGTGTGCGCAGTGATTTGGATGATTTTAAATTCATAAATGGCCAGCTGGGGTATAGCGCAGCTTGCGGCACTATTGATTTAGCATATTGGCAGGCGCACTGCATGCTCTGTGTGGCGACCGATTAAATCTATCGTGCACGTATGATGGGCTTGCCAGTTGTGATGCAAACTTATAAGCATTGCTATAGCATGGCTTAGGTAGATATATGAAATGTTCCACGAGAACTATGATGTATTCGCATTCGCGAGGTCTTGTCGCATGACCGGCAGAAACCGGAGATTGATGCCAGGAACGGTTTCTGCTTCTTCGCCCTCCTCCTTCCCTCCCTCCCTCACAACCCAACCCTGTGACTGTGGTTAGTTTCACTTGATTATCCGTGTACAATCAACAGAGGTCACAAGTTAATGAATAACGGATATTGATTTCTTCTGGTGCCAGTGGCATATTGCGCTGGCAGACTGCAAAGTAAATATCACATTGCCGACAGCTTGACGCAAATCATTGCATAACAGCATGCATGCTACTGCAGTGCAAAACAAGTCAACTCAACGAAAATAGCAAAGACACTTTTAGCAAATATAGTTGAGTAATGGACGGTACAATTTTAATCAGCCTTACTTTCATGTAAGTAATGGATTATTAAGAGGATTTACCGACAATGGCGGAACAAGTCACCTGTCTCAATCATGTTATCCTCGGCGGGAGCATGCAGAGCGCACAACTCAAGTTGACCCAACGCATGCATTGTGATAGTTGACTGCATAGAGGATTGCACAATTCGAAAGTAAAGACGCCAATTTTGCCACCACCTGGTCGATGGCTCGATAAGATAATCACGTCACATATTTGGCAGATGTCCAGTTCTGTTTTCCGAGTGTGCAATGGTATGTAATTTAAAGACTTTCAAAATTACCCTTTTGACAATAGGCGGAAATAATTTGTTGCTAGGGAAAGATGAAACATGATTGGGAGAAAAGTTACAAACCATAGTTTAGACAAAGTGTATCCGGCAGGTAAAAGTTGCATACAAGTATGCTTGGTTTTCATAGCCAATTGCCGGGGCCATTTTGCCCTGGATTCATAACAAAGATCCGGGTAACTTGCATTGTACGTTGGATAATCGGTCTTTTCTACCACTTTGTCTAATATGGCAGATGACAATGTAATACTATCGCGAGCGGGTAATTTTCTGACATACAAACCTTTATTGATGTCAAATACACATAATAGTAACGATACAGCGTAAAATTAATCTTAATCACATTTTGGTCTTCTTCCGAAGCTAGCATTGTATATTCAACCCCTATGCAGATCTCGGGTATGGTACTTAAATAAGCTAGGTATCGAGCATACAAAAAGCATGCGTGCATGCTGATCGCTGCTTGCATGTCATGTAGTGAGTCATGCCCCATTCATCTGATGCTTAGCCGAATTTAAATGGCAAATGTCCGCTTTTGGAAGTAATACCAAGAGAAGCGCATGTTGGCTGAGGATTATGTATGGATGAAGCCAGACGCACGGGGATGTTTGTATACATGTCTGGCGTGTTTGATTCATGAGATTACTGCTTCTACGAATATTTACGGTGTTTCACGTGCAGAACTCTGTTTCTTTATTACAGCAGCTTCATATATAATGTACGCTCCGTAAATGCAATATGCGTAAAGCCCGATAAACGCGTATTACCTATGTAATCTCTGACAGAGGCAGAAAATCGATAGACGCATTACATCATCCGCTGCGAGGAAACACGGATCGTTAGAGAGCAGCCGGTACCAGGGATTAATAGAATCAGCTCCTTGTCGAGATTAAACTGAGAGGTTGTCAGATTAGCGACGTATGCGAAAAGAGCCAGGCATCGTCGAGGACGCTGATATTGTTGATCTATAAATATAGAACACCAGCACCAGCCCGATTTGAACTGGCTACCAAAGCTTGACATCTGACGACACGATGTATAAACTCTGTATTCACAACACCATGTTCCAATTCAATGCGTTATCCCGAATTGACACAATCATCTAGCAACACATTGAGATATTTGCTCAATAGGCCGCCGATAATCAGTTCCTAAATGATAGCCTATGCATAGAATAACGACGCGTGCTTAACTAGGGTTATCGAAAGTGATGCCTTGGTGATGAAATGTATTTATCAACTTACCCCATTACAACGAGACACAATAATCGTTTAAAATAACGAAAACGTTAAGCAGTCCAAATATATAATATGTTGAGGCAAACACATGAACATGGGTCGTAGCTACACCAATAAGTCATATTTGGATTACCTGGCAATCTATATTCCTTCGGCTTTGGCAAATGCGTACGCAACATTTACTGCCGCCAAACTATCCCCATTAGTCTCACTAGTGCCGCTGCTAACACTGGCAACGTAATTACAAACAGCGGGCTTATGTCAATCAACCGTCACATAATTAGGCTTACGCATCAATATTGGACCAGGTTGGTGATGGGAGTGTGGAAGAATGAGGGTGGGGTGGGGGGTGTCGTGTGAGTAGATATGGGTGTTTGGAAATTAGAAATCAGGCGTGAGAAACGATTTGAATGGATCGTTCTACCCTTGGCTGCAATATGAACTTGGTTGTATTTGTAAGTCGATACATGCACATAAACATGCAAAACATTTACAAAACGGCTGGGGATTACAAATCCACATTGATGATGAACTGAGATGAGTCTCATATTTCATACGACCTGGTTATTGCGAGTCAATGATGAAGCCCAAAATACGATTTGTCAATGTCGATCATGTTCCTGCTGAAGGATTTCTCCCCATGTCCGCTTTATGTTGTCCCAAAAGACATTGAACTAACATTCAAGGCACAAGCATATTAGTTTTATACATTTGCCGCTCAACCCCCAGGATCTGCTCGCCTTGTGTTAAAGTAATACACATATACAAAGAGATTGGCTCGTTGAAAAGGCTACGGGTGGCATTCAATATGAATCTCTTATGCTTCATTTGAACTCTTATTAGAAGGCAATTATTTGATTTGGCAACAAACGAATTGGGTCGTTAGAATTCTTGCTAATTTCAATATTATTGCTATGCATTTAAAATGATTAGCCCATAACTCTTGTTGCCTTCCATATCACAGGAAGGGTAATCGAATCATGTTTCGATGTAAACAGCTCATAGTAGTCTAAATGAAACATTGAAACAGCATTCGCTGGGTTTACAGATGTATCTGTGATCTCAGTAGCTAATGCCTGTCGACTATAAGAGAAGAGCTAGGAGTTAGGACACCCTTATTACCGGTATTTTGTCTGGCATAAAGTCGTAATGACACTCGTCTATTGTATTCAGCCAAATTACTTCCTGATAACATGACGCGCATAATCTGATAATTTTTTAATTAGCCTGAACAGGGAAGAGAATTATGCAGCTTGCGCCTAGGCCGACCTCACCGAAAATAAGTATTGCGCTTACGTTGATGTAGAAATGCAAAATGGAACATTGGTTGGTGTGGTATGTGACCTATAAGAATGATGGATAGATGGGCTGTCACTGAGCAACACGTGAGAATACTACATGTCTGTTTATGTTATAAGCCAACCACTCTCAGAGTTGCATCAGAACCCGCAATGATTTGTCTGATTTTCGCTCCCTTTATGTATTTTGGTGTTTCCATTCAGTCTGACCTTGGGTTTGACAACCAAAGAATACAAGATGGGATTATTCCTGTCTGCGGTGGCGTTGATTCATAGTAGTAACTTGGTTATATATTGGTTTACATAGCACGAACTGAGTGCCTGAGTGCAATGTAAATGCTTGAGCCGTTATAGCATTATGTTTCCGAGGAGTAACATACGAGCAAACGTATGAAAGTAGGTGGACAACAGCATGATTTAATGTCCATCAATGTAGTAATTGTTAGATCTTAGTAGTTCGTATTCAAAGAACCGCGAGTGATTTTTGGGTTTAGTTGTGCATTGTGCAGATTCTCTGTGTAGGTGATCAAAAGCGTAGATAAATGCTAAACCCAGGAACCCAGATTCACGTAGACGAATCGGATTAAGATAGGGACGGTGGGGGGGGGGGGGGGGGGGAGTGAGGGGGAGGTTAAGAAGGTTAATTTAAGCGGGTCATAATTGCAACTTGAATCATAATTTCTTCACGTTTTTAAGACGATACGCATGCAAATACATGCACTGAATCTCGTCTTGGTTGCTTTGAGATCATGATGAAGTCCGAAGTACGAGTCGTTAATGTCAAATGGTAAGTTTTAATCGTGGAACGGCTGATAGAATTTCATTCCATTTCCACACTATTCTGTCTCAAAAGACCTTGAACTAACCTGGATGGCATATGAGCCAATTGCTTTCTTCTCTTTGCCACTCAACCCTCAGCTCTGCTCTCCCTGTGGATATGTAAGCAACTACTGGTTCACCGAAAAGGCAACGGGTGTAGATAGACTTTGAGCTCAGACATTCATATCTTGCTTTATCTCCCATCAACAACGCTATGTCTCCCTTTACTCAATGCACACGGAACACAAGCCCAGGGAATAATCAAATAACACCGGTTGCTGTGGTGAGTGTACACATTGATAATGGCCTACTCAGTCATTATTATATGATAGCTGTCCTCTGAGAAATCATACTCCCCCTGATAATCGCTGAACAGGAAGATAAGTGACCAAGCAGGGAAAACCTTTTAGTTGATTGGGTCTCACCACAGGATGGGATAAACGTTACTAGGTGCTGAACGCGCCATGTTCAACCATTCCGATGAGACAGTCAAAGTATTTGACTGCCTGAAACAAGATATTCCTCTGGTGGCACTGAGAAGTATGCTCTACACTCAAACATACACGCTTACAGACACAGACGTGCTAATATAAATCAAAGCAAGCGGTCACAAATATCATTTGATAGTGAATGTATTGTGGCGATGGTGATGTGATTTGTTAGGAGTATCGCGCGTGCAGTGTGAACAGATGTTTGCCCCAATTGGGTGCTTGCGGCATGATCGTTTGTAAAATAGGGAGGATGGTAATATACAAAGCCTTCCGCACATGCCGCATTTAACGCATTTTACCGTCTTATTGGAGCTCGCATTTTGGTCACTCGCATTAATAGAGCATATATAAGCGCCAACCTTTCCAAACGCGATAGTCCATGCGCAAGTGGTAAAATACATTTGTATTGTAGAGTAGCATTGGCTATAACACATCTTCACTGCACTGTCATGTTCATTGCCTTAGAAAGAGACCGCATAGAGGACATTGTTCGTCCAACGGCAATAAGCTGCAAGTTTCGCACATCGATCCTGAAGCCATATATATCAATTAATCAATGCTATTGGGACCTGCTATAGCTTAGCCCTTCCCTTACACTACGTGTTGTGTGAGCATTAATTAAATGCCAGATAATCACAATGATGCATACCGGAGAAAACCACAGCTATTGAGAATATAGATTTTTATGCAGAGTCAACACTAATATGAGCTTTATGTGCTCGGATGTAGTCATATAGGCTAAGACGGTGATGATGTCCAAAGCTTAAAATCTCACAAAATGATCGCGTGTGTCATGGTTGCGACAAAATAAGTAGGTGATGGCTGGTAATGTATGTTGTTCATTATGTGATTAACATCCGTGGTGAAAAGCCGGTGTTGCAGCTGTATATACCGTGTCTGTGTGACTGAAATGTGTCTGTACTCAATTGTACCCAGAACAGACTTCGGATCTTTACCCAGGTACAGACGGCGTCAACAAGCAGCCTGCCTCTCCAGTATCCCTCTATCAAGTCCCGTGTCATCAGTGCAACACACAGAGGGATGCAAGTTATACTGTGATGGCCATGGTAATGAGTAGGATACGAAGAATTTCATCAACTTAATCTGACTCCATCTTAGATACTCTCTGACAGTTTAGTTTTCAGGTTATTATCACCACAATTTGTCCGGTCAAAATAAACATGGCTGACCCGTTCAACATTTTTGACTACACTCACATTGCTACAATGTCAGACATTCCATAACAGACAGTGGGTTTACGTGGTTTTATGTCAATCTTACATGTCGAATTCACTCTTTACTTTTAACAATTCTACGGAAAGTGAAAATATTCGTTAGTCAAATTGCTTGTCCGAAAAGCATTGTGTCGCTGTTACAAGTACAGAATTTAGCATTAAGTTCTCGTACTTAATTTGAACACTTGTGCAGAACAACTAAATCGGGTGTTAGAATTTTTGTCAATTTCAGCACTAATGCCTTATAGTAAAAACAATTGGTGCATGGCCAATACTTGCTTCGCTCAGTATACATTTCAATACATGAGCATATGGTAGTCTTAATGTCACATTGAAATAGTCTCCATTGTGTTTACAAGTGTTCTTGCGATGTCATAGGCAACTTATTTCCCAATTAATAAAAATCAAGTACTAAGGATGAGTACGCCCAAATATCTGGACCCATATCTGGCATTAAATGCAGACAACCATCTGAGCCAGACAAAGCATCTCCTGGTGCGCCTGCACATATGTACACAACCGTAATGGTTCTCAATGCAATAGCGCATGATGACTGTACTCTCGAGGGACCTTCTACTAGTATTTGAATAAGCCTGTGCAAGGAGAGCCTTAATGCAGTTTTGTGTCACACAGATCTTATCAAAATTAAGTGTATACTGTTAAGAGTTTGGCCAGAGTTGAGGTACCCCGTGAAATTGTTAGTTGAAATATGATATTGGTCACCGTTTAAAAGCAAATAATATTCAGCGTGCCTCTGGAAAACCTATGACAAAAACGAATATGATAATGTTCAGATTTGGTTTTTGAACCAATGACTGCAGCTTTGGATACTCTCCTTTATGTCACTAACATTGGTAGCGTTAATTCCGGATTCATGTCCATTATCTGGCACAACATTACGCATATGCATCAATTCTGGACGAATTGGAGGGAGAGGGGTGAGGGTTGGTAGAAATTGGACATAATTTCAGCGGTCATCAGTCTACCCTAAGCTGCTACTGCTATATATTTATATATTGAAGTGACTTCAATATATAAATATATATATATATATATATATATATATATATATATATATATATATATATATATATATATATATATATATTTATATATATATTTATATATTGAAGTGACTTTGAACCACCACATTTTCAGTCGCATTTTGATGAATCTAGACACTAACGTCACAGAGTGTCAGAAATTTAATGTGCTTTCTTTGCTGTAAAAATAGACAATCGATGGATGGATTGATAAGGTCGCCCGCCGATTGAATAATGATGCAAAATATAAGGATGGAATGTTGGCAATGAAAACAAAAGGCAGCCTCTTTTAGGCGAATAACATGCCATGTCTTGAATCACCATAATATAATGAATACACAGGCCGATGAGAAATTATTTTCTCAATTATGTATTTATAACTACCATCTAACTAAGTGATCTGTAAATGGTTGTACAATAGGGTGCCTTAGTCATTAGTAGGATGATATGTGTCCCCTGGGTATTTGTATCATGCCCGTAACTATTAGACCAGAACAAGAACTGGTGTCTGCTGTAAAGGGACACATGTCAATTATTTATCTTGCATTCCAACATAAACTGCCACACCTGGCATGCCCATAACGGAACTTGAAAATCCTTTTATCAACGGCTGCGTACACGTGACTAAAAGGCGTTATGTGCCCAATTGTACTCCGCTCAGACACTAGGTGTAGTTACTCCGGTAGAGATGGCGTCGAATAGCAAACTGCATGTCAAGCTTTCTGTTATTAACGAGACATATACGGGCATATTGTAGTAACAACCCTTGCATGGTTTTGGAATATCAGTCTGACTTCACTTTAGTACGCTCTGACAGTTGTAAGGTGAGTACCAACAATATTTGTTGGGCAATATGAACACGATCTTCTCGTTGGAGACTTTTGGCTGTCTTCGCATTATCAGTGATTATTGACACGTCACAAATTTGAAAACGGAGAGCGGCTGTGGTTGGTCCCATGTCATTCAAATATGTCGAAGTGACAATTCCACGGAACTGTTATAAAATTCACATGTATTTGAGGAATCGCTACTTATATTATCAGAAGGAGCTGTAATGCTACTGTTATATGGAAATAACACTTGACCAGAAGTACTCAATCCTTGTCAATTTCAACTTAAAAGAGGGTCATACCATGGTCAAAATGTATACTTCTTTTTTCATGTACTTCTTCACGTCAATCAAATGGTAGTCCAAAGGTGTCACAATGACTTACATGTGTGAGTGTGATCTCCGGAGCAAATTTTAGACCTGCTTTTTAAAGTAGAAGTACAAGGCTTATGTGTCACCAAGCGGTCGATTCCTTGCCATTCCGTTAAGTGCACAACGCCGTGTTTTCAACACGACATATTAAGGCCTGTTAAAATGATGCGCTGGAGCATATTTATGCATCTGAACTGGAACACGCCACAATGCCAGATGATAACTGTACTCTTGTTAGGCCTGTTGATAATCTCTGAATAAACCTCAGCAGGAAAAACCATTGCCCAATTAGGGTCTGGCGACAATATATGTTCCTGGACCTGCGTAAGCATTCAGAACAATTGATTGTTTGTAACTTGAAATATTCATTCGTGTGATTCGCTATCGTCGATATGAACATACACATTGGAAGTCACTCAGTAACACTGCTCAAAAAATCATTTGTCTGTATATAAAAATGCTAGATAGCTTCCTTAGGTTCGTAACACTGCATTTAGTTGACTGATTGTCCCTTTATGTACTTTGATTATAATGATGCAGTCGTTTGTGTTTTGACAGGTAACAAATGCCGGACGGGATTATGCCTGTCTGAGATGGCGTTGTATTCATAGACAAGGATGAGTCAGTCCGAGGCTAACGCCTCAACCCAAACTACATACGTTAGTCTATTTAACACTGTATATCTCTGGAGTAGCAAACTAACAAACGTGTGAAAGTAGTTAAACATCAGCATGATCAAAAGCCCATAAAAATATTTTTTCTTAGCTGCTTGTAATCACAGAATCTTTTTCACTCAACATGACGCATATTCTGTGTGTAGATGTTCAAATCTGGTAGCACTGTTTCAAAAAACATATAATGTTGTGATGAAATTTACCTGCATATGTGATTAAAATATTCGTTGATGCTAATATGTGCATGACCTCTGGTGAAAGTCCATCAGCCTTTGGTGAACCACATTTCTGAAAATCAAACTATTCCCATTAACAAACCATTAATGTGGGGCGATTTCTTGATGACGCAGCACGCAGAAACACTTGTGCGTTCTATTTTAGTATTCAATACCAAATCGTATATTGGGTGCGGTAAAGTTAATGGCAATATTGGTGCTTTACGTCACTTTCCACTAGAGGTGATATCGCGACGGTGATGGATGAGGATGATTGTGATGCTCCCCTTAAGTGCCAACTCCAAATTGGCACAAACCTGTTGCTCAGACAGTCCGGCGAAACCCATGCCACTGAGTAGTATAGGGAGTGGGGGTTCTGGTCCACCCCACTTATATATACTATTTCCTTAATTTCAGCTTATACAAGATTTTTGCATACCCTTAGTTGGACTCGATCCCTATGTGGGTAGCACTAGAAGGTATAGTATCACGGCAATAATTTTTCATGTGAGACAAATATCGTAACTCTTAAACAATATTGACTCGACTGTTTCATATGATCAGGACAAACTAGAATCAACTGAATTTTGTAATTGTCTGAATACATGTGACCGATTGCGCTCTCAACATTAACTGATCGCCAGATGGAAATAATGTGCACTTCAATTATTCTGTCGAACAGCTACAGTATATACACCATCGTCATTATTACTGTGTCAAAGTATCCTACTTTGTTCACACCTTGTCCAATGCGTTCACAGACCAACTGCAGTGATTGGATCATCATATCAGTTAAATTAGCCGTAAGTGTCCAATCAACGGCATTGTTCTTCTTTATGACCATATATATATATATATATATATATATATATATATATATATATATATATATATATATATATATATATATATATATATATATATATATATATATATATATATATATATATATATATATATATATATATATATATATATATATATATATATATATATATATATATATATATATATATATATAATACGTCAACGCTCGTAGCTTCGGGCATAATGTGGTTGAAAGGTCTTACGCAGTATAAAGGAATACTGGCATCAGATTGCCAACTTGTCTTGTCTAGTGCAATTGCCAATAGATTCACGATAATTTGCAGCGTTTCGAGCTTCAGGTATTGCAATGTATCCTATACTATCTATCAGAATTGTTAGGAATTGTCGTTGCATCAGCGAATGCAGCATGACGCTTATGAGGCCCGAGTATCTTCGTATAATTTGCGACCAACCAACGCAGTATGCTGCCAATTGGCAAAATATATGCGAACGATGTGTACAAAACTCGAATAACTGACATATGTGCAATCGCTTGATTCCATGAAACACATTGCTGCTTAATCTAACATAGAACAAACGTGTGTAGTTTAGCCGCCCATAGACTAAATGTTTTGCGCAGGAAATATACATATATACATAAAATATATATATATATATATATATATATATATATATATATATATATATATATATATATATATATATATATATATATATATATATATATATATATATATATATATATATATATATATATATATATATATATATATATATATATATATATATATATATACATATGTGTCTGATTTTCAATATCTTGAAGACACATCACAGGAATATGATCTGGTGATTTTTCATTGGTCATTGGATGGACGCATCAGGGTGTAAAATAAGACCCTACACATCGTTTACATGGGAAAAAGGGTTAATAGTGTGCATCCGCTTCGGGAATTGATATAACATATGTGTATGATTATATTGGACAAACTTGTTATTACGCCGGTTAGCAGCTAGTATAGGCGCAGTGTCGAAGATTATATGAAGCGCAATATTATGTTATAAGTGCGGAATTTACTATGAAGTTCAGACTCGATGATCACTCGCGCTGGTATCAACATATGCCTGTTAACCTGGTTACACTCTTGTTTTCATGAATTGTCCAGCACAACGATCCTATGTTTCTTTGGCGTAAAATTAGGATCGTATAAAGTCGGAATTCATTGGGGATAAATATTGTAATAGTTTTCTATTGAAGGTTTCAATAATCACCACTTTGCTGTTCAAGTCCGGTTTTCATTAACCTGACCATATGTGGCATGCATGCAATCAATGCCGACTAGTGCAGCAGGGTTGATACACACCGTAAAACCGCACACACTCAAATAGAGGAAACAAAAAATGCTGATATCACAAGAGTGGATCATAGCAGGTGCCTCCGCATGGAAAGGAAATATTGACAATGACAATGTATGCAGCTAGCACACGGACTACAAGAGTCAATTGGTTCAGATGTAATATGATGCTCTTAGCCGCTGGGCATATATAATGGAGTATTACATTGTAACTATGAACAATAACAATGTCTGAGAATTATATTATCGTACCGTAGAAGTAATTCTTGGTCGTAATGCAAGTACCAGCTATTTCCACAAACCATTTAGGTTTGTTCGGAATCATATAACCATGAGACCATGCTGATAATTGAATGATGCATCCTTTTACTTTTGTCTGCTGTTATTTTGTTTAAAGGTTTAAATCAAATTTCGCACATTTAACACCTTCAATTGTAGTGACATTTGCAAGTTGGTAAAAAGGGAATCAATTCATTTTTGATCTTCTCGTCAATGGGGTGATTTATTGTAGAAAACATGCTATACGGTTAATGGGAGGTGTATTTATATGGATCAACATACCGACATCCCTTGTATGGTTGGTCTTTCAACAAGACACCGCAACTGTTAAAGGCATTAAATACTCGTTCTTCTGGAAGGTCTATGTGTTCACAGTTGAGTCATGGTGGTCATGTCACTACTGTTATGTTCTTAAAAATTTATTCCAAGATTAAAAGAGACTGTCCGTAATATACTTTAGTATTTCGAAAAATGAGACGAACAAGAATAATAACAATCAACACATAGTTCACATGGCACTGATCACCATGGAAATAATTCCTAAAGCGGTATATTTCATCATTCTAGCTTCAGTCAACTTTGGCACGAAATGAATTTTATCACAAAATACAGCATACGGATCGTATTACCAAGGGACGATGGCAGCATTGTTATTTAGGCTATGAATATGCTATTCGATGAATAGCTGGGCGATTTTATCGCAAGTCTTGTGTATATTCTTTGATGGTGCGCATATCGCACATGCGTTTATGATGTACGAGTAATAGCCGCAGAGGCAAGGATAAGAACAGAGCGTTCATACAGCATATTTATGGCGAGCAATGCACCGCGGAATATTTATATGAAACTCTGCTGTAGCTTTGCTCTTAATTATTTTTTTCTCTATGAATTGGGCAATATATTTTGCAGTGCTATCTGTCCAAATATTTGTGTTTTTTCTAAGTTTTTGCAATTGCTATGTGTATTAAAGGTCTATTTATGCCATAAAAATCACACGTTACATATTCCGTAGCCTCTCTGTTGTAGTTAATTTGCACATGTACTTATTTCACTGAATGTTGTTCCATTTAACGCCACAGTATGTCTATAAGGAGCTCCGGTTTGCTCTGAGTAAGTTCAAATAATACCCAATTTTCTTTATTGTACCTACATTTCACATAGAGTACCTAATGCACAAACCCGTGTATATTCGCCAATACAAGGTCGCAAATAGTCACACAAAATTCAATAAATCAATGTTTTGCTCGGTCTTTTGTAAGTGACATATTACCGATACCCGAAGCAAATGATTGCATAGCGACATAATGAAAACAGCACACCCAGTACACCAAAAAAAAATCAATTCTTTAACATAACACACGGCCAAAATGTTTGTTACATCATTGTGTAATCGTGCGCAATACTTGCTGACTTTTAATATGCACTCTATTGTAAGCTGTATACTGGTTGTTCATACACCTGGTAAAATTCGCACTTGTTTTAGGATTTTGATTAGATTTTCAAGTCGTTTGCAGCAACCAGCAAGTGAGTAGCAGTGATGATGAGATAGGGAGACTACAAGGGAGGAATGGAGTATCAAATCCTAGTGCCAAATAGAGCATGAGATTCCTATAGTGGAACACATACCTCTTTTTGTTGCGCAGGTTGGGTACTAACTTTTCAATTACAGTGTTTTTTGTTTTGCCAAGTAGGTTCCTTTGATAGTCTGACAACCATTCATTCTGCACAGACATTCAATCTGGCGCTAGTAGATAATCATAGTGATCTGCTAGTAACTCTGCAGGGTATTCCAGATGAGCTCCGAGTATATATCCGTGGTCAGCGTTATCAGGATGATTTTGCATTTGAAGTAGCTCAGGATTCTGAATTGCCCCATTTCATTAAGGCTGACTCATTGTTCATCCAAGAAGGTAATTTGTATCAAGATATCAAATAAAATTTACTGGCTCATTGTCCTGCTCAAAGCACTCAACGTACGGGTTATTAACCTTTCTTTGCATGACGACGGAATACCAAACTCATTCCACCTTGCACGCCCGTCTCAGTGAATCGGTGTTTGTCATAGTCGATAAGTAACTCTAATTCCACCCCTGTACTCTTAAAAAGCGCATCCTAAGACAGGCCAGGGCTGGATCAACTCCATACTGTTTAAGACAGGTTTTGCGAGATATTTCAAATACATAAGCTAAGAGCAGTACATCTGTGCGCAGGTATAAATCATGATAGTCACCCATATTTCTATTAACAAAAACGTCCAATACCTTTTGTGCATGTTCATAGTCTGCAGCAGATATGCCGTGCTCAGAAAGCTGTAGAACTCGTGGATTGGCGGCAGCAGGGCATCAAACTTATTCCAGCCATCCGTAAACTCATAGGGATACACTCCTTTACGTAGTAGCAGCCGGCTCATACTTAGCTGTTACTGCAAAGGCGTCTAGATTGTTTGCAGACACCAGATTGTAAAGGGAGGCCTGAAGGAACTGTGCACTGTCAATGATAGGGATATATACTTTTCCATATTGTTGGGAATACAGCTACCTTACTTATAACCTACATCAAGAGGTGGGAATCATAGCCCCGTAGGTTGTAGAATACCACAGGCATGGCCATTGTCTTGGGATTCAACCGCTTATTTAGATTGCATGCATTATGGGCTGCCCACCCCCCTGTATTTACCTGTTATACACTTTCGAAGTCTAATATATTGTTGAACCCCGCCGACTTCTACCTAGAAAATAATACCTAGCCCGGAAACCAAAGTAGCAGCTGCTATCATTGCTAATATCGCTTCAATCGACGGCATATGCAGTAGGTTGATCAGTCTTCAGCAGCAGTTTTGCCTGCTTGGTCTCTGTTATTGGCTGGCGTACTGTGGCATGTTCTTCCATTGTTGGGATCACATCATTCTCACGTACGGCATCTTCAAATGAGTTACTGTCCTTGGTGTGAAAGAGCACCACCCAGCGGGTGAGAACCAAGATACTTTGCTGCGCATGGCGGCCGCTAACGGCCAGTTCGAATAACATGTCTTCCTTCTTGGTCACGGCCTTTCTGGCCAAACAGTCATCGATTATATACAGGGTAGCCTCGCTCTTAAAACAATGGCAGAAAATTCTAATCCAGTTATGGAGCCGCTCCCCTAGATCAACCACGTTCACCTCTGAATCCCCCCACGCCCATGACCGCGTCTGATAGGCTTCGTTGAAACGATTGGTAGGACAGAGGATGACAATATGCTCAAAGGCACCGAAGAACGGCCCTTCAAGCAGGTCGATCAACAGGACGGTTTTCATCATCATGTCTGCCCACAAACAATAGCCAAACAAGGGCCATATGCTTTTTGCAAGATCGGAATGATGACACCCTCAGACACATTCTCCACGTGCCTGCCACTACCATGTAGCTGGTCGTCATCACTCGTCCTTAAGTCGAGCCACAGAGCATACTTACTGGTTAGGTATTCTCCTAGGGACACGTCCGCCAATACCAGGTCTTCCTCAGCTATTGCAACACTGGGGTCTTGTTAACTGACAAGTCTTCTTAGCCTCATCCCACTGCTGATAGTCACGCATGCCCTGGGCATAGAGTTAGTTGGGGAAGCCTTCCATGGTCACTTCGACCTTTGTCATCTTTGGGATGTAGAATGAATCTGTATTCCTAGCAAATGTGGCATTTGCTGGGTCTTCAAACAGCAGTAGGATGCCTTTCATGCTGCGAGCCAGCACGTTCGGTTTGATGTTCCATTGTTATTGTATGCAAGCTTCCTATGGGTGTACATTTTCATACAGAATTTAGAGCTGAGCTGAGTACTATGTGTGAATCATGCGGTGCAACTCTGAGCGGGTCCACGCCTGAGCATCAAGAATATCCCAAACATAGGTTTGAATACTGTCGTTAATCCCTGAGATACCTGGGGCTGAAAACCCCTCAGAATTTTCTAGTATGTAAGTACTCCAGGCGGTGCCTGCATGATGGTGCGACCGCTACGCTTCTTGATTTGTTGGCTTAGAAAGTGGCTCTTTCGGTGATATTATAGCCACGAACATACTCTAATACTGTCTATTAGCGTGTTACTAGGGTGATGGGACCAGGGGTCAAACCTCACAAGACTTAAGCTGTGGATATACCATGTTATGAAATGGTAAGAACATTCGTATTGGGCAATCTTCTGGTGTGGACACTGATACTGGTGTTATACCAATGTTATAAATGGGACAACTCAATTGGTAGGAATAAGTAAGCCTGCTGACCAATGAACTCAGCCTTTACAGCGAGAACAAGGCAACGTTATTAACTTGAAAAAAACATGATCAGATCCGCATTCTAGTGCAGAGCAAATTGATCATAATATCCTGTACAAGCTTTAGTATAGGTGAGGGACGGGAATCCCAAACCCGTCCCCCACTGTGCCAGAACCCCCACTCTCTATACTACCAGTAATGAGTGGGTTGTTTCGTCATTCTAACGAATAACTGCATGGATCAAGTGAGACACAGCGTTAATGCCGGAAACAGTTACTTAACGATTATATGACTACCCCTTTTTGCGTGTAAGCATCTAGTCGGGTCAATATATGGAAAAAAAGGGGTTAACCCCCAAAAAATTGCAAGAAAACGTTTCTTGGTTGTTTTTGGTTCCTGAACATCTGTAGATTAACATACTAAAAGTTTACCAAACTCGGATTACCGGAAAATGGGTTAATTAGGCAATTTCCAAAATGGCCGCCAAAATTATTAAAATGCTTGAATATTTTTGGCTGTCCATAACTCAGCCATTTTTCACCCAAAACTGATTATGTAAGTATGTTTTCTAACGTTTTTGAGGTCAACCTTTTACCTGAACCTGGTTTCTTTCATGTGTGACATCCCGATGGGGGTGCAATAGGGGCACCCCTACCCCAAAACTGGTATTTTGGGTACATATTAGGGAAACCTTATATTTCCCAATTAATTAAGGAATTGCAAGAACTATTGTTTCTTGGTTTTTCATTGTTCTTTAAGGTCTGAACATCAAGATAGCAAAGGTTCCCTAAAATTGGAGGGTGAATCGTGGTCAATTTCAGGATTTTTACCCCTGTTTGGTATTTTTTGAAATGGCTCCTTGGTTCATGATTTGTTATTTCTCACACGAAAACGCTGTTGTAAGCATGCTTTTGGAGTTGGGGTTTTTTCATTTCAGCTCAGTGTCATTGAGACAGAGTTCTGATGAAGGTGCCCTGTTCGTTAGGGGAAATCCTAGCTGACCCCCACCCCACCCCGCCAACCTCCAATGAGGCCACTCCCCCTCCATCCCGGCCCATGTTATCTAAAGCAATCACATTTCTAATTGGCATTTGGCTGTTACCGCCAGCATACAAGCCCTTATTATGATGACTAACAAAGATAAGGATACAGGTAATCAGGACTAGGGTCAATATTGGAAGAAATATATGGGAAAAATGCAGTTGTTCACATTCTTTCCGGTAAAGCTGGTCAGAGGTGTGGTCATCTCCTGGTTGACAGGTGTCTCAATCAGATCATTCTAGGTGGGCCCATCCAGGATAACCCAGAATTTCGCTCTACGATTGAAAGGATAGATACTGTTTATTCTTCCATTGTGTCTGATGAAATGTCCTACGAGTCGTTAAAATCATTAGAAGAAATCAAGCACATTGAACAGAAAACCCAGTCAGCAAAGGTTAGCATGGCAGCTTCATCCAAAACCAGTCAACTTCGGATCGGATATCAGGAGATGTTGGAAATAGCACGTGCATTGATCAGAGCTGATCGCTCAGGCGACTGGAGAATGCATCTCAGTGCAGTGTCTGATTGCATTCCGATATTCGCAGCTGCTGGACATTTCAATTATGTTAAGTCTGCATACCTCTACCTACAATGCATGAATGAACTAGGTCACAAGCATCCAGATATTGTTACAAAATTTGAAAACGGCCTACATGCTATTAGGAGGACAGACAAGTTCTGGGCAGGATTGGGATCGGATCTAACTATTGAACAGACTCTCATGCGTTCCCTCAAAAGTAGCGGTGGTCTAACCAGAGGAAGTGGCATGACAGAGGAACTAAGGACCATCTGGACACTGTCATCATCCGTGTCATCTGCGTACAACCTTGCGATGCAAGAGTTCTCTAAACAATCATTTACCTCAAGTGAACTGCACAAAGACGCCACAGTGCCAAGGATGCAACGTGATCATGTAGACAGTACTAAACTGATGCAAAAATTAGTTGACTGCAATCCATTTGCTGAGGATTCTTCATTAAGAAATGTTGTGACTGGTGTAGTGGCCAACGCAGATGTCAATGTACATGAATATGGAGCTGTCGGCAAGGCCATAGTACAAACAATGGTTGGGCAGCCAATATTCACTTATTCCTCATCGTCAGTGAAAGTGAATACCGAACAAATGATAAATTCTGAACTCCTGTTCCAGAGATTGCTTGTAGTTTCACAAGCTGGCGACTTGACACAGCAAGATATCATGGACTACGAACTTAGTCCATATCCTCCTGCCCGATTCGCGGCAAAACATGTGTTCCAGAAGGCTGACAAGCCACAGTTGGCTGATGCTCTACGGGATTACGCAAATGAATCCTCCAGCTCCAGCAAGGCCGTTCTAACAGATTCGACGCCATATTCCGAACATTTTGTGCTTGACGGAGGCTCCTTACTTCACCGTCTGTCTGAAAAAAAGGAATGACCTACGGGGAAATTGCCGAGGAGTATGCCAATCTCACCCTTTCTAAGTATGGACAAGCCACAGTAGTTTTTGACGGATACGGTGAAGAGCCTAGCATGAAGGACAATGCACATCAGAGACGACAAACAAAATCACACCCGCTTGTGTCTTTTGAAATGAATACTGTCTTTTCCTCTAGCAGAATGGAGGATTTCTTATCAAGGGACTCTAATAAACAGAAACTAATCCTCCTCATCAGTGACAAACTGAAACAGAGGGGTTGCGAAATCATCAATGCGCATGGAGATGCAGATGTTCATATTGTGAAGGCAGCAACAACATCTGCAAAATCTCGAGACACAACTTTGATTGGGGAAGACACGGACATTCTGATTCTGCTTCTACATTACACTTAGAGGGATAGCAAGAAACTCTACTTTCGTTCGGACAAAAAGAAAGCAAAACATGTATATGATATTATCCGTCTGAAGGAACTCTTGGGAAATGACATATCTTCACAGCTGCTGTTTGTACATGCTTTTATAGGTTGTGATAGAACTTCCAGGATTTATGGTATTGGCAAGAAATCCTTTCTCCAAAAAATGATGAAAAATCATTCTCAGATAAGAGCTTGCGCAAAAGACCTTTACTACAGCGGGTCAGGATGTGGCAACAATAGTTGCAAAGTCTTAGTTTCTTTGTTTGGAGGAAAAGCTGGCACATCTCTGGTAAACCTTAGAAATACATTGCTTGCGAAAAAGGTTTCATCTGCTAAATCATTTGTGAAGCCCGAGAAATTGCCCCCAACGGAATCTGTTCCACTCTCAACGTTCATTTTATCAGATCATGGTGTGGATGGGAAAGGATGAAAACATGAACCCAAAGGACTGGGGTTGGAAGTGTGAAGACAACATTTTGTTACCTGTTATGACTGACCAGAAAGCGGCTCCAGAAAGGCTTCTCAAGGTTATCCATTGTAACTGTACAACAGGTTGTAGTAATACTCGATGTAGTTGCAGGAAGTACGGTCTTCCATGTACTTCTGCTTGTGGACCCTGCCAAGCTGAGTCATGTTACAATCCGCATAATAGTGATTCTACCATAGACGGTTCCGAGGAAGAAGATTGTGATGATAATAACCATGGTGTGTTTTGAACAATTATATTGTGTGAATGACACTTGAACTTCATAAGAAAATTCAGGTGTGTACTATGTCAGTTATTTGGGACATTTTTGTAATTTATGATGTGTGACGTATGGCGTATGACCATGACGTAGATGGTTCAATAGCCCTTCCAAGTTGTGGTTCCTTGTGTATGTACATCTGATTGATTATCAAGAGCCGAAATGTTGGTTTTCTACCAGTTCTGGCGGTCTTCATCTATTTAGCAACCCACTACGTCATGATGATGCCATAGTGCGTCATAGGGACATCCAGGTGAATTCATCATGACCTTGTTTGAATCTAAGGTATCACATTTATATATGTTTGTAATACATTTATGGGGTCTAAAACCAACCATTAAAAAGTTTGCTGTACATTCATAATTCAATGGTGGCCATATTGAATATTATGTAATTTTACCACTTTCCGGTGGCTCAAATTTGGTAAACTTTTAGGATGCGCTTAAGTACAGCTAATTGAACACAAAAAGACAAAAAAAACTTTTCTTGCAATTTTTTGGGGGTCAAACCTTACTTTGACTCGCCTAATCCCTCAGGGTGACTTAATAGACGAGGTGGACCTCTTTTGATATCAGGCGAAATTCTCCACCGCTGCACCTCCTGTGAATCGCACCACGTGTGCATAATATATATCGCATACGCCAGAGAGACTCTCAACAACTGTACCATACATTTAAAAACTATTACATAGAACGGGATTGATATGTTCTGTCATCAACGAAAACCATTTAAGTGACGGCAGAATATTTATGCATTTGTTCCAGAAGGCTCCAAATCGCCTACGTAATCTAACTATGGCAGCGTCTATCTCACTGATGAAGCATTAATTGGTAATATTGTATCCGGCGTAATTTGCCATCAGATATGTAACAAGTGCCCTCTAGGTAATTGGTGTGCTAGCTAATTTCACCTGAGCATGGACGACCGATATTACCCCTGAATATTTCATTAGATAGATATACACGTTGATATGCGTCAATGTGGTTAAATGTAGGCTTTGTTGTTATTTGTTGAATGTTAAATCATGTCATTGCTGAGTAAAACATATGTTTTCCAAGGCGTACTTTTTTTAACGACTGCACTTAAGAGACAGTGCTATCTGCAATTATTCATCTACGCCCATCGCAAATGAGTACTTGGTGCATCCACGTTAAGCTGAATTTTTATATCTTTGTAAAATAGACCAGTGATAAAAAGTCGTGGTTAACTGCTTCTGATTGAACTGACTTGAATTGATGTCTATTCTTATGACTAATGTAGGCTTTGTTGTTATTTGTTGAATGTTAAATCATGTCATTGCTGAGTAAAACATATGTTTTCCAAGGCGTACTTTTTTTAACGACTGCACTTAAGAGACAGTGTTATCTGAAAAATTATTCATCTACGCCCATCGCATAGACCAGTGATAAAAAGTCGTGGTTAACTGCTTTTGATTGAACTGACTTGAATTGATGTCTATTCTTATGACTAATGTAGGCTTTGTTGTTATTTGTTGAATGTTAAATCATGTCATTGCTGAGTAAAACATATGTTTTCCAAGGCGTTAACTGCTTCTGATTTAACTGACTTGAATTGATGTCTATTCTTATGACTAAGTGCATCAATGCTTTGCCTTTAGAATCATGTCACTCGTCTGTATATGACTTACGAAGGTGCAGAACGTGATATGGGTAACTTTGGAGGCACAACAATTAATATGCGCCACAGTTGCTCGAGATCGCGTGATTGTCAAATAGATGGAACGCACCCGCTTGGCCTTCATGATCGTTTCCGACTTCCGCGATTAATTAAACAAATACACAGTGATCTGAACGAAAGGCTGACGTGCCATGAGTTCCCATTCGTTACGGTTTATTTTTCAACGACAAATGCATCGCCTACCATTGCAATAACGTCAATGGAGTCAAACATGGATTTCTTTCACCTAACCTATGAATATTGATTGCAAATGTCTGATACAAGTGTCCTCTTGCAATATATATACGGCTTATGACAGCAAAACCTAGTGCTTGGCTGAAAAGGCGATCCTATTAATAATTGACCTAATAAGTTTTGCGTTCGCGAGAAAAATTAAGAGTACCAATACGCAATTGACACCGCTCAGGCAATAAAAAATACATCATATGCAATTAATGGTTGTGATAACATTTGCAAGTTTGTATGACTACTACCAAGTAATCGGATAATCTCAATGACTGTTTATTGTTGCGTCCTTTTGGGAATGTTACGAGTAGTCAATCCGCTACTCCTGGGAGTTGTTGCATCAATCAATTATATTGAGAAAACAGAAATACGTCATTTTTAACACACCTCAACTTAGCTCCATCATAAAGAAACGTTACTGACTTGAAAGCGTTAAATTTTCTAAGAGTCAAAGATAGATCTTTTGCCCGGTAAGTCGATACTGATCCGGATAAATACCGTTCTATCATTACCCTCTTGCTCGGTACCAAGTGTGTGTGTCCGAATAGAAGTATGCAGCTACATACATCTCGATTATATCAATGCATGTCAACGACTAGTAATAATATCATCTAATGCATTGACCATTTGTAGACCTGCATGATATAGTTACAAATGCGTCACTTTGGAGATATACCACTGCAAACAAGTGCTATGTTGATTCATGATTTAAATCATACATACCGGTTACGACATGTTTAGGTTTGATTAGAACGTTCGTCTGGTCATCCCCGAAACATGTTGTCCATCGTCTCCCGGGTCTAATGCGTCATGTAAGCTATTTGGTAAGTAATAAGCATTTGTTTTGGCCTCACATGTTAATGTACGTAAGTCAAAAGATGTATCGTAATGCTCTGGGAAAATATAATTTTTTAAGCAATACAAAATGTTTCTCTTGAATTGACCAATGTATTGAATGGCTTACAAATATAGATATTTAGCTATCAAAAAGACGATTTGTCAATTCCAAGGTACATTCCAGGCTTTGGTTTGTTAATGTATACAAAACTCGCAGGCGCGCACCAAAACCGCTTTCGAAACTGGTTATGTTTCATTTGGCCTGTGACATGTAAAACTAAATACGGTGAATTTGTATCACGCGATTCGCCAAATACAGGTTGTTGATATGTGAAGATTTGTCACCTGTTACGATTAATTTGTCATGCGGGTGATAATTTTATATATGAGGCACGTTTTGATGCATCTTGGGGTTTGTTTTGGCGCAAGCAAATTATACTAGCTTTATTGCGGCAACTGACAAAAGCTCGGAAACTGTGAGATCGATTGTCAGAATAATTATCTAATTAATCATGTCGCTGAAATACATAACATCATGTAGGCCCTCTCTCATGATCAGATCAATATCATAGGTTCATTGTGGAGCTTGATGAAGGAGGGTCACCAGTGCAAAATCGGCGCCGCTTGAATTAATAGCTCATTGCTCTTGAGATTCCGCACTGCCGATAATGTCGATTGCATCGAATATATGGCACTGCTGACTTGTTTTTCCTAACAGCTTCCTGTCTTCTGACAGATATATATTGTGAAATGCGATGTATTGTTAAACTGTATATACGAACGTGGGATGTGGCAACACTCATCTTATCTTTTTAGTTGATCAGTCGAACAGATGCTCAGGCAGTCAGCAAGCAGGCAGTCGTTCTCATGCCGGCCGATTTTGTGGCTAGCGTATCGATTGGTTGTTCACGTTGCTTAGACGGCTTCACGAACATCACAATCACAGCAGAGATGCCTTGCAATTTATGCGTCACTATGACTGATTTGGTTCGTTATAGCAATAAGATTTATGAGCTCATTTACAACGTTCGGTCCGCTATAGCTGATGCTTGTCTCACTTATTGAATCCATGTCAAAAATGAAAATGCTGATTTCTCCTTTCGAACAAACATTTCGCAGCAAGTATTTGATCAATGAATAGTCTCTAAAAGACAATCAAAAGTACATCCACCACGAGTACTCCTATCTGACAAATGAACTACATTTTGATATGTAGTTGGTACACTAAATCAAAAGCTGAATGCCATTTGTAATGGTATATTTGTTGATCATATTGGTGCGATTTTGATAACCCTGTCGACTCGTCTTCTATTTTGATTAAAAAAAAGAGTGCTGTCGTCAGTCCGAATAGCGTTTGCAATAACGAACAAGGGTGTACTAATTACGTTTTGGTTCAAATGAATCTTTTATTAATGGTATCTGTATGATGATATCAATCTTGCAAGTGGCGTTCTGCGTTGAGCGTCAGCAATACACGCGCTACCAGATTAGAAATATATCCTAACATGCGATCATTGAGCGGTAAGTGGAGAAGGGATTTATACGTATTCCATGTGCCACCCTAAATCAATATGAATTTGTGCACTACCTGCAGAGTTGTGAGATAAGTCGAATAACCCCAGGTGATTAATATATAATCATTGACAATGCTTTTCCATTCTGTGACACTACCGCCGTTTAACACTATAAGTCATAGGGTTACTTATAACCACTTAACTGCGATAAAAGCATTGATATAACGAAATTATCATTTACCATGTGCGTAGACGTCATCATTAATGTGTGAGTGGTGATACCTACAACTGTGCGGCCGGTTATGAGCAAAGTGAAATCATCATGTAAACCAAACTAAAAATTAACAAGAATTATATCTTGCATTGAAGAGCATTGCAAAGCGCTGAATAATGTAGATAGAGTAAATACTGTGATACTTGTGATCAATGCGGCCCTGAGGGTCAATGAGAATTCGGCAATTGTATGCGCAGAGTTGAATTATTAGGCCAGATGAAAATCAAAACAATGAGAGACGACGAAAGCTGTGTTGCTACGCAACGCTACTTAAGTTTTATCGCCTTCATATAAACATACTGAAAATAAGATGTAAACCCTGTAGGGCTTGACAATCCCCTGCAGTACATCAAAACAATAATCTGTACTAGCTTAGTTATTTAACAATACAAATCAAATTATGAAATATGTAACTAAACGAAAAGCAGAGATTAAGTTAAACGATCAAAGTAAATAAAGCAATCTACACTATTAATCATAACAGTTCTTCCCAATAAAAGACTTTCGTAAATGATATACATAAAGATGAAACATGCGTTATATTCGCAGGACAACCGTTCCCGAGTCGAAGTAAATCTAAATTGTGCAGTTCGCGGTTTATGAGGTCAAACAATTAATCTCTACAAATGTAGACGTAATGTTAGTGTTATCTAATGTGTTATTCCATTCGAAATACTCATACTTTAAGACAATTGTTCGTTATCATACAATATAGGTTCGTAACTATTTTATGTATCGATTTTACTATATGAAAACACCATATATTCGTTTTATTTCTTCGAGAAGACAACGGATGCAGCAATGTTCGTGTCATCTACAAACATGATAAAAGTTAGATTGAAATTGAACAATATATATCATTCACGTATAACACGAAAATATAAGGTTCAATTAATAATCCTTATGTACCTACACACCACTTTTAAATGTCATAATGGTCTCATTTACTCAATAGTTAAATGAAACGCGCATGACCTGCGGTTATGGACCGGTATGGGAATAGGCAAAAAATATCGACATTCATTTTTAGCTGGCCTTTCAACAGGTCTCTGCAGAGTAAGCCATGAAACAGCCATGTTTTGTTTAGGTCAGTGTCTTTACAGTGGAATCAACGATGATTATGCTCTACTGTTATGTTATGCTCTACTGTTATGTCAGTATGGAAGCCTTTATAGAAAAAAACGTATTATCTGGTATGTAAATAAGCAAATGTACACGGAAATAAAATCATCATCATCGCTGACCACCATGGGTATTATTCCCAAATGGGTTGATGTAATCATTCAAGTGCAATGTCGGCACGATATTAATGTTATGACAAAATACAGCTTACGGAACTCATTGCTATACGACTATGACAGCGTCGATGTTTAGGTTATGAATATGCTATACAATGACAAACCCTGCAATGCTATTAAGTGTTTTGGGTATTATCCCTGGATGTGTGGATGATTGAAAAAAAAGCATATCCGGGGGGGGGCACTTGGCCTTATGATGTATGAAAAGCGTCGTACAAGGTCGGCAAAAGCAACCCCGCGTACAAGGTACAAATGTATACTCGCACAGATGGAAGCTTTACAAAGTTCCCAAGTAGGTAATACCTCTATACACAATGCCCCCCCCCCGGGGTACTACTACAGTTTAAGTTCCCCAAGTAGGTAATATATCAATGCAGTAAATGTATCACAGCATAATTGTTTGAAATGGTCAACTTAAGCTTTACTCATGCTGACTTTACTTTCTTTGTGTTGCAAGATATAGCTTTCAGTGGTAGTGGTATTTAGCTAACCATTTGTGCAAGTATAAGTATAACATGCTTGCATGATAAACTTATTTCAATTGCACACCTACGATAAAGCAGATTCCATCGTGACCGAATGTTAAAACACTATGGAACCAATGGCACATGTTTGGCAATCGCTAAATCAATGTCGCCATCAAGCTCACCTTAAACGAATAAACGCACGTGCTTCAAAGTCAAGGCTTACGACTCAATTATTTAACTGAGTGAACACAAAGCTGCTTTTCTATCGGCAGTGACTCAACTAACTATGTTAATTAATATGAACGACCTAGTCTGTGATTTGTAGTGATAGCCATTTATCTCTTCCAATAGTATTCTGCGGGTATAATTATTTTCGAAAGGGTAACAAGGCATGTATATTAAAACACGCACTGTTGAACTTTGCATATACATGTTGCTTGTAGTATTCAATGAGAAACACCATGGTTCCATAATATGATTATATCTTTGGATCCCATGATATTACTAGCACAATTATGTGAGTAGGCACAGCAGTGTCATAAGCACAATGTTTAGCATTTTAATCAAGTCGAAAGGGCCTCACTACATGATTCTCACGTTTCTCACGATTCTAACATTGAACATCTGATATCGTATCGTATTCTGCCCTATATCTTATCACGGATATCATTCATTAATGTCTGCCAAGCCGACTAGAGATTTCTGGGGGCAGTTGTGACCAGCCTTTGATAGTCTTTGCGCAGTGACGGATAGTGTATGCCTGAAAGTTATCTTTATCCTACAGATTTGTCACTGGGTTGCAATCTTGATGACATGAATAGATATTATCAAACGGATGGACTTGCGATCTCACGTCTTGCAATGTCACTGTGTTCGAACAACTTTCCCACAATATTGGAATGTCAACGCATCTTAACGTAGTGGTGCAGGTGACACAAGAATGACGCAATCAGAGGTAACCACAATAACGTAACTATCGAAATGAGGTGCCTGGGTGTGTATTGTGTTTTGTGCGTCATGTCACACCTTCGATATCCAGCCTTAGCTATCTTCTTAAACTGGTCAAGAGTACACATCAGCTCTAAATTATATTATCCCAAAAGTTGTTTATATTAAACAGTGCTTAATCCATGCCAAGTGCAGCTTATCAAACAGATTACGACTTAAGACTTTTCTATATTGAAATACATCTCCCTCGATTATGGAACTATTTTAGTGCTAGTAATAAGTCGACAAAACGGCCCATTTACACAGTTTTGATCCTATTCAGACGCATCATTATACATTAAATCCTATCATACGATACAAAAGTGAACCCATTCATTTTACTCTCAACGTGACACAATTTGGTGTATATTATAGGTATATTCATGAACATATTTTCTTTATAACAAATGTTTTCATATCACGTAGTGGTACAAAAACCACCACCATGCAGCATTAATGACGGCCACAACGAGCGGGGCAGACCTGTACGGTTCAATATTGCAACAGGTTTGTTTCAAAAGGTTCGCAATTGTCCTCATTCAATGCGATCACGAGTTCACTTTGTTAGTAGAGCAGCGTACAACTGCGGTATTTTAATCGATATTTGTTTTCAGCGGATTGGTTACTAGGATAAGTCACTCGAGCTGATTTGGTGACGAAAGCTTAGTTTATTTATAAACAAGTCAGAGACGCAGACATTGCATGAACTATGTGCTAAATATGATTCCCGGTAATCAAAGTCCGGTGCCGATAACTGAATACAAAATGCAAATGAAGGCACGTTGATGCACGATGCTAAAAACTGTAGCAGAATAACTTCGTAAACATCATCCACCACTCCAGTTGAATAATGGCAGGATCTCATGCTGACGCATCATCACCATCAACTGGCTAACGACATAATTACTCAAGTGTTCATTGAACCGATAAATTGAAGTATGTTTCAGGGCTCGGCAATTTACAGGAGACCCGGACGATGATACACAAGCATGATCATTTACGAGCTGTGTTATGTGGAGCTTATGATACCTTTCACTGGTGCAACCAGTAATATACAAATAACCCTATTACAGGGAAATTTACCGAAATTACATTGCACTACACGTTGCATAGGTAATGCTTGTGCGTCAAATTCATACAAACTAACGCCTTCAAACCGTTCCTCTATTTCCTATATCTTGTTGAAAACTAAATGATACTTGTTTTGTTTTTGTTTTTGTTCAGAGGATCAAAGTAAAGACAATTATGATGATTAAAAAAGTGGTATTTTTATAATTCATTACACAATCCTGATGGTAATGTAAGGCGAGTTAACGATGTGTCTCACATTTACGTGTTAAGTAATAGTGAGCTCCGACGGGGATCTTACATCACCAATAATAAGTTGTTTAAGGGGGGTGGCATGCCTTGTTACACCTCTCCATGTTTGACTGCATTACGTCTTCTTATTAACGATATGCAGCACACATGACATGTAATAGTGGACAGCAAAGCATCGACATTCCCTGTTGGGCTGGACTAACAACAAGGCACTGCCACTGAGGAAACCTCATATAACCCTCGTGATTTAGGTCAGCAGTTTCACATTGCAATCAACGGTGATGTTGTCTCCTCAATATTGATACCACGACAAAAAGTCAGATTATCCGCAATATAAATAAGCGCTTCGCCAAATGAAATTAACAACAATAGATGCAATCATCGTTCCCCCTTAAGCACTTGAATGACACAAAATGATGTTATCATAAAGTACAGCACACGGACTAAATTACCAAAAGACCATGGCAGCATCTATATTTTGCTACTGAATGCTTTAAACCTTGCACTGTTAACTCAAGCCTTGGGTATATTCTCAGGTGGCATTATTCGTCAATAATGTCGGAGTAATCGAGGCAATAAAAGTTAGAAGAGCTGAGTATTGGTACTTCATCCATGAAGTGATATAATTATGGTGAGCAATGCATTATTACAGAATATGCATTTGAAGCGATCAATTTTAGCTTAATCTAGTTGACTTTCCTCTCAGTATGCTACTTGACACTGGTCCCACCATTTGCTCTTTTATTAGAATTAAGCAATAAATCATATTTAAACTATTCTTTTAAAGCCAAAACTTGATATCCTCATGATTAGCTAGGTAGGTGGTTTCATGGAAGCGGTAATCCTAATCATTCTAACTTAAGTTCCTCCAAAACACAATTGAATCAAATGAGACACAGTGTTGCTCTCACCGTCATCGTCCATTCAGGAAAGTGTTATTCGAGGATTATGTATGGCTATTTCATGTATGTGGAATTATTCTTCAGATAAACTTGATAGAAAGCGTGTAATACTCATTATATTGGGGGGCCTTTCTTCACACTTCATCTCCTGCTTGTCACATTTCGAGTGCATGATATAGATAAGAGAGTGACGCTGAACGCTGCGATACCATAGCATACGTTGAAAGCTATTTCATAAACTGGGCTTGATATATTCTGTTATCAATACAAACTGTTTTAATCACTGAAACATTAATGATATTAAACTATTTTTGGCAGATCGGCGCCGGATCGGCAACGTAAAAAAACAATGACATTGATGAACCATTAATTATCGCTCCGGTTTTATGTGCTATTAGTTATGTAACAAGTGCCCTCCAGGCAACTGTTTTGTAAACCAGTCCCACATTATGCCACCATCTTCCATTAGAAGACCTATATTGTTTATAGTGATTTTGTTGTGACTCTATGTGGATTTTAATGAACGCTTTACAGTTTGTTCAGTATCAAAAACACTTTCTGAACACAAATCATTGTGCGTTATTGTGAAAATGTTTGCCCGCCGTCAAAGTAACTCACTTGCCGGCTTTTTGAAACCTGCCTTACGAAATAGCCACATGAATATCTCCAAAGGCAGGCACTGATAGCCATTGCAGAGTAAGCGCTTACTTCGGATGATCGATCTGTAACTTACGATGGTCTGGGCTCATAATGTTCAAAATGCCATAATGTGAACCATTGAATCAAATCTCATGCCCATGCAAACATAAGCATATAACGCCACCATTTTTTCCCTGAGGTTACTACTTCCAACGTCTGCGTTGAAAAGTCTTTAGTAGATGGTTATCTTCTATGGTCTATGCACAAAGAATCCGGGTGAACTAAATGTTACTGATTGAACCGACCAGAGATGCTTAATTACTCCGTCCGAAAATGACTCATAGTCGAATTTTTCGAACCATTGTCTAAGTGCTGTTGACGAATGTGAAGAAAGTTCACATGGTTACCTCTGGTAACAGGACCATTAATGTGCGAACGAATTGCGCGAGATCCCATGACTGTGCACATATCTGGTGCTTGAGTACTTTACTGGTTGTCACTTTCGTTCGCGGTAACCGATCTATACTACGTCATCTAGAAATGCCGAGTAGACTAACCACTGAATCTTACAAACTCGTTACCGGTACAAAGCGTAGGCTTCCACTGATATAGCATTGACATAGCCTTGGCTGAATCCTGTGATGAAAGCCTGTCTAATGGCAGAGCTTCTTCGCCATTATTAAAACTAGTGCTTGGTTCATGCGTCATTTGACCTCCTATCTACAATGGTTGATCATTCTGTGCTATAATGAATGACCCCAAGCTAAACTTAACAGTATGTAAATTAAATGATAATATGATGCTAATTTTATTAACGCGATAGTGTTTGTACATAATATCAATGATGCATTTTATCCAAGGTATATAGAAACGTCCCTCTGGGAAATCACACCCACACCAAAGATCTTTGAAGGAGATACTAACAGCATGCACAGGAGAATTTTGCAGATTAGATTCCTTTGAGTAAGGGGTAGCCATGCACAAGTAAGAAAAGGGCAGGATGCTGTATCCTGGTATAAGTCTATCTCGTCGTTTATTCGGCATATAGTGATTTTTGTAATGGATATTTGATTACTTATGAAGCACTAGATTAGTCTTGCAATCTCACCCATTATTTAAGATATTCGCGCATTTTATCACGAATAATACGCCGCTTGCACTTACAACAATGCCAACTTTCAACTTTATTGCTATGCAGGTCGTTAATCTACTGACTTTGTTACAATAAAATCTACATCAGACGGATGCCAAACCGGCGATATATTATACTTGCTCACTCTCACCTAACCTATGAATATTAAATAGCAAATCCATATTGTCTGATTACTAGTGCCGTCTTGATATTTGAAAGGCAAAGATTAACAGTGCAGGGTGAGGACATCCTACACTACCCCAAACACAATGGAGGAGGTCACACAGTGAGGAAATTGTTGAATGAATTTTGCTAAATTTCTGTTTTATATGAAAAATAATTTCTTGTACTTGCAAAATCAATTTCTTGTAGAGATAGAGATAAATATATATATATAGAGACTATGTATATATATATAGATATATATATATATATATATATATATATATATATATATATATCTATATATATATATGTATATATATATATATATATATATATATCTATACATATATATATATATATATATATATATATATATATATATATATATATATATATATATATATATATATATATATATATATATATATATATATATATATATATATATATACTCATCAAAAAACCTTTTCATGTGTTCTAATTATGGATGTTTCAGTCTGAATTGATTACGTCATTCATTTGAATAAAATCATAAATTTACAACTTGGTGTTTGTTGTCTCTCAGTACCTAACATGTTTCTCTTGTATGGGCCATGATGCTGCTTATAGTCATAGCGCGCAGTCTCCAGTACATCTTCATGAAGACATACAGCATTAAAATTTGGATGCTGTATTACACATTTAATTTCTGGTAAACATATTATTTTAACCATCACTTTCTCCTGCTCAACACAGCAGACACGCCCTGATGGTTCGCCTGTCTGGGCAGCCTTCACAGTGGCACATGAAACCAGGGTTTCAGATCTTATGAAATACATGCCAGACTCTGTTTAAGACTAAGATCTACCGGAGTACATAAGTTAGTCGGATTAAACTAGGCAATGCATCCCTGGTGTTTTTATGATCTTCTACAACGCGAATTTGAATAAATAGCGCGGACACTGTCACAGGCGAAATTTCTTTGCTTATGATAAAACGTGCTAGGTCAAAGGTACTTGATTAAGTAAGATCGATGAGAACTGCCCCAAATCAAACGATAAGTTAGTAACATGCAGTAATTACAATTGCAATGGGACTCACCAATTAATGTTTTGAAGTCTATGTTCCGATTATCGCTCCTCGGAACACGAGAATCAGTCCTGTCACTGTCATATTATCTTGCGCTGTTTTCTGACAGATAGGGTTCGAATCTGTACGGCACAATGCCAGATACACTTTATGGATTGGAATGCTCAAGTATTTGAGACTCTTGCACCCAAAAATCCATCGCCAATTCGTCCTCAAATATATCGCTCTCCGAAACTTCAACATTCGCCATAGTTTACGGTGAAAACTGCGGACCAGTCAGTTCGCCAACTTGGATTATGAAATAAACATGGAAAATTTGCATCAAAGCACTTTAATATATATATATATATATATATATATATATATATATATATATATATATATATATATATATATATATATATATATATATATATATATATATATATATATATATATATATATTAAATTCCCATTGGTGCTATATATATATATATAATATATATATATATATATATATATATATATATATATATATATATATATATATATATATATATATATATATATATATATATTTATACAAGTCCGACCATTTTGGTACAATTCACCAACCATCTTGGCCCATACTTACATTTTGGCCGATGATCATGGGGCCAAAATAGTCAGCGTCATCCCATAGGCTTACACAGCTGCGCTTCCCCACAAAATCGTAACTTTATTTGCTTCTACTCCTCCTAAGGTTGGAATCTTATTATTCGGGATAACTATCCACTTTTTCTTGGCGTTAAATGCATTTGCCTGAATTTACATTTTGGCCAAAACGACCATTTTGGCCATGTTGAATAATCGGTCATTATATGGCTTTGTTCGATGTATATTTGCTCCAAACTTATATTCATGATTTGTGTGACTTTTAACTTCAATGAACAATTCTTTGTTTTAAATTATCGCTTGAAATGAAAAACATACAAATTTTGAATGAATATATAAATCAGCAGATTAAAGAATAACGGGCGGCACACGCTCAAATATCTTTACGGACGGATATAAAAAAAATGGCGATTTTACTGGGAAATCCGTGGTTGTAAGTCTTTGTCAACTCATTTTGGGTGTTTTTTTCCCAGTACATATCCGTCTGATAATGTTTAATTTAGATAAATAAGAACAAATGTAGTACTTAAGCTGGGAATTCTAGAAGCAGATCAGCATTTAAAATGTTTTGAGAATCTCACTGAAATGAAATACCGGTTTTTTTTCGATCTATGATGTGTAAAGTTTCGAGTAATCAATGAAAGCATATCGTATCAACGGACTGTTTTTATCAAGTGATTAATTAAAAAGATTGTTCTGTGTTATCAGTTTGCTCGTGTCGTAAAATCCAAATGTTCCCACTAACGCACCCGCGGGCTCAATCTGAAGGTATATTTTGGGATTGTAACTATTCCAGCCTGCCATACCTCGTGGAATTTCCGGTACACGAGCGAACATAAACAAGACGATGGGTCAGCCATGACAATTTTACACGCACTGTTTCCATGTGATTCTCGCTCGGTCAGTATGATTCTAACGTTTATAGATTGAATATCATTCATGTAACAATGAACGTTATTGTTGCGGAAAGAAATTTCATGTACGACAAATTACGAAATACCCGTAGTTTACAGTGGTTAGCGAGCTTCACCGGGCAGTTCCGCACGTGGGCTCTACCGTTCACACTCACACTTTCCGATCACGAACACCATTCCAAGGGCCAACAATACCCAGATACCATGTTAATGTGACTAGATGCCTGCAGTTTGGTTGGATAGATCTATCGATTACCAATGATTTTTTTTTAAATGTATTTCCTAACGTTCATTAAACCGTATCGACTATTGACTATTGCCTACAAGGCTTTTGCTGTCATCTGTCAGATGTAAACATTGCCTAATCCGCTCCGGTATCACAATAACCCAAACAGACTTCAGACTTTATGCCCTGTAACTAACAATGTTGTATGGTGGACTATGACACTAGCCACCCCTAGCCTAGTGTCATAGTACACCATATAAGTTATAACTACTCTGGTGGTAGTGCGTTAGTGGGGTGGGGTTACTCTTTCAATGTTTTTTCAAAGGTTGAAGATTGATAATTTGCTTTCAACATTCTTGAATAATATACTTACTTGCATCAGTAATGTGACCTTTAACCTACCTTCTAAAGTACTTTTATTGGACATGGAAATAGCATGATCTGCTAATATTATGTATCATTGTAATACACTAAAACATGAATTCTTTATTACATTCCTATAAGTTTGATTATGTGTTATATGATAGTCACAACTTTTGTTATCAATAAGTCAGGAGAATGATCCTATCTGTATCTCAATAATAGCTATCCAAAACAAACTGTGCTAGTTTTAGCTGCCAGCCAAGTTCAACAGTGGCTTGCCAAATAATTAGAACCTAGGTGGGTTTTTGAAGTCCAGAGCCTCTTTTGTCAGGGTATCTGCCACATCAATATTGGTAGTAAAATTGTTGTCAAATGTTCAATGTTCAATAGTACAATCACATCATTTGAATATGTCATGTATAAGCTATAAATGCCATGGTCATCTGTCAGTTAGTCTTAAAAGCTGTGCATCTGATCTAGTGTTGATAGGGGTATTAAGCATATCTGAAATCCCAAATCACACATGACACAGTACAGTTTTGCCCTGTCAATCTGTCTGCTTGTAAACATTTGGTGTCACATTTTCTTAATAATGCAAGTCACTCATATATTGATTGTGACATTATTGAAAAAATATTTCTTAGCTATGTTAACCAAATAGGGAATACCTGTCTCAAATTAAACATGAACCACTCTTATATTGATGATCACTTACAAAGTAAATATCAGCGCTGCATGACCTTTTGTTCCTGAGTGATTTACTCAATGGGGAATAATTCTTGATGGCACGTTTTCTTATAATGCAAGCTTGCAACTTCACATTGACCAAATCTTGCAAACTTTAACTCATAGCTTTATTGCTCTTGACCTCTGACTTGCTAAATAAAAGCAAATTAAAATTGCTTGTTCCAGGAAAATGTAGCTAAGTTATTATTAGCTCATGGGTGTTAGGGTGAATCATTTCTTAATAACTTAAATAATTAGGCTTAAATGCTAAAACTTTTTGCATACTTGGGGATTGACTATTGTTGCTAGACAAGTGGGTTTGGGAGTTATTATTCAGCCCTGGTGTGTCATTGAATACAAAGATATACTATTAAAGCTATGATTAAATGCTGTCAAAAGCAGCAGAGTTCAATAGCCATAGGTCTTCTGTCTTTATTGTTAGGCAGTGAGATTGACTAGGTGTTTGTGATGACATTTTGCTCAGCAGCACTCACAATCTGGTAGTGATTAACTGCTTTACCTCCTGTTCTGGGTTTAATATTGTGGACCCAGTATCTCAATTGAATCATATTGGAGATTAATATCCTCTGTGTTGGTTAATCTGCCCAATTTAGGAAATTTATTTTTTCAAGATGGGCAACAGTATCAGCTGTCCAAACATCTCAATTATGCTCATCTATCTCTGCAAGACACCTCCTCATATCAAATGGAGCTGTGTCTTGCTGTAGGGCCACTAGGCTCTTGCTAAGTGAAGAGAAATATTCTTTAGTCTTTTCATTTCATGACATTTGGTGATTTGATATAAATGAATAGTTAAAGATAAGAATAGAATATTCTACATAATGAGTTGCATGTGCAATATTAAGGTCCATGTGCTTAACCACCATGAAAACAAATTTTATGTTAATGGTAAATTCACAACTTCATCAATATTGTGGTTTCATCAGTTTTGTGGCTTTACAATATTGTGGCTTCACCAATATTGTGGCTTCACAAATACTGTGGCTTCAATAATATTGTGGCTTCATCAATATTGTAGTTTCACCAATGTTGTGACTTAACCAGTGTTGTGGCTTTACCAATATTGAGGCTTCACAAATACTGTGGCATCACCAATGTTGTGGCTTCACTAATGTTGTGTTTTCACCAATGTTGTGGCTTCACCAATTCTGTGGCTTCATCAATATTTTGGCTTCACCAGTGTTGTGGCTTCACCAGTGTTGTGGCTTTACCAATATTGAGGCTTCACAAATACTGTGGCATCACCAATGTTGTGGCTTCACCAGTGTTGTGTTTTCACCAATGTTGTGGCTTCACCAATACTGTGGCTTCTTCAATATTTTGGCTTCACCAATGTTGTGGCTTCACCAGTGTTGTGGCTTTACCATTATTGTGGCTTCGCAAATACTGTGGCATCACCAATGTGGCTTCACCAGTGTTGTGTTTTCACTAATGTTGTTGCTTCACCAATACTGTGGCTTCATTAATATTTCGGCTTCAACATTGTTGCGGCTTCATCAGTGTTGTGGATTTAATGATATTGTGGCTTCATCAATATTGTGACTTCACCAATATTGTGGCTTTACCAATATTGTTGCTTTACAAATACTGTGGCATCACCAATGCTATGGCTTCATAACATTTTAGCTTCAACATTGTTGTGGCCTCACCAGTGTTATGGATTCAATGATATTGTGGCTTCATCAATATTGTGACATCAATATTGTGGCTTCACCAATACTTTGGCTTCACCAATGTTGTGGCTTCATTAATACTGTGGCTTCACCAATATTGTGACTTCATCAATATTGTGGCTTTACACATCTGTGGCTTTTCCAATACTGTGGCATCATCAATATCGTGACTTAACCAATATTGTGGCTTCACCAATACTGTGGCTTCATCAATTTCTTGGCTTCAACAGTGTTGTGGCTTCACCAGTGTTGTGGCTTCAACATTGTTGCGGCTTCACCAGTGTTGTGGATTCAATGATATTGTGGCTTCATCAATATTGTGACATCAATATTGTGGCTTCACCAATACTGTGGCTTCACCAATGTTGTGGCTTCACCAATACTTTGCTTCTTCACCAATATTGTGGCTTCACTAATACTTTGGCTTCACCAATATTGTGGCTTCATCAATATATGTGGGCTTCTTCATCAATACTGTGGCTTCACCAATGTTGTGGCTTCAATATTGAGGCTTCACCAATACTGTGGCTTCACCAGTGTTGTGGCTTCTCCATACTGTGGCTTTTCAAGTGTTGTGTCTCCACCAATATTTGGCTTCACCAATGTTGTGGCTTCACAAGTGTTGTGGCTTTACCAATATTGTGGCTTTACCAATATTGTGGCTTCACAAATAATGTGGCATCACCAAAGTTGTGGCTCTACCAGTGTTTTGTTTTAACCAATGTTGTGACTTCAACAATATTTTAGCTTCAACATTGTTGTGGCCTCACCAGTGTTGTGGATTCAATGATATTGTGGCTTCATCAATATTGTGACATCAATATTGTGGCTTCACCAATGTTGTGGCTTCACTAATACTGTGGCTTCATCAATATTGTGGCCTTTACCTATACTGTGGCTTCTCCAATACTGTGGCTTCATCAATATTTGGCTTCACAAGTGTTAAGGAGTTACCAATGTTGTGGCTGCATCAATATTTTGACTTCATCAATATTGTGGCTTCACCCATTCTTTGGTTTCATCAATATTTTGACTTCATCAGTATTGTGGCTTCATCAATACTGTTCCTTTTCCAATAATGTGGCTTCATCAATATTTTGGCTTCACCAATGTTGTGGCTTCACCAGTGTTGTGGTTTCACCAAAATTGTGGCTTCATCAATATTGTGACTTCACCAATTTTGTGGCTTCACCAGTGTTGTGGCTTCATCAATATTTTGGCTTCACCAATGTTGTAGCTTCATCAATGTTATCCCTTCATCCAAATTTTGGCTTCACCAATGTTGTCGCGTCACCAGTGTTGTGGCTTTACCAATATTTTGGCTTTACCAGTGGCTTCACCAATTTTGTGGCTTTAGCTGTGTTGTGACTTCACCAATATTGTGGCTTCAGCAATATTAAAACTTCATCAATATTGTGGCTTCACCAATATTGTGGCTTCAACAATATTGTGGCTTCAACAATACTGTGGCTTCACCAATACTGTGGCTTCACCAATACTGTGGCTTCACCAATTTTGTGACTTCGTCAATGTTGTGGCTTCATCAATGTTTTGGCTTCTCTTGTTTATCATATTCCGTTGAGATATATCAATCACTGGGGCTTAAAAAGACATTATGTCTAAATGTAATTTTTGTTAAAACCATCAGAATGACCAAAATGACCGAAACAATGAGTATTATCTGTATTTGTTGTGTGTGGGGTATGGCTTCAACAATCTGTTAATGTAGAAGTTTTTTATCAGAAGTTCTGTTTACCCAGTATGACTGTTAAGCTCCACCTGGTCCTGATTGATGGTCTTGCAGTTATGATGTATGCACCTGTGTATAGTGTCTCATTGTTGTACACTTAATCTGCTCTGTATTTATCTGCAATTCATATCACCTCCTCATCGCCAGCCCAGCATGACACAGACCTGGGGTTCTTTTTATTACCAGCCAGTCGTTACACTGACCTGGGGTTCTTGTCACCAGCCCAGTATGTCACCGACCTGGGGTTCTCCTAACATGGCATCATTTTTGTTTGGAGGGGTAGTATTTCTTGAGGCCAGTTAACATGTAAAATGGCCACCCGTCACCAGGACAGGTCAGGACGGGTGGCCATTTTAGTTAAGTTCCAGCCCTGTTACTGATGACTGAACTAAGCTCTCTGGGCTGTAGACTTATTCTGAACATCTGGCTTTGTCACATAATCAACTCCAGATGAACATCAGATATGTATGTCCTCATATTCACTATATACTGATTTTCAGATGTGTACAATTGTAAATGTGACCTCGGGTTAAGGGTGAAGAGAGCTGGCTTATGTGGATGAGACACCATTTTATTAAGTGACAGAAGGAAGTGCACCATAGCCAACCCAGGGGAGCAGTCAAGCATTGAATTCTAGTATATTTATCAATGCTAAGCTCCATAGCAACCTTCCTGGTGGTCACTAGTCAATGCCTGTTATCTGGATACCCAGAAAGAGAATGTTAAAGTTGCCATCAGTGGTCAATGAATGAAGGTAACATTAATTATTGATGGGTGGGCGGTTTGTTATTGGTTATATAATTGCAGTGCATATTGATAATATCAGGCTTACGATGTGTTTTACCAATATTCTATTAGTTTATATTCAAATGTAGATTCAGTTTCTGCCACACGAGAGGGATTAGTTTTTTTTTACTTCCTTTACTTAATTACAAGAGATTGATTCATGTGACATGTTGTATTGATATTCAACCTTATCAGGTTGGTAAGAATTAATGTTGTGTAATGTTTTACATAGACTTCCTTTAGTTCTTATGATATAAGACTGATTGGCAGTTTGACAAGTTAACTTTGTGTGTGTAACAGAATGTGCAACTATAGCTGGGGCACAGCAGGAGAATCATCTTTAGCTGAATCATATGGACAAGCTGTTGTATGGATTCACTAATTGTGTCCTAATGGAAACCCACCAAGACTGGCCCTATTGAAAGTTTATTACTGATAGTGCAACATAAGACGCTGTTGTCAAAGTTCCTGCTGATCATGTTCAAATTTATCTGTAGATATGCTCTGCTTGATAATGATATCCTGATAATTGATTTCCTTATATTGTTAACCCTTATGAGGTCAATACATTCAGTCCATTAAGTCAATTTATTCAGCTGAATCAACTCTGAATGCCTTTATTGTGGATACATTTTTTGTAGAATTTAAGTGACCCTAGATAGGCAAGTGAACAGCAATCAAAGTTTAATCATCAACAAATTAAATTCATCCTCTGCCTACTCCTGACCTTAAGAAATCCTTCAGCACATTGCCTGCAGATGCTGCTGCTTTTTTTTCATTTTGTAACTACATGTTATTATGTGGCAAACTGAATAAAGGTGATATATTTAAAGCTTAAAGATTGTTTAATCCATGTTTTAATCATGGTGTCCTGAGGGGATTTATATCGTTCACACTAAAAGATGGGATTCAGTTTAATTCTCAAAATAAATCTAATGTAAGGCAAGACAATGATGCTCTTTCATGAACAGATAAAACATGTAATAAAGAATGCACAATTAATCAATTGGAGGTCAGTTTGACACTTGATGAAGCAAATTGTGAATAGATGCATGAACATATGCAATTGGACACATCATTATATGACATGCACATACTTTGTGTCCTGTTGCCTAAACTTCTCGGCTGGTTTGCATTATTGCAGTTAATATTTAACAATACGAAAATAAATTATTGAACCATATAATATAAGAGCGAGGAATGGGTTCATAACGCTATGTGATGCTGCCTCCACTGGTCCGTGTCATTCAGTGTATAGCTAGCTAGCTGATCAGAACTTCACAGAAGCCTGTCAACGCGACCGATTTGGGAAATAACTTCAGTCGAAAGTCATTTTCTCTCAAATTACCATATCTTATTCGCCTTTCATTTACTATATATAAACACTTCTTCTTACATTTAATTGGAACTGATTTAAGATTATCACCTTGTTGTTTTGTTGCACCAAATTTAAGCGGATTTTGCAACTTTGGCCATGTGCGGCAAGACTGTCGCCATGTCGCACGGAGATAGATAGTGACAGCTGTTTGGACTCTCCCGATTCAAGGGACGAGGGATGTTGTCCGACATCGTTGACAGACAGATTACAGTGTTCAGAGTGGTTAAATAACATTAATCTGCCCAGAGCAATCGAAATGTATAATAGTTACAGCAATTACTTCAATGATGGCAGTTTAATTATCCATGAATCAGAATATAAATACGTTAAAATATATGACCTACGTGCATTTTTGACTTGGAATCGTCCGTGCTCCAATATTAGAGACGACAATCTTCAGAATGTTAGGTATCACTAATTCTTGTTAAAACTCGCAGTACCTAAGTATAAACTTGTAACCAAATTAATAACGGGTACGTTGAAGAACTCCCTTCCTTAAAATAGGTGACTTTAATGCATATTTTCTCCGTTCGACCGGTACACCTGCCGCTCGGCAAGGTTCGGAACTTTTCGGAGCAAGACATTGCGTCAGCATTTCGTGGAATCGCGCCGATAATTTAGCTTCACTTTTTTCTTCATGGCTCGTTGAATATTGTGAATGTACAGTTCGAATTATGTTTAAAAAATGAGAAATCGAAAAAAGTTTCTTTCGGTTCCCGAAAGACCTATAAACGCGCAATACTTTGTGCAAGCTTGTGTGTAGGAATTAAATTTAAGTCGTTTATGGTTTCATTGACCTAAGCTTTTTCATTGACTAAGCTTTGTAACCCAAGGTTGTATAAACGATGGTCTGTCAGTAGTAGGTTGGTTGGGATAATAAATGTTGGTAATATCGGAAGGCAAAAAGGGCTGGTCGGCTCATTTGTTTATTCTAATCGCCAATATGGGTAGATATGTAAAATGGTCAAAATGGTTGGTTATATAAAAAGGCCAAAATGGTTGGTTTTATAAAAAAGTTCCAAAATGGTTGGTTTTTTGCATGACAAAACTATCATGACTATTTTGGTACAACCATTTTGGCCTAGGATTTTTATAATCTTCTAAAAGTTTTTTTGTCGATATTGTCCAAAATGGTTGCAATTGTAAGTATATATATATATATGTATATATATATATATATATATATATATATATATATATATATATATATATATATATATATATATATATATAGCACCAATGGGGATTTAAAAAGCCCATTAGTTGTAAAGCTACTGCGTCAAGATTAGCACAACAAACGTAATTTATATGTTGGCCTGTATTTACGCCAGATTTGTTGTCAGATCCCCTTTACATTACTTAATACCACCCAGCTGAAGAACGATGACTTATTTAGCACCATATTTAGTGTTGCAGCGTGACAACGCATTGCATACATCACTCAACGAAATGGTCGTGAATGCATCATAAACCTGAAAGTTATATGTAAGAATGAGCAGACGACTCATAAGGTCTCTCTCTTACTCCATTACTACAGCGTAATTACAGTTTCTCACGGCCTAACGTCACATTTATATTTGCAGCATATTTAATTGGTAACCGGTTGAATATAATGCGATATTACTGATTGTACATCCGCAGTGAATCTCTATATGTTAATATAAATAACTCATTATGGCAATTAATGTTTTTAATGATCTTGCGCATCTTTCAGTGATTTAGCGTAATTCTTATACTTGCTTCAGTTTTTACTGATAGTTCAATAAACTCGAGTGTGATCCTTTCTTAGTTTTTGGAACACCTGATAATCAACAATCGATTCTCGCTCCTTTCATCTTCAGGTGGCTCATACTATGGACCATGAGCCTCTACACATCATCCGATCTAGTCTGACTCAACTCCACAGAATTTAGCATGTGAACTCTTCTGAATTTTAACACCGCACAATTTTGACGATTGTAACATATACACCACCGGCAACCTTGCACATTAAGAAGCAGTGTGTAAGGGAAGTTCTACTTACAAAATCATGGTTTTTAACACTCTTTTTGGCAGCTTTGCGATTGGACCAGCACTTGGAACTTAAACATTTAAAATGCGCTACCAGGAAGGTACGAACACATTGCGTAATGATATCCGTCCATATCTCTCGGATACTTATCATCACGTGTTTGACACGCAACGGAGAGTTGTTTGCAAAATATTTTCACGGTTTTCATTCCTGCACCCCAGGGTTATAACAACATACATAGCAAACCCAACATGCAAAGTGACCTTTAACTACCATAATAAAAACAACAATTGCAATTAGTCCGCATTCGTATTTGCCAAATGATTCGTTGTATCAAGTAGCATTACATGCTACGGGAACATCAATCGGGCCGTTATATTGCGGTTTTTGCTGGCAGATCATTTATGCACTAATCCAATGTACAGATTATCATTTGCGATGAGGGGTGCTCAATTAGCCCCTTATCATAATATTGTAATTATGGTTACAGTCGTAGGTCAAAGGTCATGCGATAAAGATTGAAGCAATGTGGAATCTAAACCAGCAATTCAAGCAAGTTGTCCCAGCAGTGGTACATTAAGCTCTCGATTACATCAACTTCAAAGCAAGTGGGCAGTGTAACATGCCACGTATGCTAGCATTTAGCTTCCATTTATATATCTCCGACTGCAGGTGTAGAAAAAAGGTTCTAATATCTGGTGTATGGAATGTATCGTGCTGTAAACATCTGTTTTAAGTTATGAATGAGTTTTGCATAGTATATGACCCTAGCTTGTACCGGTGACCTTAAATTTAACATGCTAGCATGTCGCTCTATCACCACGGTCCGACATGACAGCTTTACGAACAGTAAAATTCGTTGATTACTTTCTCAGAGATAATGGCTAGATATAAGAGGAATGATATGTATCGAGTTAGTAACTTTGTGCGTTGACCCCCAGATATGAACATTGAGCTGGTCGACTGAGTTATACCATTTCTTGAATCTGCATGATGGGTTATTACATATGTTTGCTAATGGTAGCGTCAACTCTGCGCCTCTTGATATCTATTAACACTCACAATGTATGCCAAGCGTTTTGTCTAATTGTGAGTCCAATCTTCTAAGACTAATGCTGATGCTTTTGGCGGAAAAGTTGTACTCCCTGCTTTCGCTCCTCATGGCACCTGGTTAATACAACTAATAGAACACGCAAAATCGAATGAGAAGCACCGGATGCTTTGTGTTATTACTGAAAAAAAGAAATGTGTAGCCTCACATAACATCTAACAGCACAGCATATACACAGCTTCCACCCGCCACATCTCAGTTACCTTGCCTGTCACTAATAGCAATGGCTATCTGATGAATGTATAATTTGCATTCTTGCGGTTACGTACCTACTATCGCTAAGTTATGATATGCAATATGCTGCCAACCTTATCATGTTGCATTTATTAAATCAAGCCAAGAGTTAATATTATATATATGCTTTTTGATGGACGTCAATTTGAAACACTATAACCCTAATGTGTACAGCGCTGGCCATGTCGATTGTTTCTGCTAGTGACTATGAAATCTGATTTTCTTAGAATTCCATTTATATCTCAAAAAAAAACGTATCAAAGAATTCTACGACATTTATAAGCTTATGGTGGACACATAACGTGGTATAGCTGTAAAGTCACGCAACGCCACAGTGGATTCCTGTTATCGAACAAAAAACGTTTATATGTTCAAAATCGATCGAACAACATTTTTCTTCAGAACGCTCGGGTATACTTCATTAATAAGCTATCGCTGTCTGAACCGAAACAACATGATAGGAATGCATATTAAACTCATAGGAAAAGCGTTTACAACTGTTGTTGTAAATCCTTCCAATGCGTGCATACAAATCAATGTCCTTTTAATGGACACTTCGTAGAGCGACAGAGAAAAATGAGGTAACATTCGGAAACTCAACACATTTATAACTTCTATTGTACTAATGAGTTTCCCCCTTTACAAAAGTATCATTCCAACCGATTCTGGTAATGCTTACGGACCACCTTGCACATACAAACAGCCGTAGGGAAGCCATAGTTTTCTTTTCCTGGAATAATACTGAAACAGGTGCTTTGTGTAACAGGTTTTCTAACCCAAATACTAAGCAGATACAACAGTATGATGGGATGATTGTTGCAGAGAAAAGAGTATGCCTTACCACTGAATTAGCACTGCAAATATTCCGTCACACGGATCCTTCCACTCTCAAGACTAGAGAGATTGTCATGCCTGAATGACCTTTTTGCTATAGAAAATTGATATTCATGTGTTGTATCACCCACAAATTGATCCTTCTCCTCTAAGAAATATAAAAACAAGGGACGATTTAGGCCTACAACCAATTTACTAAGCTGATGATAACAAGGTTTTAAGGCCAATAGTTAACACGTTAATGCGCAAACTTATACTTTGCTTTTCAATTGTACGTTGAGCATACACTTAGAAAGCCAAAAAGACCTAGGTTATTGTGTGTCTATCATGTTTGACGCATGAAGTATGCACGTGAGGCGTAATAGCTTCCCTTCAAAATTGGCCAGGTAAGTTGCTTCGAGCTCAGTAACTGTGAATCACTGGTCAACGACAAGTTAACGTTACAAATAAAAGGGACCTGGTTGAGCAGATCAGAATTTAAAGGTAGTAAACTATCCTTTGCTTGTCACTCTTGCAGCCATTATTTTACTAGTATGAATCGGCATGTAGTGGATTATCTCTGCTATTCCGGTAAAATGTGTATAGTCATGTGTCATTTGGTACAATCCTGGATCACCTTAAGGGCATAATTTTAGTAGTGCCTTCAGAAAGGATTACAGTCAACCATATTTCGCTCGTCTGTATGTTGATCAGTGCTCATAGTCTTGCTTCCTGTGTCAACATTTTGGCTTCCTTATTATTACAGAAAAATAAACTTTACGAAGTGAGCACTCATGTCTAATTGGTGGTTCTATTCAATCGATGTAGTTCTACTGCACAATAGCTCGTTCATTCTCCTCCTATGAACGAATGCAGCTAACGGTAAAAGCTCTGTAGCAATAGCTGACATATTTTCCTGTAGCGATTCACGTAATTGTCATAGGTTCCACCACAAATGGTGAATTGCATGTTTCCGACGAATTGAATAGTATAGTAGAGCCTTGGGCGTAAAATTTGTTATAATGTTACAAAGTAATCAAATCAAAATGCTTGGTTTTGAATTATGCATGACAATGTTAGTCGAATGAGGTGCGTATGCGCCAATCGTCGTCATCAAAAACCATGTGCAAGCCTTATTTTCCTTCAGTGGGATGCATTAGCTATATGAACGAGAACATCGCAATCATTTTCGTATTGTTGAAATATGCACAAATTAGTATTCTACTTATTGCTATTAACGATTTTCCCCTATAGACGCATGTATAAGCATGTCCATCTATTCTTTTCATTCCGCTGTTATTTCGTATCAGTTGTGTTGTGTGAAAACCGGCTCGCTATGTTAAACCGCATTCATTTAGAGGGGAATTTACCTTTGAGAAACCTTATGAGAACAGGATATGTTGGGAATACAAAGCCGTGTAGATAAATACCGTCTTACAATTAGTGCAATTTTGGTAGTCAATTTAGGGTAACTTGGCCGCTCAGTAGAGAAGATACCATGGTCTAATGTAACTTCTGATGTCAAGGCAAAGGTGCAATGCGAAGAACAAGGCTGTTTCTCTTTTTTACATTAGTTTCTTGTTATGCACCAAGAGGGAAACTTACAACTTCGACCTACTGGAAATGGAAATCAAAAATTAAATAAATCCCAAATTAGAAAAAAACGCCTTTAAGTAAGCCGTAGCAAGCTTCCGACAGCTCTTTTTTTTAATGTGTAATGTCAATTAACACAGTTAGGTCTACCGCAAGGGTTACTGTTAAGAGCCTTCATTTGCTGATTGAAAAATAACATTAAATATATGTTAAGCGCAATTCAGTGAATGTCTTATGGTCATCGTTTTTTGTAGTAAAAATACCACCGAGGTGATGAGTAAGGTTCGGTGGCTACCTCTTATCATTTACAATACCCTATATAGTGTAAGGGCTGCAATGTGGGGTCTCTATATGCGGATTATATGTTATAGCTACCATTCATGCATGGATTTGTGCGTTAGCTACCTAAACTAATGCCGGTGATTAATTCACCCATTTACGAGCGATGGCCAAGTCAGCAGCGCGTCTTCTTGTCCCCTCTGATTATGCAAATGCCATTTTGTTCAGTCGAGTATATTACTGAACCTTCTCATAGTCCTAGCTATTTGTCGTTGGAACAAAATTCGCGCTTAGCGGATGATGGAATGCAAGCTTACTGAAAAACGCATTAATATAGGAATATTCATTATTGCGACTTTAACCGAGGATCACCCATTATAGGTTCGCAGTGCAAACTTACCTGTAGCTGGGTGTCAAAATAGCATAGTGGCCACTACAAAGAATAGGATTATCTTACTCGTATCATTATGTATAAACGGGAATATATATTCATTCATAGTAAGGTTTCTTCTGACCAATCTTTCAATGCATACATTGTAATAAAATCTAAGCCAATATGCAAACAATAATACAATTCGCACTACGGAATAAACTCAAGCCACATAACCTAATGCATATTAGGGCATTGGATAGAGTTCAAAATGAAACATAATGAGCAAGAAGTTTATAATACGTCCAAATCAACAAATCACCGCACTACTTCCCTAGTATTTGACCAATAAGTAGTGTGTATAAGGCTGAAACCTGTCGGTATCGCTCGTTTAGTCAAAATATTGCGGTAATCTTGTTTAAAACTATTGCCACATTGATGCGGAAGATATTTGACAATCATGAACTCATTTTCCTGTTAAGCTCTGAACACTGTATTATTGTGCGATACTCACCTCTTAAAGGTGAACCGCACGACGTAAAAGCAAATCAAGCCTTGCAATTTCCATTTAAAAAAAACAAATAGAACTACCAAGCTTTTTTCGAAGTTGAATTTATTATGGTTACAAAGAATTTTCCTGCTCTAACCTCAACGGGAATCCTAATTTCTCAACAGCGCACAGCATAATATTAACCCATATGATTAAAATCTTAAAAGTAAATTTGATAAAATCACAATATAAACTGTGCCAGTCATCGCTTTCTATTCGTTTGGGAAGTAATGGTGTTATTTGCGAAATAGGGCTTTAGCGACGAGAGTACAACTATAGGTAAGGCATCTTATTGTGTATTTTGTATGGGCTCTGAGGAATGAAGTACATACACTGAGTTGAGGGCCGAAATATTTTTTAAAAAGCATTTATTGTCAAAAAAAACGGTTTGCTCTTGGCTTTAACTTTAGAGGCTAAAATTTACTTCGCACTATTTACCTCTTCTTTAGATTAATGAATATAAAAAAAGGAAGTGTATCGATTGAAATAGATATCGTATAACTTTTAAAAATATTTCCAATTCCCCTAGAACAAAGCAATTTATGGATAATTTCATTGGATTATGTCAATTGTAACTGATTCAACTCATTTTCTTAGTGATTTCACGTCAACATGTTGGGTTTTCTCATAAGATATATTTGACTTTCGATTCTTTTTGCTTAATATTTGAATGCAAATAAGGCTTATCAAAATCTACGAATATATTTGCGTACGACTTTTTTCAGCATAATGATCGTGGAACTGATACCTTTGCTTAATCTAAGTATGCTATGATAGGACAATTGCCATTCAAGAAATTCATTTTATTCTAATTTCGTAGCATATTGTTTACCCTTTCCTAAATATCCCAAACATTGATGGGGATTTCAATTAATTTTGCCACTGAAAGATATCATAAACTTAATAAAATTATCGTGTGCTGCCAGTGGACTACTACTTGGTGAGGATTGTTTCCATGCTGTGACCAGCAAGAGGAGTTTACTTTCTTTGTGGCACATCATTTACTTTACGAGAACGACAAGAAGGGGAGAGCATTCAAATGATGAAAAACAAGCCAAAACAGCCAAACAAAATCATTTTAAGAAACACTTCGCTCAATTAGTGGCTGATGGCACTGATATGCTCAGTTAGAGTGATGCTCATATCATAAATGTCACGACACGTGACTTCAGCGCGCCAAGTTGCTTTCGATTGACACATTCGTTATAAGGCGCGCTGTTTCACTCACGCATTCATGACAACCAACCTTGCATCCAATCTTTTGAGGCACCAGCCATGTACCTGTGTCGCTATCAACCGAGCAGCTTTGTATCATTATTTAAAACCACATCGCAACTTATCTCCAAACTAGGGTAATTTAGCAATTCAACCATTTGGGCAGAAAAACAGACAACAGAGAGACACTATCGTAACTTCATGTAAACAAAAATGGCAGGGGTTTTGAAATGGATACTTAAATCTTAGGCAATTGACTCAATTGGAATCATTCGGGAAGCATTTAGAAACTAGATATTTGGATAGGAATCGGTGGCAAGCTGCATGAGATGATGAAATTAGAGGTGAGTGGTTGATGTTAGAGAGATGGTGAGGTTATGGTAGATATTATGGCTGGAGGAGCTGATATTTGAGTGTGGTCAGGTGATATCTGGACTGGAAGGAAAAGGTGACACTCGCGTGCTTAATTCCTTGCCTGAGATACAGGGCTTGGAGGGATTGCCGACCCTGGAACCGCAGTCGCCAGAGTAGTGCCAAAGAGGCGGGGTGTAGAGTGGAGTTGAGTTGAGGGGTGGTTCCGAATCGGGTGCAATTATGTGGTCTGAATTCAACCTTTGACATGTATTGCGTATTTTGTCCATGAACACGACGTGTGCACGTTGCTCCCGTCTTGTATTGATCCCAATACTTCCCCAGCCGCCGCGTCGTACTGTTTTTTTGCCAACTGATAGCTGTAATGTAGAAACTGGCCCTGGCGGGCAACGGCTTTAAATGTACTTACACCGTATATATTTTCTTTTGTTGCCTCATTAACAAAACTGCCTCATTACCTAAAGCTTGATTATATTTTACTATTTTGTAATACAGGTACATTTTTCTAAAGACAAAGCGAATGGGTAAAATGAATTGGGCTCACCAAATTAGACCTCTGACACCAGCTGTATCAATGGATTTTGAGACGTGCAACTAGAATGCTGCGCTCGATTTTCACTTCCCAACCAGTTACCATCCGGTCGGTATTCGACTTTACTAGTTAGCCAATCAGGGAGTAGCTATGGCCGCATAAGGATTAAGTATCTTAAATTTACTCCGTAACTATTTGGTTGACGCATTTGCACTTCTCCTAGTAACATCGACAATTATTCGTGTACTTTTAACCTTAGAGGCTATTAACTGTGATTATATACAACTGTGTTACTTATTGCCTGTTCCTAGAAACAATATATATTTCATGAAAATGTAGAAGTGCTAAATTCATAAATAAATCTTATGCTCGTTAACATTTTATTCATTTCGAATTAATGCGTTTGGAACTGTTGATTAAGAAGTCCAATTTAAATCCGCCAATTTTTAAATTCCATATTGGTCTTCTTTTATATAATTGGACATTCCGACGTGAATGTTTGTGTTTAAAATCTGTCCGACAAAAGGGAACTTTTTAAACAATTATGAATTGTTATGACACACACCTAGATCATTGCAGGTTTTGCATACTAACTTCGAATGATTAAGTTCCGTACTACATGGATGATTCAACCCAAAAACAGCACAGAATGACTTAGAGGCTATCTTCTTTATGATGTTCTCGACTCATGGCTGTAAGCCTCATTGTGCTATCATGGCTTCATTTATACCCTCATATAAACACATTGAATTTGAGTGCATACCCAAGGTAAATCGACACGTTAGCCAGGGTTCATTCATCACGGAACACAAGCTTTATAGAAAATGGGCAATGACCAACGTCCCATTTGCCCAGTCTGTCACGATTCTGCGTTGAGGAAGTCATTGTTGCTTTTGTATGCCAAACAGGACAATCAATTTTCTCAAAAGCTGTATGATATTTGAATATTTAATGCAAAGCCATGAATTTTAAGTTTTTATTTTGATATCGTGCTTCACTATCTGAACGGAGTAAATGAATGTGACAAGCTGATAACATTTGCTAGGAGCAAACTTTTGATCATAACGCAAATATTGCCAGCTCTAGCGTTTACATCTTATAAAGTTGCCGGGATTATACGTAATGTAGAGTCGTGGAATGATGCACTATAGACTAGTTCAGATGTACAATTTCTGTTTACAATGCAGTGACAATAACTTATCACTTCTCCTTTGGTAAATGCGCTTTTCAGCATTTTCTTTCATCAAAATGAATCCAAATACTGAGATTTAATGCCGCTCTTTGAGACAAATTGATTTAGCAAAGGTAATTGATGAGGATGGTTATTATGCCATAATATCACTGCTTAAAAGTGCCGCCAATCAATCTTAGCTTGATACATGTGGTCAAATAGTTTATAGCTACTCTAAGAGGGTTCACTCAGGCAAGCCGCTTATGAAATTACATAAAATACACGCCCGTCATCGGGTGATGCTACCATGAAATCAACACAAGCACTTGGGGCTTGGCGTCTGATATAGAGTCATCTAATTGGTCATGGCGACCACACTTCCGATGAATGTGAGAACAAATTCATGTGGTATTACGAGACGCTATGACAAAGCAACAAGCGGCTCACGGGTGGCGTCTTCACATATGTTCTTGGGTGGAGCCTTGAGTGAACCCTCTTGGCGTATCTATAAACTCTTTGATGCGATAAGGTAGGCATAGCGCTGTAATTTCGGCAAGGTGGCATCAGGTCAGAGGCTAATCAAAACACAACGCAGTATATGCAGTGTCATGTGCATGGGAGACATGGCTTTGTATTGTATGTAAATAGTAAGCTACGGCATTTGGCATTGGGCATCAAATCAGTTGAATGATGCATTTTACCCGCATTTGGTTTAGAAATTCATGTTGAATACTTGGTATTTGATACGAGTCCATCGAATACGGTCGGTTACCATGAGCTATGAATAACCGGTTCACGTCTTAAATCCATTAATTAGTTGTGTTGCTCAAAAATCCACACGATGCTCACCGCATTTTCCAGCGCATCAGCAACAGGTGAATGATTCACAATGCGATTGTAGTAATTTCACCGTTTCATTGCGACAGCCATATAAGACAGCCAGCAGGGAAATATCCACAGCATAAAGCATGGACGAAAAGATTTAGTGCCAACGCCAACGTTACCATTAGTTGTCAATTAAGATCACTTTCTGTTAGTACCCTTACACCATACACAGGAAGATATATGTTCTGACGTATGTTGTACTTGATATATCAAAAGCGTCCGTTGGCTTTGACGCAGAGCGCACACGGAATCATATGTTTACGTATAAGGTGCTTGGCCATAGCTATATACCTAGCAAGTATAAAGGGCATTATATCACATGTTAATATACGACCGAAGCACCTCATTAAAATAGTATAGCGTTGCTTTATCCATGGATGTGTCGTCATTAAGGATACTTGTATGCAAAAACCTTAATTATTACGAGCAATATTGTTTGAATGCATGGCCTATCCGCTGCTCTCGTAAAATGCATTATTCATCACTTATCGCTACCTTGGCAATTTAGGCACCTCCTTGGCGCACTGGCAGGTACTTGGTGTTCGTGATGCTGAATGCACGAAACGTTGGAATTAGGGGCTCCATAAATAAGCGATCAAACAAGACCATATACCCATAATTGTATAGATGTTTGTGTTATAATATGCCCATATAGATATACATAAATGCAAATATACATCATATGTATTACAGGGAAAAACATTAACCATCGCCCAATTGTCCCTGGCAAGTAGATGATGCCGTCGGACAAGTGAAGCTGCCATCTAAATTGCCCGACGAGACAAGTCGTTGTGAATATTCTATATTTTTTAAACAAAGCATATTAAGATCGATCGGCGATTCCTGGGAACGTGCGCTCAGTTTACCGAGAACGTAAACCCTATCGTCTGTATGCGAGCTCTAGGTCTAACCTAACTGCATTGCGAGACTCATCAACTCAGCGTGTGATCGGCGATTCCGGTAAATTCAACGTTAGTCATATTTTCATAGGTTTTTTAATCGGACAATTAAAAATTAGCAGGACTTGCCCGACTTGACAAGCCGGACTGGACAAAGAGATATATATATATATATATATATATATAGAGATATATAGATATATAGAGATATATAGAGAGATATATAGAGATAGAGAGAGAGAGAGAGAGAGAGAGAGAGATAGAGATATATATAGAGAGATAGAGAGAGAGAGAGAGAGATAGATCTCTAGATATCTAGAGATAGATCTAGAGATATAGAGATATCTATCTATAGAGATCTATATCTATATATATCTCTATATATATCTATCTATATATCTATCTATATCTATCTATATATATATATATATATATATATATATATATCTATATATATATATATATATATATATATATATATATATATATATATATATATATACAGGAAATCGGCAGAAAACCCGCAAGCGTGTTTGATTATTTTGTGTTACAGTGAACTGCAGTGTCTATGCAAATTCTGATTATTCTTCATAATTAATTAATCAATGAGTAACCGAACCACCGACATATTACTTCCTCTAACCGAAATATGATTGGCGATTGTCAACTCTCTGTTGAGAGTATTCCATCAATATGCATTTCTTCGATACTGCTACATTAGTGTCAAGAATACTCTACGGATGCAGACTATTGCTCATCAGTTATTCACTACTGTTCCACAGTAAGAGGCGAAAAACCCAAGGAAAGCCAAGAAAACCGATGTTTCAATCCGATTAGGTACATTCTACTTTCGACTCTCATTGGAATAAAGAAGAATAATCACAACTTAAGAACACCTTCAATATGATAAGGATCGATCCTAATTTTAGGTTCTTAGAGAATAGAATGAGAACATGAGGAAGAGCTTAGAAGAAATTATCGTTGCACCGCACATAGGTTGAACAAGTGTAACACATTCGCAGCGCTTGGTTATTGAACACGAATACTCAAGGTTGTTCTTTGATCCCTCAAAGAATATCAAATAATATCCGAGGTTGCCGGCTGTTGGCAAACCGTGAAGATTCATAGCAGGCCTCGGGTGGAGTTGGGTGTAAGTCATACATTTACAGGTCAATTGCTATCACATGAAAAAATCGATACATTCCTCACGATGGTGCTTAATGCGATCTTAGTTAACGGTTGACAATGGTCGTCATTCTTCATGGCATGTTCATGTCGAAACATTTCTTACTCATAACAAAAAAGGTTTTAAGAATTTTAAGTTACAAGCAGTGACACGTACGCACGCTACACTGATTTGCGGATGGTTCTTTGACAAAGCGACGGATGATGGGTGGTACAGTATGGATGAAGGCAAATAGTGGTTTATACGAACACCATACCTGCGTGAAGCATTGTAGTCTGTATGACACAACAGGTCGGCAGGTCACAGCCCAAATGTAAGAATGAATACGACCGGAAAGTGGGCTATGATTATCCACACAGTGATAATATTTTAAGCCAAAAGGCCACTCAACTTATTCCATTCCAAGACATCGATGGGGGGCGGGGGGTGGGGGGTGGTATATATGCTGTTGCGTTTGATATGTTAGACATAGTGTGGATATTTGTTGCGCCTGGCGTCCTGCATAACGACACTACTCCTTGCGACTAACTGGCATTATGTAATGTTATTAGTACCCCTGACATTTCTCGCATTCGAATCATGAAGATATGAAATCAAATCACAATCATATGTCAAAAGCGACATGCAATACCGATCAGCTATATGCACGTTGCCTAGTTAAATAAATGTCATGCTTTTTATTACTAAGTAAAGCATCACTGATCACGAACGGAATAGTCATGGTCATGTCGCAGAAATTTACTGCCATCTCATAGATTAAATGAACATTCCATAATTGCATTAAACCTATGAGAACAACCATCCAAAGATTCTAATATTTGACGTCGTCTTGGCTTTAACTCCTTGTATAACTTTGCCTATGTAAATATAACAATAATTACAAAATAATAATAGCCAAATCATCCAAACATTACAATTCCGCGACAAATGATTAATAAGTAGAATCGAAAGACACTCAGAATATGGGATTGAGGAAATACATCTTTGTTCTAGTATGGCGCAATGGTCCATTCACTACGCTTTCTGTGTCATTAAGTTGGCTGTGGTTGTCAGACAGACCATCGTTTGGGAGACTAAATAGGTGCAATAGTCCTAAAGTGTCCCTCTTAAGACCCCATACCCCATTTTAACTATTTACCCCTTGACATTTATCATAACTGTATTAAATATATATTTAACAGAAAGTGTATTTGGTATCATAAATAACCAACTTGTGATGGGCACTTTTAAAATATATATCATCCTTGCAAATCAAACATTCATTGCGTTAGGTTAGCAGCGTTTTCACGACTATGTGATTGTTGGATAGTAGTGATCTCCATCTGTGGTAACCCGCTAAAATACGGGACTTGTTTGTCGACGCCACCTGGCGTTATATTTTTGTAATATGTGTCGCAATAAAAAAAACCGAAGAATTACTTCTTCCGGTTATGGCGAAACACCATGTGTTGACTTTACTTTTTACCGTGCCCTCATCATGGCAGAACGTAGACCTCTAACAGGTTATGGGCCCAGTACGAGGTATGGAAGATTAATTTTCGATAGGAATGAACGAAAATATGAGCAATGGGAAGTCAATTGTGTCTGCCGTAGTATTATCCGAATAAGCCTTCAAATAGAAGTCGGATATTGTTACATTACGGAAAACACACCAATATGCTCAAGTTTCCAATCACTCAAGCTTTATCAAAACAAACGCGCATAAAGCCCGCTTCATCTCATATAATCATAATAAAGAATCATGTGCTCGTCATGTGCATGCTATCAACGATCCGCAATGATGACACAAACACATCAAAAATAATACGAGAGCTTTCGGGTAAATAACATACCGACAGAGAAACTTCTATTAGCAGTCGTTGACCTCTCATTGTAATTGTAAAACATTCTACTAACCTAATAGTAACTGCCACGCTCAATTCAAGTTAAATATAGCGATACTGGACTTATGGGGAGCAGTTCATCTTATGGTGAATCACTGCTTACACAAAACGCAACTATACACCAGACAATTCTCTTTCCATCGATAACACCTACGCGAATGTTCCAATACATATTATCCGCCACGGTATTGTTACTGTGATACATCAGGTCGTAAAATATCTGTTGCATATTTATGTCACAGCAAGGAGCATCAAAAACACACATTATCAATACCAATCTTTTATCAAACCGTGACACCTAACAACGCAAGTGTTGTCAAAGTGTTTATAGTATTTGAGGATAGCACTGCATAATTTATTGTACATTACTATTTCTCACTGTAGAAGCTAGTATTAGCTTTAGCCTATATTTCGGCCTCAGGTTTCCGAAATCCATGAAATTAATTTTGTTTTATGTCATGTACAACAGCATGTAATTATTAAAATTGCGGAGTAATGGAATCATTATATGTTTGACATGCCATCGCTGAGTATGTTTATCCAGCCAAAAGTGATTAACAAAGAGCTATAATTCAATATTCATAATGGATTCCAGCCGATGTACATTGTCATTAATATGACACAAATCTATTATAACAGGCCTCGACTCATGCATTAGGTCATGTTATTGTTGACGTCAAGTCTTAAAGTTGATAATGGTAGGAGAGGCGTAGGTTGCAAAATTATACATCGCAAGACAAGAATATGCAATCATGATTACAGGTGCGGTTATATACCTTTTGAAATCATTTGATGTGCGACTACGTTCCGGAACAGGTGGGTTTCTCGTCTGCGGAGATGAGTCAACACCAAAGAGTGATGTGCATAGATCAGCATTGATGACATTTAAGATACATGATTACATGGTAATATTTCGCTGTATTCGATAGAACAGAACGGCATTTTATTCATCATGGGCGATCTGAGTAAAAGCTACAAAGCAGACAAGAGCAAATATAATAATCACGCATACAAAAGCAATATAAATATATCTCCGAGGCGTGGTACTTATAATGGTCTTTATTGGCATTCGATCGGTAGATAATTCAGGAAGCATCGGTAAGGGGTTGGGCCAAAACCAGTAATAACTGCACATATCCTTCCACTTTATAATCGTAACAAACGGGCGTTTTCATCACTCTTTTCTTTACGCAGAGTTGCGCAGTATTTGTCATTTGATGATGATATGCCCACTGGCAAAGGATAACATAACCGCTACCTGTACCAACGCTATAATGATTGTCTGATGTTCTACTCAACTATCGCTGAATGCTATCGCATGACATACTCAACACATCGCGCTGGCGGGATTGCTCACTTTCTCTTAAAGGCAAAATAAATAGCAGTTTATTTACTTGTTGCTCTGGAACGCTAAATGATGTCATCAATTACCTAATGAATTTGCGCATTCAGGGATGAAGAACACCGCAGTAAATAACTCCCACGATTCTTTGTCGAAGTCTCGTAATATATGCCCTTTGGTATCCACAGACAACTTGTCACGAAATCCTGTAAACATGCTAAAGAACGGCTTCGTTATACAGAAACCATGCATCATGTTCTAACCCGTACGACGGTGGCATACCGCCATAAACATGATCTCGTGGCAGATACGGCCTTTTGTCACGTATTTCATCAACGCTGCCTAAGGAGTAAGGCAAATCTCATCAAGTCGTTTTACTCTCCAAGGCGCTGTTCCGAGAACGGTTGCAAATAATTAAAACTTCCTATATTCAAAATCAAGATATATTGCTAAGCCATCAATTCTGACATAGCCTGCCTGCTGGACGAAAAAAAGTATACTTTGGGAAACACAGGGATAGTAAAGACCTAAAGCGAATGTCGATGTACTGCACCGGCTCCTTATAACCAAGCAACCCATCTTATCTTTATGACGATGCAGTTACCGAATAGCGCAGGTACATTCGGTGTTTTGTTCCTAATTGTGAGATAAAGTAGTGTTAATTTCATTATTGGATAGATGTTTGCATCTTTGTTGCTTTAGCACAGAAGCCCTTGAACTGCATCTCGTCATAATACACTCCGTTATATATGTAACACGCGTACATTGTTAACAAAGATATAAGATAAACGATGCACCTCCTGTTTCAAAACACATTATCATTTAGAGAAACAGTGTTAACTGATACAAACTTCGAAAGTAGACATGCATCAAATGGATTTCAGTTTTTTACTCCGACCTGTCATAGATTGCCAAATTGCTAGAGGTACAGTACAGTATGATTCATGAGATGCTAGACATTGAAACATATTTATTACAAATTGTTTCAATATAGGACGATGCAGCTGTAAATGTGCTTCATCCGTGGGATATTTGTTGTCTGGAAGGTCGTCATTGGCGCTTGGTTATTTATTAGACGTTCTGACAATCAGTGGAATGAATCGCTATATTGAACGATAAGGAAAACATCATTTTCTTATTTATGGGCCATTGGCGTTAACACCTATTGTATGCTGAGAATTTGTTAATAACACTTTTGCTGTGTTTATTTGCGTCCTATCGTGATTGATTGCGCACCTTGCAAGTGTTATTCGCATGTGATCACGCGATTTTCAACAGCAGCCTAATTGCTAGCATATAAGAAAATCGATGCGATTATTCCTAAGTGTTTCAAGAACATCAATAAAATCTATACGCTTAGCAAAGCATGTTGAAGCATGTCAATACCTTTCCCGGTAGCAATCTTAACGTTAGCTTCCAAATACCAATACTATAACTCAATAAATAGACAATCACAATCACGGCCTGGCAGCATACAATAATGCCTTTATGTGAAATGCATATACATATAGATGTGGTGAATGCTTAACCTGCCACAGCTCACGAAACTATTAACTTGTCAAGGCATGTCAGACCTGGTGACGCCATAACAGTGGAAAAGGCTAGGTCGTAGGCTGAGTGAAACGGGAAACGATGCATCTTGAAAAAATTGGCAATATTATGTCTATCGGAGCATGTAGAAGACATAGGGGGTGGGGGGGTTGTTTTACAGTATTTAAATTAACATTGCGTTTCTATATTCATTGAAGCCTTTTAATAACAATTACATGCTCCTAATGGCATTTGCTGTTTGAAATGCAATGACAGACGAAAACCAATATTAAGAGATTTTGTTTTAAATGTGGTGATTATAAAGAAAATCGTTCAGATGGTAAGTTTCATGCCAACTATAAAAAGTACAGTAGTGTGTATGAAACATAAATGGTGTAAAGAATAAACAGCAAAATTCTGACGTTCAAAAATCATTGCTTATGTTTGATATAGTTTTCCTCAATAAAATTAAGCCCTCAAAATGATAAACGTTACCCGGAAACAAATGTTTCCAAAGCCACCGGGGAGGCTGTGCAGTAATGATAAAGCACAACCTCATAAATCAGATCACAGGAATTGACTCAAGCGCTGACCAAATCAGGCTTCGGCTGAGATGCCTACCGAACGTACTATTAGTAGGGTGTTGCATTACTCCAGCTGTCTCACCATACTTCTCCCTCGACACATTTGCTTACTTTCAAGCCCTCGCCGAACGCCATGGCTAGTACAATATCTTGCTACTGGGGGTTCTAAACTCGTGATTTGGAGCACGAGCAAAACGAATCCAAGAAGGTAACCATAACAAAAAGATGTTGGATTACTTGAAACCCATGGACACGACTGCATCCCCAAACAGACGTTAAATCTTACAGATGTGCACTGACTTACCGTCAAGGTCTCATGTTCATATCAGAGCTAGAAGTATATTTTTTTTCTCCGCTGAGATATTAGAAATTGTGGTAGTCTTTGAGGTGGAGCAAACCACTTACTTCCAATCATGCCCCATTAACAGTAACTCTGGACATTGGGAAATGCGTCCAATACACGTCCCTGTTGCTCAGAAGAGCGATAGGGTTTGTAAATCATGCGGTGTTGGCGGAAAACGGTGACAAAAGGGGTGGAAAACCGCAGGTTAAGACAAGAAATCCAGCGAAATACGGTTGGTGAAGAGACACTCCAACATGGCAAAAGCACAACAGGCGGGACAATGTTCTTGCAAATAATTATATAAAACGTGTATGGAAGGCTATAGACTGGGAAAACAAGGGCAGAACTTCAGAAATGGAATTTAAGGCCCACTTTAACATTCTAATTAACCCGAATGATACCCAACCAATTGATCCTGCATTTTTTAACTAAGCTCCATACATCTCCGTCACAGATGACCCATATTTGCTTGAGGAAATACCATACGCTATTCAGCAAACAAAACCTAACAGAAGTAGAGGAACATCGAGTAATACCCTTCGACTGCTCAAATTGTTACCTGTTAATTGGGATATATTCCTAACGACTCTGTTTACATGGATATTCAATTCAGTGACCTATCCACAGCAGTGAAGAGAGCCAAGACTGGTTACTATTATCAAGAAGGGGCTTTCAGGCGTGAGCGACAATTATCAAGGAATATCAATCATGAACTGTTCAGCTAAGCTGTATAATACAGTGCTATGCCGGAGAATAGAAAAGTGTTTGACGCCAGATCGAGAGCCGACAGGAGCACAGCGCAGGTCTGGGTGCATGGAACAGATTGCGGCATTGCGACTATTGATGGACTACAGCTTGAAGCAAAAGCGCCCGCTATTTGTAATTGATGTGGATTTCTATGGCGGGGTACCTCGTAACGCTCAAATCCAGATCATGGATGAATTGGGATGTGGGATGTGGGATGTCAGTGTACAAGCAATCGCTACCGCATACAGTAGTACCCAAATGATTTAAGGTGCGGAAACTATCGCCATAGGTGTACGGCAGAGAAGTCCGACCTCCTGCGTCCTATTAACCCTGCATGCAAACAGGCTGATCCTATATTGAAAAACAAGTGCACCTCAGACGGATTTGTAGTGGGGTTGCCTTGCCTCATACTAATGGACAACACTGTGATTCTGGCTACTAATCGCTAAAACGCCTGTTGCAACATAGAGGTGCTGCTCAACTTCTGTGAAAAATCTGGTATGGTACTGAACTGCTTAGGGCCATCAATATAAACGCATTACTTCGTTAGCCTATCATCGTCAGAGGCAATGTTGTACAATATTGCGACAATTATGTTTACATGGGTTCCTTTGTGCTGTTCCAAGCGTTCACAAAAAATACCTGCTATTTCCCTTTATGGGTTAAAAAGACTGTGCTCGGTGCTGCATCTATATTTTACGGATGGGGAGCAAGGATATGCAAACGACTCGTTGGCCTAAATCAGCATTATATTCACTCAAATAAGTCGCTGCTGGGTGTAAGAAGATAATCACAAAATGAAATATGTTTAGTCGAACTCGGGTACCCTACAGTCAGTTGCTATTTTCGCAGCATACAACATAAAATCTTCGCAGAAATGATTAGCAATAGGGATGAAATACCCGATAATCTATTTAGCTATGTTTGCTAAAGATGTCGACATTCCGTGTTCCAAATACATCCAACAGCTGCTTATTTATGAATACTCATGTTCATCGGAAAAAAACAAAAACTGCCACCTACCACAAGGATGTCAACCCAGACCTTCAGGTACATAGAGTGTACACCAACCGCCTTCCTAAGATATCAGATTACCAACGAATAGCATTCACAAGGCTGCGGACGACCTCGCAAAGCCTGGCCATTGAAAATGGCTGATTGGGTAGGATTTCTAGATTACAGCGACTATGTCCATGCAGAAGCGTAATCGCAATATGCACTATCACTGACCCTATTTGGAAGGGTCACCCAACTGTTAATACATATCAGCTGCCATATTTCTTCAATCAGGAAAATGCCACTGAGGTCTATAGCGTTACGAAAACTTGACGGCATACTAGCGCGCTAGATGTATGATACTGAACTCTCTCAAGTAAACCAAGTGCACAACCAAGAATATATATTGATCGATAGGTTACATGAAAATGCTCATCACATCTTATATATAATATGCTACAACCGCCGTTTTAAGTCAATGTTCTATTGATGATTTCGATGTATTTGAACAGTACGTGAACAGCTGTCTAGAGGTCTAGGACATTTATCGCTCAATAGCTGTAAGTTATATGACGATGCTCATCACTTCATACCAATCATTTGCTGCAACCTTTTTCATCTTATTTGAACTGCATGATTATGACAATAGCGTCAATGTAACATCGATGATTTCGTTATATTATATATCGTGCATCTATGTACATTTAGCTTATTGTTATCCCGCGTGTGGTCTGTGCACTCTAACATATAACTAGCTAATAGTCATATAGTAGATGTTATTGTTCATAGACAAAGGCAGTCACTTTGGTGCCGACTAGCTGATGTACTCATGGTAAATATCAGATGTAGGCTTGACATTATGAACTGTCTGATCATATTGCCAATTAATACCAACTGCTTCGTCTTTTGGCCCTACAATTGTGCGTTTGATCCCTTGGTGTGACAACCTGACTGCCTACTCTTGACGCATATAATCACGTAAACTAGGGGTGTAATCTCCGAAATGGGAAGTAACAAGGAATCTTTTGAGGATAAAATTCATCCTTGCAGTGATTATTCTCAAAGTAACACTAACCGCCAGTCGTTTATTGCCATAGTTGCTTAAACCGTGATTTGATACAACACACACACATTTGTTCTAGGTAATGTCGTATACATTGCTGCCACTTCCAAATGCGTAGGGTGGATATGAAAGCTCTGCAACTAGGCACATATCAAACAAATTAATGGCATTGAGAATAACATGATATGTCGTACTGTGTATTTGATAGATCAGGAAATACATTGCGTATCATCGGAATGTGTTATAACGAATACGGACGACATTGTACTGACGTCATCAGGTTGTCAAGCGGTAACAGATGATGTGGCTTTGCCACATATAGCACACGACGGTTTAAATATCACAGGCATATTGTGCTTCAGAATAAGTTAACGACATTAAGTATAGAAATAGAAAACATGGAAGAAGATCAAATAGTCAATTTACATTCTTATGTAATAGCTGGAATAGGGCATTCGTGTCACGGTTAATTACCTTAATGAGCAGGCTGAATACATTTAGCCCTTGGTTAGCATAGTATAATTTCCTTATCTATCCCTTTCACATCTATCACAATGCCTGTTACATATAGCAATGAATATTTGGTGCCGTTTAATTATAGGAAACAATGAATGCACAATGAACAGTACAGTGGTTGCGTACCTATTGTCGCTAATCAATGCGATCTGATGTAAACCTTGCATGTTACGTTTCTTACAGTAGCCAAACGTAAACATTACTTGCATACCGAAATTGATGGAAAAATTAGAACATCCTCATTCTGTACGGTGGCGATACTCTCAGCACATGTGTGAGAATATCCGCTTGTAATTCTTTAGGGAATACCACGACAATGTTATCCTTATGGCAAATAGATTAGGTTATAGAACCCATAGACACGCAATGCCGCTATCGTACCATGTAACATCATGTCATCCCAATGGCATTACATCGGTCTAACAGTAAGTATGACACCCACACAAAAGGACACTCCTTATTTACAGAGAACACAAACGTTTGCGATTATTAACCGAATGCGATAAATACCACTGATCGTCGATGTCATGTCATAGTTATACGTTGAAAAGTTATTTGCAAATATAAATGTGTTTTGGCTTATGAACAACGTATGTATCATAGTTATAATTATTGCATTAATTTTAGCGCCATTTACAATGGCAATATTGTTATATTACATTGAACAACTAATTATAGCATTGCTGTTAAAATATTTAAATATTGTCCGATAACTTGTGTATCATACGAATGCATTGAGCATATGCATACCTTGAGTACACAATGATGCTATTGTGAGTTGTTGCCATATGATGAATCGGCTTAGACAGGCTGTTTATGGGAATTCGGCCAACATATGTTAATCGCTATTCCGTTTTATTGTATAGACTACTAACCATGAGATTAAAAGATCTTGCGAATTGACACACTAATCAACATACAAAGATATCCAAGAGTAATTTCAAGGCGATAAGTAACCGTGCAAAATGCTTCCAACAAACATTTATTTTATTCGTTAGCCATGATTCAATAATATTCAAAAAGTAGCATTAATTGTATGTGAACAGGTTCAACATGTACCAGCACTGCTATGTCATCGGGTCAACCCTGTAGTATCATTGGACAGCCAAAAGATATTGCATGCGCCATTACCGATATGTCAAAAAGAGTGCTCATCCTTCGTCATTGTAATCTTTTCATTGCAGTTTGGAAATTGTAATGTTCAATGGTTTTGCGAATCATATATAAGCCTGACAGCAGGGTTGAAATATGCTAACACTATACCGAAATCATTAAGTAGATATGTTATATGCATGTACGTGTATTTCCCCGGTTGATTTATGTTGATTCGGAATTGAAAATTTCTTCTGTCATTGTTGAGATAAATATATAAGGGCAAAAAGGCTTAAAAGTAGAACGAAGCTGGGTTATGTACAGGCTGCAATGATTTTTCTTATAACAGCAAAACATGCATTACAGTTTTTCCAAGGGATACGTAATCGTACTGCTTATCAATAGCAGCAATGAATATTTCATGTAAACTGATGATTAGATTCAATGCATTCGTAATGAGCTTTATCATGTTTAGGCGTCTACATTCGACCTAACAGGTAATGTAACATGCTTCGAAACTAACTATATATTGATATAGGCAACAATTACATACTCTATCGGGGTGTTGTATTGTGCAATTATTCTCCACAAACATCCGTGCTTTCTTGTTTTAGCTCAACATTGAAATGATTTACTAGATTCACTTACATGTATTCTGTGGGTTTTTTAACACATTCTTGCATTATAACAAGAACATTTTTTAACGACATTAATACACTTGAGTGATGAAATCCAGTAGTTGATAAATCTTGTCGCCCTCCAATGGCATCCTTAACTTGAATTTGAACATGTTATGATTTCAGTCAGAGTAATTCTGTCATTTGCAATAACATATGCTGCCGGAATTGATTAGTGCAAAACCAATCGGATAACCATGTTTCACGTTGTAGTGAAGGAAATATTCATCTTAGTTCACAATGTCGAATGATGCAAAGGCCAATATACACGCTTATGTCATCGAATCTACGAGGAAATGATGGTCATTCTGTTTCTTAGTGCAGTTGCTGAAGACTATGGATGTGCTTCTAACTTTACACCTGTCGTGCATGGATTTGCATCTTTTTACATTTTGTTGTCATGGTGGGCGGAGCATATAGACAAACAAGACCAGTCATGAACAAGTGCGAGGGGAATGAAACATGTATGATAATGTTGCATGGAACAAGACGTATTTCTGACAAAATCAATGCATTCAAAACGTGCTGTGTTTGTTTTTTCATCAGTTTTGGGGCGAAAATAAGTAGAACGTGGATAAACGGTACGTCTGCCTGTTCAATAAAAGTCTATTTTAGGAGCTGCTGCTTCCAGAGCTAGCAGTCAAAAAGGTGCAAATATTTGTCTTGTATTGGTTCATGATGCTGGGATGTCTACTATTTTATAGTTTGCTATCAGTTGATCAATAATGAACAAATGTACGCAATGTTCCGAATGTTTGTGCAATTGACAGAGCTTCCACGTATAATTTTTCTATTTAGGCCTCATTAAAGACAGGATCCTATTCGTCAATTGGTTAGTCGTACAAATATTTTGAGTTTACAACTCGTAAATCAAGAGTCACTTTTGAAGATACATAAGCATCGGTTTACAATATGATGTTAACATTCATGGTCAGGTGATCTCACCCGTAGCCACAAATATTGCGCCACACAATTTCAAAGTGTCATTTGACATCATGTGAGAGCAATATCATCAGTCTTAATAAAGCAGGTTTGTTCTCCGTGATAAAAAAAGCTTGATGAGTGTACAGGGGATTCATGATGTAGGCAAATACACAAACGTCAGAGTGAGGAAGCTACACTGGTTGATGTTGTTGAGCTTATATCGATGATAAGAGGGCTCACCCCGACTCGCTTTGCCGTGAGTACGCAAATGAGTGGAACCCGCGCCCGTTAATAGGTTGCGCAACCATAAAATCAACAAAAGCACTTGAGACTCAGCAATTTGCCCTGAAGTATTTTGAATTAATCATGTGATTTTAAGAGACGCTTCAACAAAGCACCCCAAAACTCACTAATATACCATAATGTAGCATCATTTATGGCCGTATCGTCAATTAGGCTGCTAAAATACAAAAAACCTCTGGTCATTACAGGCTTTAATATTTGAATACGCCGCTTAATTGCAGCACGTACAATATTCGTCACACGGAAAGCTATCGCTTCCTTGTAATAATATATTCTGGGTAGTTGTTCTGTTTTGAGAGCAAACATTAACCCCATGTGGATCGTACAAGACCTGAAAACGCAGACTCTTAAATGGGGCTTTTAAGCGACAACTGCTGTACACAAACGGCTTACGTTACAACTGTCCACACCATCAACATGTCGAGGGCTGGCAATGGCATATTTTTTAAATTAGCATATTAGAAGCTGTCAGTTTGAGGATGTATGCACACGTGTGCTGATTATATAGAATCTTGTTACGAAATTAAATACCATCATCATTATGTATGAATTGTCTTAGTGTTCATCTTATTTGAGAATTGTTCGAACACGCACCGCGAACAATAGATAAGCAACGGCCTGTTCATGGAGAATTGATGCTTGAACTCGTGCTATATTTATTTGTGATCATTTGTTAACTGAGCGAAAACTCATATTATCACATCGTGCTTTTGATGAAGACCTATCACGTGTTCTCACAACAACTCATCAGTGTCCACTCACGAACGCATATTATTCTTATTCCTGGATGCTGAACATTAACTTGCACATATAAAAAGCGACACTAGTTTCAGCATGGTGTTCAACATCTTCAGCATTCTTTTGCCCTTTCACCAACAATGTGCATCGTCGACGATGACACATGGGGATGATTTTTATGGTCTCACAGCACCCGCTTAGCGCACACATGTGTAGCCCATATCTGCTTAAGACCCATCGTTAGGATACACATCTGTGGGACCCGTGTTACAAATCACATCATTTTACTCTTAATGTGCGTTTTCTATTATAGAGAACTATGCTTGTTTTTGCATTGCCCTCTGGTGAAGTTAATTTCGAACAGTTCCTATCATGCAGTCATTAAAGCCGGTCTGAAGCATTATCCATCTGTGCCCTTGGTGTTCTAGATGAGGTTTGTAAAAATTATTTTGCGGTTGGCATGAATTTCTAAGGTCCTCGTACAAGACGTCTGGTATATATTTGTATTACAGTTCGACCGGAGCTATTGCCTCACCATCCTTTCTTGTTTGCTTGACAGCAGAGGCCTTCGCAAAAATAGAAGGCACAGCATTTTGCTTCAAAACCCGTTGCTTACACCGTGGTATCCAACCAAACTCTTCTCTAAGTTTCGGTGCTTGCTCAAAACATTCTTCGGTGAAATGAACCGAGCACACAAACGAGTACTTGCCCGGGCCCGGCCATTTATCTCGCGATCGTAGCACCTGGCAAGTCCATTTTTTTTTCCCAAATCGTCCTTACCAGGAACAAAATCACGCCGTCCAGACTGGTACGCGAGATGCCCCCAACACAATAACGATTAACCATTATGTTCGATCGGTCACAAGATGGCTGAAAACGATTAAAAATCCCAAAAACGAGAGACTAATTCCGACAAATTACAATGTAAACAACGGGGAACTCCCTGCGTCTCTGAGAACGGGCTTACTCTACTGACGTCACACCCCTGGGTCTGACCTAGATAATGGTTCATTGTATCACAGATTTAGACTGGCTGCCCTCCACTACAATGCAAATGGGAGATGAGAACAGGCGACAAAAGAAGCTGGGGATCCAGTCTTCAAGCTAAGATACCCAAAGTTTAAGCAGGGCATGTTGTCACTAAAGTAACAACAACGGCAACATTTAGTGAATATTGTTACTGATATATAAAATGTATAAAACAACAAATTCAATTACCATGGGGATATAAGGTTATGAGCGACAGTCTGGTGGTCAAGCTGTGACTTGATTCAACTTGAGCCAACCCTGCATAAGACAGAAGCAATGTGTGCAGATGCGGTATGAACAGATCGACAACAAGCCATTGAGGCACACCAGAGTAGGTTCCGCATGTATCAAGACAAGTCCTAAGTGAGTGGAGGGTAGAGGAATCATTGATAGTCTGGTGCTGGGAAGTTATCTCGTATTGTTGTAACAGCGTAGATGTCCCCAGCACCATCGAACAAACTGTATTTATGCAGTATACCTGTAACGCCTGTAAAATAACCATGTGACATTGTTGATTTATCCAAGCTCAAATACTTTTTGTCATACAAGTTTCAATAAGTATAATGAAATTGTAAATAATGACTGCTTGCCTTTTTACAGCTTTATGTGTAAATGATAGAAAAAATCGTCTTCTTTGTACATCATTATCTGACATGTGCCCGTGTTGTTGTCTGTAGGAGAAATATGCCACTTGCAAGGCCCAATGGTTCAAACAGATTGGTCTGAAAGCAGGATGCTGGGTTATGCAACCAATGGGAATGGGGCTGTTGTCTATGGAGGTCACTCGAGGAATCTCCACACAGCCCACAGATTGTAGTGATGGGAATATTAATGTATGTAATAAAGGAAGACATATTGTATGACAAATATGTTTAGCTGTGTACATTCATAGAAACTCGGATGTAACACTGACCACGATGATAATATAATACCATAATCTTAAGTCCAGTTATGCATTCATTTATGAGGTAACTGAAAATCCTTTAAGAAAACAGCTGTTGTACTCGCTCTCCTATATATGTTCTAGCTCAGAATCAATCTACATCAATTTTTTACAATTAGTAATCAGCCTTTGATAAGGCCTACTTTATATCAAAGTGCATCTCTATTTATTAACAGCAGCTAGTCATAAATTAGTTGTGTTTGTTTACAATTCGTGTAGAGGAGCACTTACACTTACATGGTACAACATTGTAAACATAAACCCTTGCATCCACTTGATAAGACAAAAACTTTGTGATATCTCATGTCTGCTGTCTGATATTGAAGAATTATTTGCTGCAATGCTCTGTTGTATATTGTTAGGAAAAGAGGTTGCATATTTTGTTGGTGAAATGTATGGATTAACCTCGTTACATGCCAACATATATACGATGAACTGGTGCACAAGTGCGATCAGACATAGCTTACCAAGCATTTTTCTGTAGCCGCCCTATGGGCAGGATGACCCGCGTGAGACCCAGACTCAGCAGTGGCATCGCCGGTGTCTTTTTCCTCTTCATTGGAGACTGAATCGCTCATTCTGGTTCGAATCTGTAAGGCACAATTAGCTCTGCCGAAGCAACGATTGTCTGTAAATTATCTGCGCCATCCCATGTCTCTTCGTCGCTCTCCTGAAGTGCTGAAATATCGAAATAACCAGTAGCAATTTTGCGCTTATCTTAGCGCAAATCGCGCCTCGCAACAAAAGCAATGCCGGAGCTGACGTCACGCGGAGGCGATTAATTATTCATGAGCTCATCGTCTCCATACGCCGGACTCATCTTTTAAGTCGAAATTCGATCCGAAAGCGCGCACTTTGACGACTGATACATAGACAGAATAGGTACTTCTGGGTTATGTTTCCGTAATCTGGCGAAATAAATGACATCATTTTTCGTGCGATAGGCACTTTAAATCGGGTGCTCTGAATCTGAATAAGTAATAACTAAACAGCTTATACCGGGTGCTTAGATCTAAAACATCCTAGTTAATAAGCATTAATGACCTTTTCAAGGAGCATACAGGTATCGTGGAGTCAAACTTATATGTTGATCTTTCGAGGTACGTGTTTCACATAACATATCGATTCATTAATCTTTCAATAAGGTGTATTTTGGAATGTATGTCATGGTAGGTTTACTAACTTATATATTTTACACATTCATAGTATCAACTTGCCCTATGACAATATTTGCTACATACATGTTAAGATCCCTTACGAATATTGGATGACCTGCATATAAAACCACGAGAAAACATAGCCGTTCGAGCACGAAATATAAGGATGAGAGACGTGGATTGATTGTGAGTTTGCTTATGACTTTTGGGGTAATCGTCAAAATTCTATGTATGTAAATTACTTTTCACAGTTACGTTGCACCAATGCCATTTCCTCCTTTACGCTAAATACATTTCGATTTAAATCACTTTGGTGATTGTTTTGCTCCATTTCATCTGCTTTAACCTATTTCAACATATGGCAACCAACCTTCAGACATAATGGTTTGATGCTACAGTGAGCATCTCCGTTCGATTATAAGAGGTAATAATCTTCTGCTTACTGCACCACACCCTGTGGCTCAATCAATGGCATCATGTTGGATCTTTGTCAGAGCGGCCTTAGTTTTGCAACCCACACTGGTAAACGGGTTCTAGCTAAAAGGACTAAGGCATTTATGGGTTGCTGCCCAACCACCACAATTATCCACACCATCGCGAACTCACCTCTTTGTTGACACTGACGCGAAACATTCACTGTGAGCGTGCGCACTAGCATCATTTAGTATAAGCTATATAATGATTTAGGTTGATCATTGAATTGAGGTCAAGGGCTTTGATAACAATAAATGTGTTTCCCACCAAATTTATATATATACGATCATTCAACTGGCATTCTATTTAGCTAATGGCATATTCTTATCTCGAACAAAGGTCCTGCCAAAGCCAATACGTTGATCTACCCACAAGCAACCCCCGATTTATAATTTGGTATGGCGATGTCACCGATGTGTTATCACTGTTGTAATGCAAAGCAGTATTGCATCGCACAGAATGAAAAAATATTGAAATAGTGCTCAGGGCTTTGTGAACCAAATTACAACTCAATTCACAAATAAGATGAAATTTCAAGTAACTTACTTGAACCCTTACTTTTTTCTTTCGCAACTCGTTCGAATATGAGTCATATGAGGACTATACTTTTGTTCTCTTTGTGTTATCTGACTCTGCAGACTGGAAATTTAAATACATAAGCACATGATCCATTTTAGCTTGATAGGCTGCTTTATATCTTGTAAAGCATAATCCACAGTTGTTATCTTTCATATGTAGAGATAACGGTCCATATATCGAGAATGTACCATCATGGAAAGTCATTATCTTCTTGTGCTTTGCTTTTATTGGTTTGTTGCTGTGCTAAGGTCACAGAATCCTTATATTTATGATTGCAATAAGCCCACCAAGTGACGCCGATAGAACGCGTACTGCTTTGGGTATCAATGTTATCGCGGATTGCACAGATGACTTTTTCAAGGTAAATATATGCTCGTATGTGCCTTTCGGGTGGCATCAAGAGTATTTCCGGCATAATATATGCGATCATGACACCCATTGTCAAGCACCACTGATGAGGCAGTAAACGAACCTGAACAATGTTCGCAATTTATTAGTCAATGGTCAATGTTAATTTATTAGTTTCATAATGTTCAAAATGCAATACGCTGGTGCGGAAGCGCTCCTGCATAATTCATGCATCGATATTACTTTGTATGCATGTGGTGCGATCTTCGCCCATAACTATGATATTATTCATTACCATCATCAAAACGTCCCGTGACGAAACAGCAATATCCTATTTGAGTTCCGCACATAGGATAACATAATAGGTATATACAAATTTGGTTCTCATCCTTCGAACAATGTCATTTCACCCATGAATCATGATCACAATATGTTCAACTCAGCATGAAATGTATTGCCTCAATAAAATACGTGAGTGGCAGACTTGGGAAGGTGAAACCTAAAATAACGTTTATAGCAAATTATGGACATTAAAAACTTTCTCCTTTTTGCACGCTCTTCGTTTTACTTATGAGATCATCTGTTTTTGTTTTGTTTTTGTTTTGCTTATTTTCTACGAACAGTCTATATATTGCACAATATACAGCTTTTCAAGCTCATTTCTACCGTGCGAGTTTCCAGTATCGGTCGACGGCTTTGCAATGACGGTCGAATCTGTTCGTTTATGACAAACACCGATAGAGCACAATCCGTCTTAGAGCTTCAATCTTATCGCAGCCTGAAGAGACTCCTTGCGTCACAAATCTAGGAGGACATATGACATTCTCGGGGTACTAAGGCTTATGCTTCATTACACAATTTTACTCATATATTCAGAAATACTGCATGATCTCCCTTTAAATACTACATATGTGACAGTGGACAGTGAACCTATTAACAACGATCATTGGAAAATGGACGATAAAAATGTTCGCAGTGATAATTAATAGTGGCGATAATTTCATCCTGGCACAGACAAGATGATTCCCCTAGATATATGGCTATTAAAAACTTGTGGAGGTGCACTAATTGAGTTATCTAAAGCCAAATCGTTCTGTCTGTCATCGGTGCAAAGAAACCAATTCCTCTAGCATTGGCTATTTGTCTCCTGGACGTTTCTTCGACGTATATAAGTATGTTCTGTCAGTCCAAGGATTGAACTTACAGGTTATGAAGCGAATGTTGGTAACTACATACATAACGGAATGTATTTCCTTGTTTATATTGGCCTCCTTCGTGATGGCGGCTAACATACGGCTCTAACCAAATATTGTTCACCCAGCAACTCGTATATAGTGCAAGCCAAGGGTATAACTTGCCTATTAAGGACGATTTAACAATTCATTTAGTTCCAGGTCTGAAGACGTGATTCGGGGCCTAATTGATGTTTAGTGGAACACTCGTTTCGTCACATTATTGACACTCAAGTTATCATCCTTAACTTTCTCCATTAGTAAATTGAGCATTTTTGAGAGAATGTATCAACCAGTAATTAAAAAAAGCCGATCGCCGAAATTTTGGGAGCCATCGTATTAATGGCGGCCGGTGGAATACGGTTTGTATTGCATTGGTATACCCATAATTTTGTCATTTATAAGCCATACAGTATATATAAGTATTATACATATATCTAAATATATAGAATTGATAAAAGGTCGATCTCAGTTCCGAAAATTATGCATTTACCTCAGTATCGACAGTGTTTATCCTTGTTCATTTCTAATTTCTAGTGTGTAGATTTTCTTTGCATTCAATTCGATATTGCTTATTACACCCCTCAGCTATGCCACAATCAACCTCTACCACTCTAGACGAATCAGCTCAATCGCAGTAGGCTCTCTTCATTGTCTGTAAGTAGTTTAGCATGAGACCATTAACAACTATGAGGATCAGGAAAAATGCACTTTCCGAAATAAACATAATGCTTTGTGTTCATATGTGTGCAATGTTTATTACATTTGAAGTGTTCTCCGTATGATGCATAACTGATGTTACAATAGACAAAGTGTGAACTTTAGCTCATACTATTATTTCATAAGGATCTACAGTCATTAATATATGCGCCCATGTACCAACTTCTTGATTTATCACAAACGTGTTTGTGTGCTATAGGCGGGAATTTGCTTTCTCACCGGGAAAGCACCGACATGTTTATGACAGCAGTTTTTATCATCAATGAATGGAGCTATGCAATTCAATATCGCGGCTCAGGTAGGATACCTTGACGATTGTCATATTTTCTTGGTCCATCAGACATCAGAGCGTAGTCACTGCCTTATGTCATCTGGGTGTATTCTGCTCTTTACTTTGGAATTTTTATATAATTGAATCGCCGTGTCGTGTTGGTTTCAACTCTCTGTATAGAAGGCGTATAATTTGTCAATAAAATGAAAACAAAACCGTTCATGGCCATAGTCGCCAAAAAGGGCCTTACATTTTTAATAAACAATCACAAAGAAAATAAACTGGTTCACACGACTATATTCGCTCATTCTTTATACGTGACATTCCGAACTACACAACGACGACAACAGTGATTGTCATATGTAGGAATTATGGTTTGATTTGTCAGCTTTTTGGCAGACCAAGAGAAGCCTGCACTTTATATCGCTTAATTGATTCAAACTACAAAACATTCTATTGGTAGACCTAACCACTAGATGAAAGTGCTTTTGGGTGCTGCCATCAAGGTAACCTGATACACATTGGTCACACAGCGAACACAATACCTAAATTATTGAGCCAGTAATTCCTTCTGTCAATTATTATACGTAAAGAGCCATTGATATGCTTGGAACACGTTCAGATGAATCGGTAGAACATATGGCCTAAAAGCATGTCCCATAATTAACTTTTTACTAGCGCATCGATATAACGCGCGATTCAACATTTTGAAGAGAATTTCAGGGCATAACGAGTGTAAAGGTTGGGTTTTTTTGTGACCTAGATTCAGTGCGTTCCAGTCAGTTGACAATGGCCACCAATCACTGGGAGTGGGGGTGAGAACAGCTGTAGAAATCCACCTACAAAGAAGCAGAGGAGTGTTTGCACAAAAAAGAAAGAGAGTAAGTATTCAGTTATGTAAAATATTGAGGCATGGTTTTTTTTAAATTGTGGGATGTTAGATCATTTGGAATATGTCATTAAATTTGTAAACAATCTTGAATGTATATTAAATGATGATACACAAATCACTCTCCCGCACAAACATCACAAGCTTTTATCAGAAATTTTGCACCAAGCACGTGGAATTTGAAATGATTATGGTAACGCCGAAGGTGACCGTTAAAAACAGTTGTGTATTTGTTGTTTTGTTACTATTTAAAAATCATTGCTGATTTTAAGAGCGACTAAGAGGAACGGGTGCCAGACAAGACTGCTCCAGCAGACATGTCTTCTACTGCCACGTCTATAAGATGAACTGAAGTAAGTATATATCACGGCAATCACTTGGGCTCCTGGTTACTAATTTTGAGTGACATTATAACCTTATGTAACACATGAATTATTTGTTTTAAGTTCGAGGAGGTCACTGGTGCCGCATGTCGGGTCAGCATCAAACTTTCGAGAAGAAGTAAAATGACACAGACCACAGACGAGAGGCCAACCATCAACCATCAAGACAGCCGATGCTAATGTCCAATGTGACTTACTTGTCCTAGTTCCATCATTACTTGAACAGAAGGATGAGGAGGAAGACCAAGAACAGCCTGACTGTTACAAGTTACCCGAAATCAATCCAATTGTCCCGTCACAATTGACCAAGTAAATGGTGACAAAATTAAGTCTGTCTGTTGTGATGAAGCGACTCTCCTCTCGATATCCTAGATACGCACACATATATACACAAACACATCTCATTACTCTTAAAACCAGCATGCTGTGCAATGAACGTTTCCTTGACTTATGGAACCTCCATGCACCTCGGACACTCTATAATTGTTGGCATGGACTGGCCACAGTGACACCTGCTAAAATAACAGTGGTTGTTAATGGTAGATAGTCCATCATAATTGACGGGTAGGCACACCTCGTAATATTAATTTATGAATTTGCATTCTCAGCACATCGGAAAATGCTTGCTCCATGTAGATATAGATCATCGTAAAAATGAACAACTTACTATGCAAATAGGGAAACTAGAGGTATTAACCGTATAACGAACGATTCCTCTTCACTCGGAATCGCCCGATATCACATTGGTTTTAATGTCAGTTTCATGTGGTTTTGCCATCACAAGTGGATTCTATGGAATCTATACTCAATGGTTCAAACCTGTAGGGTTGGTTACCATAATTTTTATTTGAAGCTTGCCTCTCTTTCTTCGTCGCTATTTTTTTTACAGAAGTGGTCGTTGACGCTCATATTCACAGAAATATCGCTTTCCAAATCTACCGCCTCCGAAGTGTTCGCTATTATTGTGCATTTTGCCACTTAATCAAGTCCTCTGATTACTTTACAACATGAACGATCGCCGTTTCGCTTCACTGCTCGGAAAATCCGGACTTCTAAGCATGATTTCTCTGAGCTTTCAAATACTGCTTCTATTCTTTTGAATGTATTTGCCAAACTAGATCGATGGCATTTCGTTACCTCTTACAAAACATGCTTCGCTTAGTTTGTTTGTGAGCTATCAACGACTATTTATATGAAAGCAATTTGGTATTGTCGTTATTGTTCATATCTGGGTTTCCATTTTCAAAGCCTTTTCTTTCCTTTTCCAAGGCATTTCACATAACGATAAATAATAAATATAATGGTGAGAAATGAACATTTTTCCTAGTGACATCCCGCCCAAGTAAAAGCGTCATTCGGCCCTGGCAAAACGGGGCAGTTACCTTTCGTTGTGTGTGTTATGCGTGTGCGTGTGTGTGTGCGTGTGTGCGTCTGTCTGTGTCTGTGTGATAGTTCAAGGCACTGAATAACGAATGTGGGATACAAAACACCCCCCCCCCCACCCTCCTTCACCATTACTCGTTGATTCGGTAGCAACAACTACCAAGGCCCCGCGAGGATTTAAGGAGCAGATTAGGCCAAGAGAGTCGATTTTGTGAATGAACGCCAGAGGAAAGGCATGATATACGCAATTGTGTTTTGCCTTGCACTAAATTTGACATAAAGATAGGGGATCGACGTGGCCTCTAACATTTGGGTTATATCACGACGTTGAATCATGGGGATTATGATGATACTTGGACTAAACATAAGTGTATCACAGGCTATATTTAACCAGTACATCGTCAAATTGAGGATGGGCAACTAGGCTGGATAATCCATCAAACATCATGGGGATTGCTCTTCGCCATAAGCGTCCTGTTGTCGGTCAAATACTCTCCAAAGGTCGATAGTTGAAACCGCAAAGCAGTGTGGTCACATTTCATTGCAGTTAGCCGTGCGTCAATACTTTTAGACAACAGTATCACAACCTACCAGCAACGGCCAATTGCCACAGTGCCATGTCGCTCCGTTCACATATGTACGTTATGGTCACTAAATATCCGTCATTCTAGCTCCAGTCATGTTCAAATTACAATAATCATAAAGCCAATTAATCATCACCCAAAGCATAAGACGAACAAAATAGACAATCAAGCATTATGGAGCAGATTATTATGGAACATATGCCAAAGGTTTCAAACTTACTGCATAATATACTATCTGCGATGCCTTCATCCCCTCCACCTACCCGCACCCCTCACCATATACATTACTTACCAAATGGCATGCCACATTGATTTGTTACGATCCATCGAAAATCAGATATCTGAACAAATTATCTGATAAAACACATCATAGGTCGTGTACCAGCATTGCCACTGCAGTTAAGCTTGTGAATTAATTAGTTATCTGGGTTCCCTTGGACGATTCGTGTTGCTGCGTGACGGAAAAAGGGACATTTCCTAGCGTCTCTATCCCTTTATATTCACTTTGTTCTGCTGTGTCTTAGCTCAGTCAATGTCCAGAGAATCAGAAAAGTTACAACACTGAGTACTTAAAAGTCACGATTGCATAAATACGGCTAGCGAGCTATAGGCTCCAAAAGTTGCAATGCTTGATGTGCTCATCCAATTAAGTAAGTCAATCCATTAAATCAATTATTGGTTTGTGGCATATGCGTAACCGTGATAGATTGCCACTTAACATAAGTGGAAGATACGATGAAGGTGATTGATAACGTCTTGTAAACCTAAGCTGTAATTGTATCAGAAGCTTTCATTGCAATACGTCATGGTCAGCAAGGCTTTTATTATATACCCTTGGAAGATACGTCAAATATTGAGTAATACTTCAGCGATACGAGGAATAATCTTCTTGAAAGATCAAATTTGAATTGAAGAAGGGTTATCCGGAAAAAGCAACGTGCATGATACGGGATACACAACTATTTGATTGACTTATCTCACTTCGTAGGCAACCTAGCATCCTCTGTAATGATACTGACCAGGATTATGTGTTCAACATAATGTTCTCTGAATATGATATTTCACAAACAAACCGAATGAAAAAGCGAACCAAATCACATAGCAATTGACAGATGTGGATGCGAAAAGTTGCGTCCAATGGGTGAAGTTCTAACTTAACAAACTCTTTTTACATTATTAAACACATGCAAACAGATTTTAACGGAAAATTGGTCCTCATCGCAGCAGTTTAACATGGGGTTGGCTGTGTCACACACGCAACGAATTATATGTGTGTAGCCTAGCATTGTAGTCTAGTTGGGTATTGTATAATATATACATGAAGATATGTATATATATATATATATATATATATATATATATATAGATATATAGATATATATCTATATATATTATATATACATATATATATGTAATATATACATATAGATATGGATATATCTCTATATATATATAGTATGTAGACATAGATAATAAATATATATAGATATAGATATAGAAAGAACATATATATATATATAGAGGGATATATATCTATATAGAATATATATATATATATATAAATATAAGATAGAAGATATATAATATATATATAATATATATATATATATATAGATATATAGATATATATATATATATATAGATATATATAGATATATATCTATATACATATTATAGATATCTATGTATGTATATATACATATATGTAGATGATATATATATGTACATATATACATATACAAATAAATATATATATTTATATAAGATATATAAATACATATATATCTCTCTATCTCTATATATATATGTATATAAATATAAATCAAATAATATATATATATATATATTATATACATATATATATATATATATATATATATATATATATATATATATATATTCACATATATATGCGGTGTGAATAGGTAATACACATACATAAATATACATTCATATATACACAAATATATATATATAGCGACATATATATATATATACTCATATATATAAATATATATATATGTACATATATATATATATATACATATATATATATATATATATATATATATATATCTATATATATATGCAATATATTTATATGAAATATATGAATGAATTAACAGAAATATATATATAATTAAAAATATATATATACAATATGCACTTCTTTAAAAATGTATATATATGTTTATATTGCATGCATAATATATTTACATATATATATGCATATATATACATTGATAAATACATATATTTGTTCACACATATATATGTTAGTATACATATTTACATATACATGTATATATATATATTTATATATATATATATATTTATATATATATAAATAGATATATATATATATATATATATATATATATATATATATATATATATATATATATATATATATATATATATATATATATATATATATTTAGATATATACATATATACATATATGTATGCATGGAATAATCAGCGGTATAATTAGCAGGAACCATTGGGTATTAAATAACATATACACATAGATCATAGATATGTACGCATATATATATATATATATATATATATATATATATATATGTGATAAGGTAATACATGTACACAATTACATATACATGTACACAATTACATATATATATATACATATATATATATATATATTTAAATATATTTATATAAATATATATATAAATTTGTACATGTATATATATATATCGATATGTTTATATATATATAATATAGCATGTCATATACATGCATATACATACATACATATAGATAAATATGTATATTTGCATATATATGTACACATATATATGCAATACTTATATGTAATGCTTATATGTAGATATATGAATATATACATAAATATATATGGAATTATATATATACAAATATATATATGTATACATATCAAAAAAAAACACGCGTAGAGATTTCCGTGTATGCCTCTTGCTCCAGCTTGTCTATTAGGCATTGTAGGGTAGCCATTGTAAGGTAGCCACAGCTAATAGGGTCGCTACATATTAAACATATTGTCAGTAAGTGTACACGTTATTTGGGCACTATCGTATGCAACCACCCAAAGCCCACCTGAACAAAATTTCAGCAATAGCTCCAGAGACGTATCCTGCAATCTGCTCTGCTACGCTGCTACCGTGAATGGCACACTTTTTCAGCATGTTTCCATTGAGGGGAACTTGGGAAGGCGTGTTTTGCTTAATCAGTTAATGTGCCTATCGCACGGTTATAGGTACTTCGCTAGAATCAATTCATAACGTGATCAATAAACGCAACCCGGTCCAAATACCGTCGCATCTGATCAGTTCAAGCCCGAATTTTATGAAGTGTCTGCTCAAATTAGCGCGCACAACGATCGCTGTGGCAGCCATGATCGAGGTCAGGCGTGTCACGTCAGCAAAGTGAGCCCGTTCTCAGAGACGCAGGGTGTTCCACGTTGTTTACATTGTAATTTGTCGGAGTTCGTCTCTCGTTTTTAGATATTTGATCGTTTTCAACCATCTTGTGACCGATCGAACACGATGGTTAATCATTGTTGTGTCGAGAGTGGCTCGCGTACCAGTCTGGACGGCGCGAGCTTGTTCAAGCTTCCTGATACGGACGATCTAAGTAGACAATGGACCTACCAGGTACTGCGCTCATGAGATAAATAGCCGGGCCCGGGCAAGTGGTCGATTCATTTCACCGGGTGGTGTTTTGAGCAGGCACCGCAACTTAGAGAATAGCTTGGTTCGATAGTCTACCACATTTTAAACTTGATTTGAAGCCAGATGCCGCACGTACTCTTTGGCGAAGGCCTCAGCTGTCAGGGAAACTAGAAAGGATGGTGAGACAAGTGATCCCCTCCTCCAAAAATGTAGACCTACCTATATCAAGTAAGAGAATCGATGACCTTCTTGTTGCATTAATATTTAATAAAGAGTCCCTAATGCCATGTCTTGTTACGAGGATACATTATATTTCGAACACGCAGCTAATTCATGGATCTATATAAATTTGATAATTCAGAATATTGATTTAGCCACGAAGGCAAGGAGTGGTTGTGGCCACTGAACAATTGTTGTGTATATAGTATAGAATAGACCCTGGGTGCTTGTTTGTTTTTCTGTGGCTAGCTATCAAATAAGTTATGGTTGAAAAATATATATGTCTCTGGATGTTCAAGGGGCGCATGTCAGATAGCTGAACCTAAACAAACTCCTGGTACTTAAGACAATTCAGCGCATCCTTCTGACTCCATGGATGACTGCACCCAATGGATGGAAGCCAATCCTTCACATTACTATGGTTGACCCTGACAGCACCAGTGCAGGTACAAATGGCTGGAACCAGAAAATTGCCCTGCCGAAACAACCATGGCCTGCAAATGATCTGTGCCATCGCGTGTCTCTTCGCTGATCTCCAGAAGTGATGAAATAGCGAAACTACCAGCAGCTATTTTGTGAGAATCATTCATGAACTCATGAACATGCGGCGCGTGGCAGCCTTTCTTGATCCCAGCTCCTCTGCCCCAAACACACACACACATGCGTGTGTGTTGCCTCGAGATCGAAAGCAACAGGGGCGAGGTTGGAGCGGCTCGGGATGTAGCCTTCAGTCATAGGGCACGTAGCTACCCGGACTTAATAAACGCCCTAGATGCTGGTTCGAAAAGCAGAAAGCGCCTGCAGCACAACTACGTACACGAGTGGCGTGCTCTACTTACGTAGTCGCGCTGCAGGCGCTTAGCTGTTTTTCGTGCCAGCACGTGCGCTTTGACTAAAGGCTACGCCGAACGCGGCACAAAGCCAGCTAGCCTAAAGTTTACAGCAAGGTAACCAGCGTAGTTATCATAAATTCAGCACGAGTCGGATACCAGCGATAATCTTTCTGAAGGGAAATATTTTCGCCGTCGACCATAGCGCGCACTACGTTCAGTCACGCATTCTTGCGTGCGTCTAAAAAGTCGCAAAAATTATGCCTTTATCAAGGAGGACTCAAAAATCATCAAGTCAACTAAGTTTGTTTTCTGTTTGGCGTTTTATGCTGATATCCTTGATGATCTTTCGCAGCTGTCTCAAGTCGAATGAAACACCAATCTTCAAATGTCGGGCAAGCACAGAGGCCACTCGGAGTTCCATCAGAGAAAAGCAGACCAAACTGAGAAGATGCTGTAGCAGGTAATTTGAGAACTCAGCAAGGATTAATTCAGGGGACACTGAGGAAGGAATGTGACGATCCAGACCACCATAATTTCTACAAACTTGCTGGAGATACCTTTACCAATATTGTCAGATGTGTAGACTCATGATTCCGCTCATTTGCAAAAGATGATGTCTTTGTTGCATTCGACATTCTTGACCCTTCCAGAAGCGACAAAGAATCCCTCATGGACTTTGGTAACGATCATGTTCAGATCCTCACTGACCATTTTCAATCGCTTCTCATCTAACAGGGTTGTGAAATCATCAAAATTCACTCATAATGGACACAAATTCTATCACACATCAGCAGAAACCACACTCATCTTCCTGCACATAAATTGCGGCAAAAGGTGATCGTGTACAAATTAGACGAGTATTCAAACTTCCTCCATTTGGTTCCCATCCTGCTCATGTGCCCCATAGCCAGCGCACAAGCGGGGCGACATTTCTCTGCGTTCAAGAGGATTTTAGGTGACTGGCGCCTGACACTTGGACTGAAAACAATAGAAACCTCGGTGCGAATTTCCACGGAAAGACCAGAGCAAGATGACTTCGCTCCTGAGTCAGCGGTTGACAGATGGTGCCTAAGTAGCACCAGATCCAGACGGCCGTATACGAAACCCCTCCACAAAATGACAACCACCTCATCTGACGTCTTTGAAAGTCCACAGACTCCAACAACTCTGATCTGGACATTGATGATGACTCTGATGAGGATGACCTGTCAGATAGTGACTTTTAGATGAGAGCTGACGTTAAACATACAACAATGTAAGTGGTGCTTCAGGTATGATGCATTTCCCAGGCATCTGCAAACGCACTGTACATTGCAACAAAAAAAAATTTAATTATTTTCTTGCAACTTAAATTACCGATTGAGTCAACATTTTCACATGTTTATTCTATGCATGGGATACACCAAGTTAGGAGACTCGATGTAATTAACAAAAGTATACCTTACTTAAACCTTTACCATGGTACAGCCGTCTTATACATACATATATATATATATATATATATATATATATATATATATATATATATAGAGATATATATATATATATATATATATATATATATATATATATATATATATATATATATATATATATATATATATATATATATATATATATATATATTATATATATTTGTATGTATAAATCTAAGTATATATATATATATATTTACATATATATTCTATATATATATATATATATATATATATATATATATATATATATATATATATATATATATATATAATTATAGGGATGATAACTCAATAACGAAGATATTACAGATAAAGAGGTGCAAACGATGCAATGTTGCATTCGTTAGGTGGTAGATGAACATTTTAACAGTTCGCGGGTCTCTCTGCCGCTGAGAGGTATTGAGACACGCTCTTACCGTTGATTACACAGTTCTCTAAATAGCTGAAAATGTTACCATTTAAATCGGAGGTACATGATAACTTAAACAACTCAGTACTACTGCACTGATGTGCTTATCAGATAGATAACTATTATAGTAATCATCATATTTCATCATAAACATTGGTTTGTCTGACATTATCTGCAGCATTGGAATGACCCTCATTTAAGAGCATAAAAGCTAGTCTGATGTATTGACACCGTCAACGTACCATCCGTAACTTAACCTATAGTAGTGAGTGCCATATTAGAAATGGAATGTACGCATGTGACCCATTTGTGCTTTACTGTCCGCTGGGATCGTAAATATCACTTCGTACATTCACTCAACCCAGGGCAATCCATTTTCATTTGTCATCGAACAGCACGCAAGGCGTGGGCCACAGATGGAGCGCTCAACATGAATTAAGTAATATGCGTTGCCGAAGTGATAATAATGACGCTATTTGCACCATCGATTGTCATCCTTACAGTACCCTTATGAATCCTCATTATTCGTCATTTCTGAAGAAGTCATCACCAGGCGGATTTCTCATATATGTACATATGAAATGTCCTATTTGTTCTACAAGTGTTCGTCTTACCAACACAGAACAGCGCGTACATATATCAAAAAAGGCCTAAATTATGCAATCGCTATATCGGAACCTGTTATTGTTTGTATTGATGTATATGTTATAATATGTAAAAGGGTCATAAAACGACATTTCAGAAATCATGCTGCTTTAGCAGCCCTACGAGACACAACGCCCGTCAAAATCATTGATAACGGATATATGACTAATGAACTAGAGTAAAAACTTGTACATCTCCTGGTCGATATAACCGCTGTATGGGATTTTGGAGTTAGTGGGTTAGGTCGTTAGAAGTGGAGCTGCAGTGCATTTGCAACCACTGTTTGGGCAATAGCTGTCGGAACGTCACCAGCTTCCATTGTTACACGTTTAATAAAACTGAAGTCCCCTGGTATATATCCCCGTCTATTATCCAAGCAAACCCATTGGCACCAAAGGTGATCAGTTCAAAAGTTTGAGGAGTTGGTAATTTACATTTAAATAGCTGATGCTAGGTTAACCTATTTGGTATTCACAATGCATTTCCTTAAAAATGTAATAATCAGGCTTGAATTATGAACAATAAAGCTATATTGAACAGTTGGCAGCTGATAAATAAACAAATAGGTCAGGACAATTTTAACTCAAATTGATACCAATAAATAGCAATAAATATCGCCATGCGTGCAGTGCAAGTATGCTGTTTTCCTCTCAATTATTCACATACCAAAACACTTGCATTTACATTGTATGCCAGCATATACATCTACTAGCCAACTTGCACATACAGGCGCTTAATATTTGTCTTCTTTGGCAACTTGGGAATGACTCATCACATCATCTCTGAGCCCCCCACACTTATTCGGATTATCTGTACAATACGTCTGGGATTCGTTCATTTTTGCCTCCTATGTACAACGTTGGAATCAATCGGATAGTTTGCATATGCATATGGTTTGAATTATTAGTCTACATCAAACATTTCGCATTGTAAGGCTTTCAAAACGCAATGAGTTTGTACAAAATAATGTGTATATAGAACTCGTGGACAGATACGTAACATTTTGAACAGCATATACGTGAAGTGATCAAATAAATGTTAGGGATCTTGTTTGTATGATATCATTTAGTGCAGAGCACCGCTGACGGAATTTGTATCCTTGGCTCCTGCATTTGTATGCATGTGGTCCATTATTTGAAATTCTGTCAATAAATGATTCCGGGGAAATCATAAATCTAGAAGTGCTATATTTGTACCAGATAGGATACTACGAGAGTCAAAACTGAAATGAACTTTCACACCCGCGCCCGTTTTGCATAGATACGGGAGAAAAGGTGTGTAATTTAAAAGCATTGAGAATAACTTTAGACGATAAGTAGCACCAGTGCAACAAAGAAGAGTAATTAGCCCTGAGGTCAGGCGCTATGGAGTCTATCTACAGCTAACTTAAATTGCCCTGTTAGCTAAAACCTCTCTCGAGGCCATTCATTCAATACCTGCGTTACATAACTGGTGTGCAGTTCTCTCATTTCAACTTTTTCTGTCAAATGAAACAATATACTTATAATTGATAAGGGAAAAAGTATGAAGTGAATAAGTCCACTGTAGTTGGGTGATATTCGCCTCAATGATTGCTTCGAATGTACGATGCCAACTCATGCAGCATATCTTAATGAACTAACTTGTCAATCCACTCTGTTACCCGTTCAGTCGACGTCTTTAGATTCCTTTCAGGCATACTCAACTCCTTAAGTAATTGGCTCACTGCACATAAACCAACGCTCTTGATCTTTTTTTCCATTTGCAGATTGATCAAGATTTTTATTGCCATTTGGAAATTTAATGATAGATAATCGCTGAAAATACCGAGATATAGTGTTGCTGAGACACACTATGGCTTATAACTACCAGCCCAGACATAATTCTGATTGTTTATAATTGGCTTAGCAAGGTTTTTGACTTTCATAAATAACGAATTCGAAATAAACCGTTGTTCTGTATATAAAGTCCAGAATAAGAAATGCTTGTTTCAAACATATCTTTCATTAATTTCCGAAGCTGATGCTGATACCGAGGATTCTGTCTGCTTATCCATATTGAAATCTGATATTGTGGATTATTGTATTTTCTTTGCATCCAGTTCGATTCACATCTAGAAGCTCAATCAATTATTATCACTGACGCCAAAACAGCATTGCCGCTGTGTTCTGCATTGTCGTAGCGAATGGGGTTCATTTTAATGTGATGGCTATACATCATGCTGCTCTAAATTTGAGTGGTTTCAGCATGACGCATTAAGGATGTTGCAGTTAATGTAATACAAGGATATCGATGCACGGCTGTGTTGACAACAATCGCTGATCCACAATCTTGCCAGCATGAAAATGAGTGTCAAGAACTTGCCTTCTATGCTTGTCATCTGGTTGACACTTGCATGCTGATGATACGCTCGGTCTCTGCGAACGAATAGCATTACTCTATTTATCAGCTGTTAAGGAGCAATAGCTATTCTCTTTAACTACGAGAGCACTTGCAGGCGTGTTTCGTCATCCACAGCATTACGTTTTTGATGGAATTGTCAGCGCATTGCAAGACCAGAAAGCAGCACGAGCTGTGTGTCTTATTATGCATTACATCTGAAGGCATTGTAAAGAGTTGTTGCCTGCCATGAAGCTTTTGCGCATGTGACAGGAAACATTGCATTTCTCATAAATCAATTCGCGATAATGATTAGAATGATTACTCTGGAATATGTATTGGCAACTCTTTTTTCGGCTTGCCAGATATTCACAGATATATACTTTATATGTCCTGTTTTGTGGCATTGAAATTGTACCGACATCGCTTTATCCAAGACATTTGCACTGTTGTGTATGTCAAATATTTCAAACCTTCGCCGCCAACATGATCAATTAGTGTTTAGTTATGTTCATGTTGAACTCGTGAATTATGTTCTAATCATTTGTTAGGTTATTGCCAATGTGCCAATTTACCTTCTACTTACTTTATCTCTGGTGGGAAAATTGTTTATTAACTGAAATTTTGCAGTTACAGCAGTGACTAAATGATGTATAATTGTCGACGCACTTAATGATAATAATAGCATCATTTATTTCGCACACATGGTACAGATATTCTATGACGATCAAGTTCAAGTGCAATGTTGTCTGTAGATCATGATAATGAGATGCTAAATCTTTCATGCCATATGATTTCCTTGAGTTCTACTTAGTAAGCTGTTACCATATTGTCTTCTAATGTTGTATTTGGATCATTAACAGTATCTGTCAGGCTGCGATATTGTCTTTCAAGCTGAAAATTCTAATGCAATGATGGGTTATCCTTTGTACTTACTTTCGGTCGTCATATTTTGCTATTATGGATTCCGAGTTCAAGGTATTCCTTTTAAGATGCCTTGGATCAATTGAGGGATTAGGACATAAGCATTACTTAGAGACATCCTTGGGGGTTTTTTTACGTTCACTATGATGCATTGTACGAGCTGACCATCAATTAAGCAATTCGTGTGTCATGCAGACGTTCACTATAGCAGCTGTTTTGCATCAGTGTTTATCAGCTTTCATACAGCCAGGACTATTGTTAGTTAGGAGAGACATGTCTGCTTACTGGTACTTTTGTCAGAATTTTATTTCTTTGTACTCTTCAGCTTACACCCCTGACAGAAACACCATATGAAGATAGTTTCACATGCTGGCTTTATGTGCATTATGGTCATAGAGCACAATGAAGTGTTGCAAAATGCAAAACAGTGGCTACTTGCTAATTTCCGACGCAGTCTACGTTTTCTGTGGAACTCGATACGATATTGAAATGTAAAGCCCATTTCGATGTCATTATAATAATAATAGTAATAGTTTATTTCAGGCACAGGGCCCATAGTAAACAGGACATGCATGCATGTAAGCGTTCAATACAGTGCATACAAAATACGGTACCAATGGGTCCATATGGCACCAGACCGTACCATGTGACAATCATTCAAACATTTTATCGGAGAGTTCTATCCTCCTTATAAATGCGTAGGTCGATATTTTTATATATGCATGAAATCCTGAGATACTGTTTGAGGCGAACATATGACCGGCACTGTCTCTTTTTGATACACCCAAAATATTTCGATACATGTTTTTGTAAGCAATTCTAACTTTATCAAGCGATTTTTGCCATAGATATGGACGATAAAGTATGCTGCAGTAGGTTTGACAAATTTTAAGTTTTACATGCAATGAGCATTGGGAGAAATTTTGTTTAAGACTGTTTGACCGACAATATAAAACTCATTTGCCTCAGCATGTCATCGTCATCATTGGAATTTGGATTTACCATAAGCCCTAAATATTTCCATTGTTCAACATACTGCAATTGCATATCATTCACCGATACTATTGGACAGAACAGTTTGCGGGTCTTTGGTTGAGTCACAAAGCAAACAGATTTCGATGGATTGAACACTATATCATGTTGAGCTCCGATTCAAAGGTCCAGAAGTTTGGCACATGGCGACATCAGACATAGATCGTCCGCATAAAATACATGGTTGATACAAATATCCTTAATATAACACCCGGTGCAGGATTTCAACAACAGACTTGAAAGATCATCGACATACACATTAAATAATTTAGGGGATACAATTCCACCTTGTCGAACGCCATTAGATACAGTAAAATATCGAGACGATTCACTATCCCACTTATCACAGATTAACTGTTTCTGATACCAAAACATTAAAATTCTGACTAAAACCAATGACATGGCACGGTTGATGAGCTTTTTAAACAGCAACCAATGATTGACCTTGTCAAAGGCATCTACACAGGGCTTCCAAGATCTTTATAGTATTGTATTATGCTCTTGGCAGTATAAATACATAAATCCGTTGAGTGACCGGCCATAAAGCCAAATTGATTGTCGTAGGTAGTAAAATACTCGTTTGCGATATCGAGTAGCACTTATACGACAAGTTTTCAACAAGATGTGAGGAGAGCAATGGGGCGGTAGTTATTTGTATCGCTAGTATCCCCATTCTTATTTTTGATTATTGGTATAATAGCAGACTTCATGAAAGAAACTGGAAGATATCCATGCTTTAAAAAACATGAGAACAGCAGTGACACATAAACACATATGCTCTCGTCAGCATTAATAAAATGTTCAGCCGCAAGATTTTCCTCGTTTAAGCGTCCGTAATGCTCGACGAATGTGAGCAGGGGATATAACAGTGCTAGAGGTGTCAGTTTCACATTTCACCGTTTCCGTAACCTCGACCTTCTCCGGACACTCGCTCGCACTGTTGAGGAGTGTGGAATAATGGTCACGCCACATGTCGGCGATGTTTTCAGCCCCGGTACAGCCGTTAACTACTGACGCCAGTAGTATCGACCGATTTTGTGCGCATTTCACTCCTTTCCAAAACGAGGCAGTATTACCTTCGTCCAATGAGTTTGCCAAGGCATCCGCACGGGCAGAAATCTCCTGGTATTTACATTGACGAAGAGAGTATTTTGATATAAGACGCGTAAGCCTCATCAGCTCACATGTAGGACCATGTCGTGGCTTGCCCTCATTGCGCCAACTAATATACGCCCGCCTCGCCTGCGTATGCAGGTCTTTAATATAGTCATTAAGGCCAGGGACGATAAAATCGGGACAGGACTTAACTTTACATATATCACTGCATTTAGTACTGGCCTTGCGTAGCGTTTCGATATCTCGCAATACAAACGATCGGTCTGCGCCTTATGATCAGCAGAGGAACATTTTGCATCGGTACAGGTAACTGCATCCGGAAGCGCCACATCCGATAAATAAAGTTTCGACAGATTTTGATAAGCTGCAATAGTCGCTAGCGAGGAGCTAGCCCACTTGAACGTCTCCATGGGTTCTTTAAGTTGTTCATTACCAGCAGCTATTTGTGAGCTTACATTAAAGCGAAACGAAGCAGCAATTAGCAAATGATACGAACATGGTAATTTGTCTACAATGTACAAATCTGACAAAATGTTATGCATGTCATGACTGCAGATATAGTGATCCAGCCATGACGTCGACGAGTGTGCATCACAGACATATGTAAATGTACCAGACAATCTACCTAGACATTCATAGTCAGATATCACAAGATGAGATTGTGAACACATTTCGCGCAGTTCCGACTCGCGTTAAAATCACCTATAATAGCTACTTTGCTGGATTGGGCGAATTCAGACATATAATGTTTGCATAGGCTTCCTTGAATTCCATTGATTACGTTTTTAGTACACTTTCTTCTCTTTTTTATATGGGTCATTAACAATAAATCACCACCCAGTTCGGGTGAGGGTTTAAGTTCAAAAGCAAGGAAAATCATATTTGATAGCGAGCATCGGATGGAAATAACAAATTAACGCAAGTGTGCCATTTCTATACATGTGCGTTACAGACGAAATGAAAGAAGAGGATTAACGTCGCTGTCCTGGCGACAACAGCGTGATAGCGCGACGGTGATGGGATGGGGGTGAGGAGGATTCTTGGACAATGCACCAATGACCTCTTGGCTTAAACACGTGTCCCTTTATGAGACGCGAACATCCATCCATCATCTCGAGGGAGTGTGAAGAAGGTCTACCCGTAAATGACACCTTGTGTTATTGAGCAATGGTATTCTTGGCCTTAAGATTTTCTCGAATCACATTAAACAGACAGAATCAAATTAGAACAGATTAACAATACACGGGCACTCCCCTCTGTAATTTTTATACAGTTGTTACGTGTATTATGTGTTGAATGCGCTGTTTTCTTCGAATATATTTTATTTGTCAAAGCGTTGAACGCGTATACTCGTCACATTATCGCAAGCGGTTTTTTCTCATGCTTATGCTAACTGGTTGTTGAAAGACGTTCGACGGCAAACTCTCATACCACAAAAATCTTTCTCTAAATAACGTTATATGTCTTATTGAACGGCTGCGCCTTACCATGTGCAGATTATTTCACATCAGAAAATATTCACGCTCAATGTGCTGCTGTGCATTTCAGTTTGCAATGTTGTTGCCTTCAAGGCCAAAGCCTGAATTTAACGACAAGCAGTTGATACATTGTGTATACCGTGCATTATACGCCAGAATGCTATCAAGTAGGGGAAAATCATTTTAATTCGATTACGACGGAGAATAAGATGGGGTCATTATGGGGCGGTGAGGATCATGTCAGGGATAGCCGTGAAGTATTCCTTCATTAACAATGATTCTAGACCAGTACTGGCTTATATTCTTCTGGTCAGTGCTGGGTAATCAGGTCAAAGACGACCGCAGAAGGAAGTACGTACCTCGATCGAGGTACGTACCTCGTTCCTAGTACAGCGTACTTGGTTTGAAGTATGCATACATAAACATTAATTTTCTCAACTGTTTTGCAAATTGTGACACCATTTACTGAGATTCGGTTGGGTAAAATCGTGGAAACCCCCTTAGTTGTCATAGCCTCGATTTGGGACCATGTTTAGCTTTGCACGTGCACGAGAAGGCTTTCATATTCGCGTTTTTGAAAACTTTTGTTCTTGTTTTAATTGGATGTTAGGTTATTATTTAAGGCTTTACAGATGGAAACGAGCATCATTACATATGTAATGAACAATATCATTTTAGCATACTTAAGGTTTACCAGATATAGAATGGATTGTTCACAAAATCACGGGGTCACCGATCAGGTTGTATTGAAATTTACTATGCTTTATTATAAATACTTCCATAGCAATTTGGACAGTGGTCATAAGAATATTCCTCATCTGTAAACTTCATCATGGTGTTTATCCTACATGCTGCTAATAATTTAGTTTCTATCGGCCAAATCATGCCTTTAACAATATATCATGCAGATCCATATTTTGTGAAGGAGTGGAGGAACAACAATGTTTGAGGTAATTTTATTTTAGAAATAATTCTCAAGTAGCAAATTGTGTTCAAAATCACATACGTAAAATATTCGGTATTACATAATAGGATACCGAGTAATCCCCGAGTGCAGGTACATTACAAATCAATTACCAGTATTACAATGAGGCAGATAATGATAACAAGTATAGTAACGTTATGACTGTTTGACAGCTAAAGGTATACGTATGATGTTGATGCAATAAGTGAGATACATAACTATGATATATCTAGTACATGTTACACAACGCAGGATAAAGCTACTTTAATAGGTCATGACACAGATAGGATTAATTAATATACCTATACATGTACAGACATACATATTACAACAGCGAGTGTTGAATAACATAACTAGAGGAAGCATGTTCAAAAGGTGGGATGACATTGAAAACGGAAAGGGGGGCGGAGGGGTTTGGAACAGAGAGCAAATCGATATGATGTCGTTGAAATCTAATTCCGAAAGATAAAGAAGCGCTGGTTACCTGACCTTATCCGCGCTGGATTCAATTGGGACAGCCTCTTCCAAGGAGGAAAGATAAGGACTTATGCGATAACGTTTACAAATTTGACTCTGCACAAAATGCGCCCGTACCTATGTTTTCATGAAAATGGAATCCAGAACAAAATATTCTCTCTGTGTCTGTGTTGTTTGGAATGGAATATATTGAAAACAATTATTTAAACTTTCAGAGATCCAAAGTGGAAACACCACACAGATAAAATACCTATTGCATACATATCTGATGGTACTGAATGCCGAGATAGGAGAAACGAGAGGAAGAGGATAATATGTACAAAGTCTTATGAACTTGTTCAGCGGTGTAAGGGCAATATTCTGGTTGAGTATATAGACGAAAACAATAAAAGATGTGTTTATTGTTCAGAGTGGTGTGTTGCAGATATGGCCCTCAAAAGAACCGCTCCACTCAACCACTTGGATCCCATTGTCCACCGACACGAGTCACAACCCACGGCCAACAGGTTGTCCCCTATTAGTCGCCTCTTACGACATGCAGGAGGATACAGTGGGTCTATTCTACCCCCGAACCCGGTTTATTGTTCAGACGAGACCTGGTACACCCCTCACAGGAATAGCTTCTTCATTGAGAGAGTTGAAACCAACTTTCAGCGGATTGGAAGGCATCTGCACGGACTCATTACTAACGGCTGAAGGAATGTTCAAGTCTGGATAGATTTATTCACTTCGTCAATGCATGATTGACAGAACTTAGGAGCAGTATGACCATTTGGGTCACCGTGTTCGGGTCGGGATAGTGATGAGACGAGTAGTCGGGTTGACTCTGGCACTGTAGGTAGTAGTAGCCGCTTGTAGTAAATACTCGAGACTTGAATTAAGTTCTATTTTCTTTATTCGTCTCTGCTGACTGGCACGTTCGGGTTCTGATTCCTGTTGTGGGATGAATATGTCTTTGTTGGAATACTGTATCTCTGATTTGTGTGTCTTGTGGAATACTGTATGTGTGTCTGATGCTGTCGTATTTATAGTGAGAGATGGGGGTGGCGTGATGTGGTGAGCTGTGATTGGGTTGATCGGGGGCTTGGGGTCATTCGGACTGACTTATTATCAAGAGCTTTAATTGGAGATCAAACGGGACAAGTTAATTGTTAAGGGAATTGACGGGATTTGAATGTTTTCATCAAAGGGTTGGATTTGCTAAACTGGGACTATATAATTTGGAAACTGACCCGTTCAGAACATTGACTTAAAGGGATTCAAAAGGTTTACGTAAATTGGACAACAATTAATCTGGTACGAGTGAAAAGGGGTGAATTTCATTAGCCTAAATTGGTTTAGTTTTCATGTCCCGAGTGACCGAAAGGTTGTAAATCTAACTTAAACTTTTGGGAGGGATGGAGAAGTGGTGGATGTATGTGTTCGTAAATGTATGTCTGTGTGTATGCATTTGTTGGGGGGTGAAAGCAGTTTTTGTGTAATGGACAGATTATTTTTTTCCAACCGAATCCAACAGTTTTTCTTTCAAAAACACCAGGTTTCCAGTTTCCAAACATCCTCATTGTGAATGAAGGCTTTCAGAAGCACACCGTTTTGAAAATGGCATGGCCAATAGCTGTTCAATTCTGGGAAAAAAAAACAAAGTAATTCAGACACTGTCTAGTGAAATACATATCATTAAATATTATAATCAATGTTTAAGTACACAACACAAACCAGCAATTCTTGTGAGATTTTTTATATCACCCTCTATTAACAGAGTAAATCATATTTGGTTGGAATAACTGACATTGTCACTTCAAGCCGTGCACGACGTTTTGTTGATTTATATGTATACTACCGTCAGAGTGGGGCTATGTCACTTCATAAGTAGGGTCTACGAGGTTTCAAATTTCTAAAACAAATTATCTTATATAAGAACACCACCAGGAAAGGCTACATTCGACCTGCGGTTCGGTCGTATGAATCATAAGTGTCATTCTTTTATCTGTATACGATCTACTATCAGACTATGGCACCAATTCAAAAGGAAGTACACCATATTTCGATTTAAGTACGAACGCATCAACATCAATACGCCATTGTTTCAGAAAAAATCATTCAACAGGGGTGTTATATTATTAGCGATAGCTCATTAATATGCCATAGAATGTTTAATAACATATAATGTATAATAAGATGATATACTTGTAAATGAGAAAACATAGACCTTACCTCTGCCATGTTGGTGTGTGTACAAAATTTTAATCATGAATGTTGAAAAACTTGCAGTCGCTGTCGAGTAATGGACGTGAAAACTCTTCTAGTGAACGCCCGATATCGCTCACAACAACAGATTTGGTTCCAAATGTAGGCCATAATATATTTGCATAATTAAATCGTTCAAAGCCAATCACATTTCAGAAAATAATGTCATAAAATGCAAAACAGCAGAGGGCGGTGGCACGACTATCATGCGTAACTTAATCGAGGTGCGCCGTACTGGGAACGAGGTACCTACCTCGATCGAGGTACGTACTTCGTTCTGCGGTCAGTCCGCGACCTGGTAATGTGGTCAGTGTTACAGCGCATGATTTGTTGCAGCAATTAATTTTTTTATTGATATAATTTCTGCATGGATATTGTCCTTTCTGTCATATTATGATAGCAGATGTATAGCCGCATTAAATGATTGTTCCCCTTTTAGTAGTTTAGTTTTACATATCGACACTATTATGGATTATGGTTGCGGTACCAGGTACTTGTGGTACTTGTAGACCGAATCATTGCAACTGCTACTATAAATGCGAATTTATCGTGCTGCATCCTGGCATCGTAATACATTCGATAGTATCACGGTTGAATAGGTCGATCGAGGCCCATTGAATTTCTTCGCGGTCTATGCTGTTATCTCTTTATATGTAAAGATAACGGTGCACTTATCGGGGAATGAACGGCTCTTGAAACTCATTAGCGTCTTGCGATTTGTTTTTATTGGTTTGCTGCCCTTCTAAGATCAAATTCTTTTAACGCGATTACAATAAGCCTGCTATCAGAATAAACTTAGACTTATTTTTCAATGTTACTATGGGTTGCACAGGTGTGTCTGACCACATATATATGCTCATGTCAGAAAAGCAGTTTACAGTGAAGCTTCTTATTCACGATTCCTGTAGGTTGCCATAATAAATACCGTGTGATCGACTGATATACGCTATTTGTGTGATAGTAGTCTGAGAAAATACAAAAATGCGAACAGGACAAAATACGTATGACGATGGTGAGCCTTTAGAAGCATCAAGCGTGAAATATTCAAAGCTCATGGAGTATATTCGTAGATGGGTATTGTGTTATGATTGAGCGGTAGTTGGTAGGTGCTACGCTTCAGCATTTTGCCATAGAGAAATCAGGAGAAAATTCCAAATGCACAACAGTCAGTACTTCACCGAATGAGCTTCACCGTTTATGTTGGACACCAAGGTTAAGATTAGTTAAATATGTTTGCTTGGTTTCAATAAGGCAAACATTTTTCGGTGAAGCTTAAATCACGTTAGACGCTGAAAAGGACAAGTGCTTATTCTTCTAGGTAAATAAATGAAAAACTTTCCTAAACACAGTATGCACTTCATCTTAAAAGGAATCTCATGTGTCTTTTTGTTTACTCTCTAACTTATATCATCAACGAGAACATTACCCTACTGTTAAGTAAGACGTGCTACCTGAATCAATGACAATTTTTCTTACACTATCTGGTCAATTTGATTTTTCCCGTTTAGTTGATACAGACGAACCACGCAATACCCAGGCAATACTTAATGGCCACTACAAACATTTTTTTAATTAGCTTCGTCACTTGAGTATAATCAGGCCTGAGACAGTACGTATTGAGTGTTGCTTCAGGAAACTTAAATGGCCCTGTGAGCCAAAACCTCTATCAAAACCGCAAGCCATTCACGGAAGGCTTTAGTTACATTACGTGTGTGCATAACGTTGTTTCAAACAGCTGTTATGTAGTGCATTATAATAAACCGCCAGTGTTTTCAGCATTTTCGGTAGGTTTTAGCGCCATCATATGCTTGTCATGTTTTAAATTAGCAATCTGGAATATGCATTTGCACTCAACTTGAAACAGGTTGGTACCATTGTTCCTATATTGCACAATATTGCTTCATCATTCACTATTGTATGTTATGTGCGTAATCAACAGTTAACTTATGTGGAAAGGCCGTTTGAAGCAGGGAATGAGCATTAAGAACCACCTCGCCGTTGAAGTTAAGCGTTATGCATTTCACAGTCCTGTGTGTGCGATTGTTTGCAATGATCAGCCGTTTACCCAATATCCAATAATATCTTACTGAAGGTAAGGAAATTGATAGACATTATCGTTTGTGAAAATCTGCTTCTTAATGGTTGCTTTAACCCCATCGAAAAAATACTGATTGAGCACAAACTGTTCTGGGCATCAACGTTATCACTGACTGCATTGATGTGTTACTTAGCAATTCCATAGTAATGTGCGATATTCAAGGATTTGGTTCCATAAAGCCGCTATGTTTACTTTGGCTGAACGATGATAATTATGCGACAGGGAGCTCCTAAACTACAGATACAGTTTCAGAGATTGCCATGATCGTCTGCACGCATAGTTTGTACAATACAAAGTGTCAATGGAAAAATTATTATCATTATAATTTGGGACGTTTTGCTTTCTTTACCAATGGATAAGTGCACCTGGCACATTGTACTGATGTTGATATTTGTAAGCACATTCAATAAAATATGAATAACTATGACATGACTTACTTGGATGTAGACATGTGGGTATAGTACATTTTAGTTAATGGGACGTTATCATAGCATTAACAAATAAATTAAGTTCTCTGTAGAGCAGAGCTAAGTACAATTATCTAAACCTATAATTAATAAGAGAATAATATAGAGTACAGGAACCACGAACTGAAGTTGGATCGCACCGTGGTTATGTCCAATGTACATGTACATGTTGCCCTAACCAGCTGAAATATTCCATGCAGCATCTCGAAATGGTACATGCGTCTTTAAGTTATTTGTCAATCCACTTAGTTATCCGTTCTTTTGACGTCATTAGAGTCCTGTTAGGCATGCTCAGCTCATTAAGTTATCGGATCACTTGCCACAAAGCAATACTGTTGAACTTTTTCCATTTGTAGATTAAACTTTTATTCGATCATGGTTTGTTACCACTCAGTAATACAAAAAAAATGATCGTTCATTACAGAGACACTATATTGCTGATGACTTCCGGTCGTCGTCTAGCACAGCCTGCATACGGCTTGATTATAGTTAGATTGTGAATGAAATCACACAAGACAAGTCTGCTTACTGGAACTTTCGTCAGAACTTTGTTTCCCTGTACACTTCAGCTTACACCCCTGACAGAAACACCATATGAAGATAGTTTCACCTGCTGGCTTTATGTGCATTAAGGTAATAGAGCACAATGAAGTGTTGCAAAATGCTAGTTATCAATCTTCGACGCAGTCTACGTTTTCTGTGGCATTTGACACGATATTGTAATGTAAAGCACATTTCGATGTCATATCGTTTGCATAGATTTCCTTGAATTTTACTAATTATGTTTTTAGTACATTTTTTTCTCTTTTTTATTAAGCAATTAACAGTGTCTGTCATGCTGTAATATATTCTTTGATGCTAAATATATAAGAAAGAAATGAAATGCTGACCTTCCTCTATATTGTCGGTCCTCCATATATTGCAATTATGGGTGCAAGGACTTCTTTTAATGTATTCCCTTTATGTTGATGACAATAAATTAAGTGATTAGCCCTGAAACATTACTCGTAGACACACTTGGGAGCACCGATTACGAGGTATTTAACTTCCCATATACTGTTCGCAGTAAGGGTTAAACAGCTACGAAAATGATAATTGTTAACGAGCGTCTGATGGAAGAAACTCACTTACCCAAGTGTGCCATAGCTACAAATACGCACTACAGATAAAATGGAAGATTTAATGATCTTTCTTGGATAATGCACCATCGTCCTCTTGCCTTAAAACCGTTTCCCTTTACAAGTTGCAAAAACCCATCCATCATCACGTTGGAGCGTAAAGATATCACCTTGCGTTATTGAGCAATGAAATACTTAGCGTTAAGAACATCTCGAATTAAAGTAAACAGAACAGCATCGAATCAGAACAGGTTAACAATAAGCATAGGTTGTGGCGGCAACTCCACAACCCGATTTCATGACGGAGCCAAACATTCGTATAACCTCATAGCTCGATAGCGTGGGCTCTGCGGGAGGCGCCAGTGTACAGGTCACGTGACAATTTGCTGTTACGTGTGCTCTACCATTTCTGTTCATTTTTCCAACTGTGCTTGACCTTCAAGCATCGCACGTTATCTTCCTAAAAATCCTTTTCAATTCCGACCTGCGATCCTGATCTCTACTTCCGTCCCAGCTTTGTAAATAACAGCTAAACATCTTCACCAAATTGTGCCAAATAATTGGCGTTCCACTTGCTGCACACACAACTCAAGGTCGAGCAACCTCACTTACATTTGTGGGAATACATCTAGACACTACAAAAAGGACACCCAGCCTCCCCCAGGACAAGCTACAGAAATACGTTCAAGCTGTTCATGAACTTAAATCCTTGCACTTAACAACCCTGCGCGATCTACAGTCAGTCACTGGCATGCTTCAGTTTGCTACCTCTGTAGTCCGTCCTGGTAAAGCTTTCCTACGTAGTTTATATGACGTATCTATTGTAATCTCCAACCCAAATTGCGTCATCAGCATTACCTCTAAGGTAACGCAGGGCCTCTCCACATGGTTGCAGTTTCTTCAGCGCAACACTCATAAGCCCTTTCATCATTTCATACTCTTAAAGACTGCATCTGTACAGCGATGCTTTAAAGTTGGCTTTTGGAGCAACCGTCAAATCTAATCTGGCCATCTAATTTGAAAACTTTAAACATAACAGTCCTAGACCCGTATCACTTCTTTGTCCTGGTTAGCATTTTTGCCTCGAGTATGGCTAATTCATCTATAACCTTCCATTATGCCAATGAAGGTATAGTTGCCATTATCAACAAGCAGTCATCCAAACACCTACAATAATGAATATTATACGTCACCTAGTTCTAGTGCTCCTTAAGTTTAACATGCACTTCTCAGCACTCCACACTCCTGGCATAGAATTTTTTTTAAACCACGCAATTTCTCGGCTTTTGGTGGAATTCAGCCTTTTGATTCGAATTGGGATGCATTCCCAACCAACGAATATCCCCAAGCACCTCTTACCCAAAAACTTCATCGTACAGTTAACAAATTCCTCAGCAAATCCCTCAACCCACAGTAAGTTAATATATATATATATATATATATATATATATATATATATATATATATAGATAGAGATATATATAGATATAGAGATATATATATATAGATATAGATATATATAGATATATATAGATAGATATATATATATATATATATATATATATATATATATATATATATATATATATATATATATATATATATATATATATATATATATATATATATATATATATATATATATATATATATATATATATATATATATATATATATATAGCTGTGGGTGGGGTCCCGGGCGTAATCCAATGCCCGGGGCCCCTATAAAATAGCTGGCTTCGCCGAGAATCAGGGAGAGCTATCTAGCGAAGAGGCGAAGTATCTGAACAAGATTCCGAGCGAGATTCCATATAAGCTGATAAGCTAAAACTCGAATAAACCAACAAGAACTCAACTCCTGGACTCGTGTGTCTTCTCTGGCTTGTGTCCCCACTAAGGCAACTACAAGCAACTACAATATTCCTATATACGAAGGAGTGCGCAGAAATATAAATAACGAAGAAGTATAACTAAAAGGAAAATTATAGTTATAAGAAGTGTTATAATACTATTCTGGCTCATACGTTTCTTAAAAAGCCTCCCCCTTTAATTATCAGCACGAGAACCCGGGTTACACCACACCACTCTTTGGGAGGGGTGTAACCCTGATTGTAGCAATCCTTACAGCAGGGCAAGTCCACACTCCAAGTGGACTCGTCCTGTCACGAGGGGATTGTTTTAACCTGGCCTATTGTGTGGAGCACAGATGGGCCAGGTACAGAGAGACCATCTAGTCAGGGACACGATTCAGACCGCGAGATTCCCAGGGAGTGTCATTGTTGAAACTGAAATAAATGTAATAAGCAACTCTACTCCAGGACTCGCGTTATTTTCCTCTGGCTAGTCCCCACTCCAGCAACTACAGGCAGTGAGTAACTTTACAATAACGAAGAGCGTGCATAAGCAAGAAAATCTAGCTTTACATGAACATATATACATATATATATATATATATATATATATATATATATATATATATATATATATATATATATATATATATATATATATATATATATATATATATATATATATATATATATATATATATATATATATCATACGAAATACACGAAGCTGTACGGGTATCTTCGTTCAACTTATACATACACAAGGAAGATGAACGTGTCGAACGCTCATTTCGTATGCACAATGTTTGCTGCAGTAGAGGACGTCCTTGTCAATTATGCCGCTTGATCGTGTAATCCCACGGACCAGCTAAGCAGTATTACCAGGTGGTTAATTTGGAGATTATTATGATTAGCACATTATTCATGGACCCTTCGCCCGGAGCAATTCATGATAGTTCGTTGTTTTCCATAACGAATAGAGATGGGTAACTTATGAAAAGAATTGTTTCGATGGCTAGAAATATACATGTTCTAATTTGGATACGAAAATGGAACTTGCTTTGCTGATGTACCGTAATACCCATTGTTTTCATGGCCCTCCCACGGGGTATACAGTTGTTCACTGCTGCCTTTGATGTGATTTTTTAATCAACAGAACCCCACACCGCCACCCAAACCCCCTCCCTCTGAAACGTTTGGTCCATGGCCTCGGAAATATAATACTGTTTCACACAAATGAGGGGTTTTATGGAATATGAACACAAGACACGATATGTCATTACAAGCTTCAATGCATATTTTCTTTGTGATTACGTGTGGTATTGAAAGAGGGTCATTCAATAGATATATGTAACTTTGGACACGAATAGTCTGAAGCATGATCATTGTAGCAGGCATTAAGTCATGGGGACAAGTGTGACATTGGTAAAAGGAATCTGCACATGTACACAAAGAGCATAAGATGATTGTGATGTTTCTCATGTCGCACGCTGCCTTTTCTGTGAACACTGGCCTCTGAAATTGTCGATGATACAAACGAGCTCTTTCAACATGATATATGCTCGGCTTCGCGTGCCATTTCATTTTAATTGGCATTATGCCATTGACATTACAATGGTAAATTTGAATTTCCAGCCAGCCAGCCAAACAGCCAGCCAACCAGCCAGCCAGCCAGGTACTGCTAATGCATGTAATGATCACTTCTCCAAGAGCGGACACTAGTTCTAGATAATTGCATCAACAAGGTTTTATGCTGGGATGGAAGTAATTTCTGTTTAACAATGGGTTATAATTTATGCATGCTTCAACCGCGGTGCCCAATGAATCTACTCGGGCACTAAATTGAGCCTTTGGAGGCGGTCGTGTGTCTACGCAGTGAATGCGGTGAATTGGCAGGGAAGGTCTGTGTGCGCAGTTGGAACGCAAAATGACATTGACCCAACAGTGCCCTCGTCAAGAGCAACTATGCTATACTGACCGTTGCCGCAAAAAGTGATGCAATTTTAGATTACTCTCGCTATAGCACAATTATATACCATTGTGCCATGATCCTCTCACATGATGGCCTCAAAATCATCCATAATTAAGTTGATATATTTTCCACCCTTACTGCAAACGTCTTTTTCTTCATGATACGCCATGCATATGACCACAGTTAATACTTTTATATGCAATGAGTATCAAATAAAACCATCCTATTGTTTTGAAGTAATCTTCTTTTCTGCGCACCCGTGCATCTTACAGGGATAGTAAGGAACTTGTATGGATTATGTGGCCTTGGTGTAAGGAGGCGTCAATCTCTTCTAGAGCCTTAATCTTGGAGCCTTGGGTTTGAATGTTCTTTCGTGGATTTTGCAAGTGCGCATAATAGGCAATGAAAACGTGGTCCGCTGTGGACTCTCATGCCCCATTACACATCCCGAAAATCTTTGTTAATATGTCCCATTTAATTCACCCTTTTCCACCTTACCTGATACCTTGGCACGTCTCCAGAGTACAATTATGAAACTCATGCTGTAAATGTCAATGGTAGGTGATTATGACATCGAGAAAGAGCTTGTGCTGTTTAGGCCGCCCGTATATCGTCGATACGGTTGCCACGTGACCTTTAACTATGCTAGTTTACCGTTGGCTAAGATTTCGAGCTCACCTGTGCAATGTGAGATTGTGATATATGACATAGTCCATTTGTTGAATTCATCACTTTTATTAATAACCCATCGACCAGGTGACTCAATACTTATGCTCCCATCGGCGGACATTCGCACATTGGAATGGTCAGCGGGTTTGGGTCAAGTGGGTGAAGACACTTATGAGCCGCTGTCCATGCATCAAAACCACTCGAATCAATCACTGTGGCGATGTCAACTCGTTTTTGAAAATCTTAGGGTGCCATTTCAATTTCATTCTACGATTAACGTCGGATCAATTAGGAAACTGTGGTTCGAGAAATGTTAGCTTAGCTCCACTCGAAGGAGCAAGCCATGCATGTTTTATCGTGTGTCATACATACCAACTTGCCTCGTCGGGCCACGAGATGACTATTTTCAAATTTCAAAGCCTTTAAACACGTGGTGCTATATTGTGATAGTTGGTCCCTGTATACCTAATTGCCAGAGTGAAGCGTGCAACATTAACACAAGTAATGATAGATATTGTCATCCGTTGAGACCAAATTCTACTCGTAGCTGTTTGGGTGAAATATTTCAACCCATGTCGCGAACACTCATTCATGCGAAATGTGAATCATTTTTTGCATTGTCATCTTCCAAGAGATAGGTGGGCGTCTCTGAATCGTCATATAGGTATCATCTAGTGCATTGTTTTGTTGTCTTTGACGCTCAGCTATGTGTGTGTCAACGCCACGTGCGTTTAGGACATGCATATCTCATACGCACCATTTCATATACACCAGGCACCGGCTATAATATCATGCATATGCGTTACCACTATGTATATATATATATATATATATATATATATATATATATATATATATATATATATATATATATATATATATATATATATATATATATATATATAATATATATATACACCCATGTATATATACCGAGGACTTTACAACCCCATCCACAGTCACTAAGCCACAAACCCGGACGTCGTTTTGCGCGCACTTTATTCAACGCCTGTATAGTTACTGACTAGATACATTTTTAGTGCAAAAATTACACCCATCATATCATGGATACAAACTTTATTCATATATATATATATATACTGATAGATATATTTATATGCAATATATACACCATATATCATGGATACAATATTTTATATATATATATATATATATATATATATATATATATATATATATATATATATATATATATATATATATATATATATATATATATATATATATATATATATATATATATATATATATGTCATAACAATAACAGGGATAACTTGCAGGTTTGAAGAGCTACTAGCAAACATATGCCTAGTGCTGCACAACTAAATGCATATGGTAAGGAAATAGCTTCATACATTGTTCGTATTTCTGACTAGTTCATAGCACCATGTATTGCATTTTCGTTGTCAATTTAATTTCGCCTATTAAATATCATACCAAGGCCGGCATTCAATTTCCCTACATACATGGACACTCCAAATCTTGCACAACAGATCCAGAGCATGTCTATGCCCGCTATAACTAGAACAGCAGCATTTAGGCTCTATGTCATTGTTAGCTATCTTTTCACTCGCGGCCACAACACAATATTGCATGAAACAACTTGATCGGAAGAATTTATCAAACGATTAATAATTAAAAGGGAATGAAGAAGACTCCGGTGGTTCACCAACACAGAATGTCCTTGGTGTGGACTACCAGTAAATTTCGGTTGAAGGCACGTACGCTTGCTTTAGCATGCTGTACGCGAGTTCTACCAGCCCAGTGTCTCGCAATACTTGACAGAAGACGCGGAACGCCTTGTCACCACGGTAGACAAGCAGATCCAACAGCCGAGGGATTCGCTCCTCACTCGCCTTCTTCTCCACTTCGAAGTTGAGAGTTCTGGTGATTATTTTATGCTGCAGCAGCTTAATAAGCACTGGTGTAAGTCGAAGTTGTTCTAACAGCTGACGATGGAAGAGCTTAATGGTCTCCTGCTCGTGCTGACTCATTTCTGGTGATTAAATATTGTAAAGCTTTAACAGTATCACTTATGAGTTACACATGTATCGAGGGTATCATTAAACTGGTATTAGTCATATCAATGATTATGTTTAACTCACCCGCACTATCTCTCATCAATGCTTTTACGTATTCTGCGTTGAATGGGCAATGATCAAACGAATCTTTGCCCTCCTTGTCCTGTAACACAGGATCAGCTCCGTGGTGGACGAGGAAGCGGATGAGAGAGATATGTGTTTCTGCATGAATCTCACATGCTGTCATTAATGCTGTCTGACCCGTATTGTCCTGAGCATTGACATCAACGCCGTATTTCACAAGAAGCTTGACGCACCTCAGACTGGGGTTGCTGCTCAAAAGACAGTGATGTAGAGACGTCCGTCGTCCGGAATCCAACGCTTTCAAGTCAGCCCCTTTACGCAGCAGCGTACCTAATGCACCGGCTCTGCTGTTAACGCACGCATGCATGAGTGGTGTTAGACCTTCCTTGTCTTGGACATCCAAATGGGCGCAGTGTGTAGCCAAGAGTTCAACGAGAGAGGTGTAACCATGCAGTGCTGCATAGTGCATTTCTGTTCGTCCTTGGTTGTCTGTCCCATTTACCAGCTGTTTACCAAATTTAGATTGGAGTAAAGCATCTACTACATAATGATTGCCTGTAGCCACAGCTAGATGCAACAGGGAGCGCCCATTGCAGTCACACTCTATTTGAATTACTCGCTCTAATAACATGTCAACGATCTGCACGTTAGTCGACTCCACCGCGTAGAATAAGGCGCTGCGTTTCCTTACATCCACCTGTGCTACGTCAACCTTAAGAACACCTAGCAGATAGCGAATAGTGTTTAGATTAGGGGCGTGTTTACAGGCGAGCATTAGCATACTGGTTCCCATGAGGTCCCTGTCAGCCTCGACATTGTAGTACTTGCCAAATGTAATGAGCAGATCTTGTTTATCCTTCTCGACAAAGTGATGCAGCACCGTGCGTCCTTTGATGTCTTTTGAGTTGATAGCTGTTTGCAGATCACAGTTACTGTTGAGAATCGTATGAACTATTCCCCATTTCTCTTCACTTAGACACTGGGGCAGAACATTGACCATCGCTTTGTTTGAACGCACAAAAACCCCAGCGTTCAGCAGCTCTTTGATGATTTCCAAAGACCCTGCACGGGCTGCGTAAAATATGGCGTTTTCTTCATTGACATCCAAAGCGTTAATGTCTAGACTGTGTTGAGAGGCGTTCTGGAGCAGAAAGGTGACGATGTCCAGATGGCCCACTCTACAAGCTTGCATTAAGTTGGTCCGTCCCTGGGCATCGGGGAGAAATTGCAGTCCGCAGTTGAGGTCCAAGAGGACTTTGAGTAGGTCTAGGTGCCCTCCCTCTACGCTGCAACCCATATCAATATATTAAACCTAAAGCTAATCATTCATATCGATTATCTACATTATTTACTGTGTACAACGCAACACGCAATTAATATGTAATCAGCAAATGAATGGGTTACATGACTAAATATACCACCAAGTTATGAGATCAAAATATACAATCCATACCAGTAAAAAAACAAGTTGCGACCGTCCACATCTTTCTGGTGGACATCTATAGACAATCGTGTCTTGTTTTCCAACAAAAACGCCAGCATATGCGCGTGTCCGTGAAGTATTGCTTGCATCAACAGGCTCCGGTTGCATAGATCGTTAACAACGGGACACCCGGCGTCTAACAGTTGATTAAATACATCCAGATTTCCCGTGGCTGCCGCATAAAACAGCGCATTGTTTCCTTGGTGGTCCCGTTGTTCCACGTCTATAACGAGTCTCTGGGATTTCTGCAAGAGGAAGGAAACAAAATCGAGGCGGTTTTTGTCGACAGCTTCTGTGAGGAGGGTACTGCCATTGTGGGCGCTGGTTACCTTGGCACCGCTCCTAAGCAGCAGCCGAAAGGCATCCATCTGTCCTCCTGTAAACACAGTGCCAACAAGCACTTAATGAAACTGTAACATGAAGTCTGGTCAGAAAAATGAATGCGAGAGTGTCGTCCGGCTAATAGCTATCCACCGCTTCACACGATGCTGCTGTATAAACAGAATGACCTTCAGAATATGCTCTGTTGATAATTGCGGTGAGTTTCGTGCCTAGTGTGATAACTTCATCTCGTCCGGAACACAGTAAAAACGTACAAGGCACTCAGTTTTACCTCGAAAGGCGTTTTTACTGGAAATACAGGTATATCCACTTAATTAAGCAATGTAGTTCACTCTGTGCTGAACGTATCTCCGACATTAGCAGCAAATGAGCTTACTGACAATATCTACTTTGCCTCCATCGCAGGCGGCAAAGTCTATTGTGAGGAGCTTAAGCGATGTTACACATTCTGTTCAGGGAAAAACGTATGCTTTCAATTAGTATTAGTGCTTCACTCGGTCCTCGTTAATTATAGTGTCGTGAACAACACAAACCCCTCAGACAAAAGCATATGAGCCACGCTAAGGAAAGCAGTAGTTCTCGACAGCGCCGTATCAATTAGTAAAACTCCGATCCGGATTCACTTTGTATACTAGAACAGAGTCAGCTTCTAATTCTGTATTATATGTTTTTTTCGCCGTTATTCACACACGAGTCGTAAAACTTTCTGTCAACTCTCCGGTTGATCGCCTCATTCGCTCACCGAGAGCGCAAACACTGTATCACATAGAAATATTGAAATAATTTGCATCGAGGGATTAAATGTTTATGACGATGGCTTAGAAAAGCTGCTTATTACAAGAAATCACGATGCTATATTTGTATCAGTGAGTAAGCTACGGTTTTTCCGAATACCCGAGGATGGTTTCACTAGGGGTATTATTATATGGACAAGTGAGGGAAGGCAACGCTTGTCGGCCCGCCTCGTTTCGCTGCGATTTGTGCCAGACCTAACGGAATGTCACGATAGTTAGTTCTGGAGCCAGATAGTCACACCGTGTACCGGGCTTGCTGGCAACTGGCTTAGTAAGTTTGCGTGAATAAAAGCAGACATAGAGCGCATATGCCTATATTTCCCGAATAAGCATAAGATAATGCCGAAACGCAAAGTAAAGTGATGGCCTAGTGGAGACTAAGCGGGCACTGCTTGTGTGAATATTATCTCAAGCGATCTTGAGTCAATATTCATCACATGTCAATAAACATGTTGGATTCGTAGAAGTGCACCGGAAGCCTGGTGTGTTGGAGTGACTCTGATCTCCGTCTCAAAACAAACGTGATATATGAAGGGCGAGATAACAAAGATAACATGCGTATCACTGTCCATCAAGGGCAAATACATTATATCTGTTGTGATGAATGGAGCTTGTAATACAGGAAGCAATCACCAATGTTGTAAGACGTTGACATGTTGCTAGATAATCTGTCTACTTGAGATATCAAGTCTCCGTAGAGTGATACGTTGACAGCGTATTCTATGAGCTCCACCCTCAAAGTCGACCAGTTTGTACAGCGACAGTGTTTCAATGGTAAAAGAATGTCGATTTTGGCAATGCTGAATTGGCTAAAACAAATAATAGCTGTTTATCTACCAATCTAGCGCCATTTTGTGCTTTAAAAAGCGATAGATATATCTGCAAATGCAACAAATATGATGTAAATATAGAAAAATCATCTTGAATATGTGATACAATACTCTAAGAGCACTACAGAAAATAAACCTTCCCTCTATTTACGATTCGTTTTCTTATTATTCAATATCTTCATATATACTGTTAAGTGTAGTACCTTAACCAAAACGTAACTTATGCCTGCTATGATATTCATATTTCACACAGGTCACAAGGGGGATAATGAAAGTGTCATCCTACATTATCGATCATTCGGGCATCCCACGCCATGCATCATGGGATAAAAGAAATCTTTATGGATGCACAGTGTTTCAGTTTCTTTGGTAAGAATACGCCAACAGTGAAGCAGCACACATTATTTTTTAGTATAAAAACTAAAATTTAAAATGATTGTGAATCGGTAAAAAGGAAACTGATTGCGAGAACTGGAAGCCATATCTCGAGGGACAAAAATGTGATATCCCTCTGCGAGGATTCAGTTAATTTACGTTATGAACAAGACCACGATCAGAGCGTTATGATATATTGTCACAATCGGTGTTAAGATGTAATATAGAACATGGACAGTCACCAAAGAGTAATTTCAATAGGGGGTATTCGTCCATGTGTCCTCACCGAGTGTCGCAGCCACGCCACCGAGACGGCAAAGATGGTCAAAGGTCACTTTCAAGAACGACGTGATATCGCGACGATAATGGACGATTGGACAGATGATGTTGCTGCTTGGATACCTGCCCTTAGGTGCCAGCGCACACTTGCCACGAACCTATTGCCCAGACTGGGCTGCGAGACCCACGCCAATAGGACGAAGGTCCGGCACGGTACCATTGAGACTTAGGGTGCATCTCCTTTCAGAGATGATGTTCTCATCCGAGTGTCGAGGCAAGAGTCACAACTCACAACCTAATGGTCGAACCGAAACGTCAATGCGAATCAAGTGCGGAGCGATCAACTATTGACCTGGTACGTCATTAGATACCTAAATTATATACGTAATGCGATAAAGATACATTCGCACGAAACATAAGAACACACTAAAGCTACTAAGTCGAACCTTGCACGGCGTAGAAAAGGGAGTTCCATCCATCAAGATCCTCAGCGTGAAGGTCAAGGTGGAGGTCATGAGAATGATGGAGCAGGTACTTGAGGAAGTCGAGTTGACCTTTACTGGCTGCCTGCATGATGACATTCCTACCGTCGCCAGCAGACTGACAGCGGGCCCCGACTTGTGTCAACTGCTCGAACACGACCATGTTAGCACTTGCTGTGGCGTACATGATAGCATCCCAGCCGTCTGCATCCCGTGCATTCAGGTCAAGGTCATCAATCTCTCCTGTGTCCATCTTCTCGATGAGGTATTGGATGACGTCGGGTTTGTTCTTGGCAACAGCTTGCATGAGTATAGTGACGCCGTCGGTGCTGGCCTGGACGGGGACGTGATGAGTGATGAGGAGCTCGAGAAGGGCGACATCACCTCCAGTGATGCAGTAGAAGTGAACATTACGGCCCTTGTTGTCCTTCTCGTTGATGTCCAGACCCAGCTTGTAGCAGTTGCTGATGAGGTAGAGAGTGAGCGGGTGATTGTTGTGGAGGGCGGCCGACATCAAGAGAGAGCGTCCGTCATTGGTCGGCTCCAGGGCGATGTCCCAGTGCAAAAGAAGCTCTAAAAGAGACGGGTCCTCATGGTGGCTCAGATAGAACAAGACATTGCGACCTGTTCTATCCACAGCATGAAGGTCGATATTGAGGAGGTCGTGGTTCTCCAGGACGTAATGGACAACTTCCATCTTCATGTGATAGACTGCCTCCATGAAGATAGTAACTCTGTGGTGGTCCGGCTTCACTGGTACCCCGCTGTCGATAAGATAAAGGAGGGTATCCAGCTTACCTTCCACCACTGCGTAAAACACAGCATTCCTACCGTCTTTGTCCACCTTACTCAAATCCGACTTAGCGTCCACTATGTACTTAATGATTCCGGCCGAGTCAGCATAAGACGCTACCATAAGCGGCGTGACCTCGCGGGCGTTCCCAATGTCAAGGTCAGCACCATACTCATGCAGGAGCTTGACGATCTCTGGGTGACCTTCGTAAGCTGCTTCGTGAGCTGGAGTGTCGCCGAGGCTGGTTGGTTTTCTGGGTGAGGCGCCACACGAAAGCAAGGCATGTACCATCCTCAGTTTACCTGCCATACAAGCCAGATGAAGAGCTCTGACCCCGCAGTACTCATGACAGCTGTTGCCATTATCCTCCACCTCACATGTCTCCTCTATGCCTACCTGCACGCCACACACACACATACATACAATGTACAATGAACCAATGAATATTACATCGTGTACATATCATATCACCGCTGATACAGAGATGAGCCATAAATCCAATGTGCTGTACGCTTGAGGGTTATCTTCCATTAATGATAAGCAGCAGTGTTGGTGTCTCTGAGCAGCTTTGTCAACTTGGCGTCATAACGCCAAGTTATGGCGATCGGTCCGGTTTGTATGTTTGGATGTATGTATGTATGTATGTATGTTTGTTAGTTAACATTTTTTTGTTTCGCGATACAGGTCGCAATTTTTGAAATTTTTCATTTTTTTCTTCTTCAATCGTTAGGCGTGATTGATGCGCAGAACCGAGAGGTTTTGTTTTGACCTTGACCCAAAACTAAGGTCAAGGTCATCGAATAAGTGAAAAACTAGTATCTCGAATAACTCCGTTATTAATGGTCGGATTGTTACAAAATTTACATTCGTGTAGCTCATTCTAATTGCAAACTTTTTCTAATTTCATATGGGGCCATCCAACCAACGGTTTTCCCAACGCCCCAGGTCGAAAAATCGTGGTATCGGTCAGAATGACAACATAAGTTTCATGAATATTTTGAGCGCCTATAAAACCGTCAATACATGTCCGATAATGATAAAAATTGGGTCACATGTGCTCCATGACAGCTTAAGTCGGATCCATAGATTTCATGAATGTCGATGACGTCACTTCCCGTCACGAAAGCATCAAATTTTATAAAAAATGACACAAGTTCAATGCTCAATATGTCCATGCTTTACAATTAAATATCAATACAGTCAACATATTCTGAAAGTGTAATGTAATTGTAAACTTTTTCTAGATATACTTAGTTGTAAATAATGCATCGTAAAAAAAAATCGTAGCAGGTCGAAAATTTCTGGTAGCCAAAATCTCTAAACTTATTAATTTCGCAATAGATTCATTAATTATGGTCCGATCGTAACAAAAATTTACATTTTCTGAAAGCTGATGGAATTACCAAACTTTCATAATTGACATATGCAATCAATATATTTGTCCTTTTCAAAGCGCGTTGAGTTGAAAAAAACAAATTTCACTCAGTCAATTTTCGTCAAATTTTCGATTGCTAATAAAATCGTAAATATCAGTTCAATGGTGATAAAAATTAAATCAGATGTTGACATCAACAGCGCGAATCTAATCCGCAAAATTTATTGATATCGGTTGCGTCACTTCCGGTTTCGAACGAATCAAAGCAAAAACGGTACTCGAATCTGAAGTTATAGCGTCGTTCGTCCGACGTGAATGGTCGTATCGTAAATTTGTCTGCGCTCGAGGGAAGCCCATTCAATTCTGAACACAGGTGTAAAATTTTCTGCTCAAAATATATGACAGTTCTCTCATAAAGTAAGTTTGAAGTACAGTGGGTGTCATTTCTGATGGCTCGGCGCTGGCTTGTTTACAACAGCCTGCCTCTCGCGCTGAACAAAGGAATCTGCTCTCGGCTCGAGATGCGCGTGGTGCGGCAAGTACGGCAGGCCGCGGTACTATTAAATATGAAAATATGATTCTCCTTGTGTCAGCCTCTGAATCATAGTTTATCAATAAATCTTGAGTAACATGGTCAATTTTGGGTCAATATTGAAATTTTCAAAAGTTTCCGACACTGTTAGCCAAGTTCACCCATGTTCTCATGGGCATCTCGTTTTCAGGGCGACTGCGAATCTGCTGTTCAGCGCCTTGCCTGTCACATGCAGCCTCATATAACACAGCCAGCGCGCGTTATAAGCTTGTTCTTCAACTAGCTTGTGTATCTGCCGACATTAGTGAAATTCCCTTGAGATATACCCATGTAGAGCCTTATGCGTGATGATTTCGTTTTTTGCCTGCTGAATATATCACCACTTAAACACCAATATTTAACCGGTCTACTAGTTTCTGTTTAAAGGAGGAATTCAATTCACATTTGTCAAACAGCCTGAGCCCAGGCGTGAAACACGGTTTAAGGTCACGAAGTTCACACGAGGTACATGATGCCTGTGAGTGAAGATTGACGAGTAGATCACCAGGGTGACAGGTACCAGTGAAACCCCTCACATGTTGTAAGTACATAAAAATGTGAACGGCAAGCTGACTGAAACCTGGCCAATGCCAAACATATGTTGAACTGTTAAGGCACGAACTGCCACAATGTCGCATTGCGCGCATAACTCTAAAGCGAATAAGCGCCATGTTTGGCAAAAAAACAAGCAGCCTTTTTGGTCAATGGCCATGCAATGAACTATTAATAATAACAAAAATGTGAGCAATGTCAGTCGTTAAAAGAAGCTTAAGAGGGATCAGCGTTCTCATTGAAGTGTTGCTTTGCGCCTTCCACGTCCACGTCTCTATTTCCAACGGTCCTTCAACTTGTGATCAACCGAAGCTTTTCCTTAATTATCCAAGCTGTAAATATTGCGTTTCCAGCCACTGGTTACGCGTTTGGCTGGGGACACATGACCGATTGTTGACTGGCATGTCCGTTTGCTAACGTGTCGTACGTTGACGGTTGAATATGACGTCATACAATGATCTAAATTATGATTGGACGGCGGATCTTATACACACCGCATCCCATTTGGCTGCTGCAATCTCATTGATATGCGTCAGATGCATTCGTTTGAACACCTCATCTAGACCGGAAATAACGCCTGCAGAGTAGCGCGTGCGTGGGGCACCTCAAACCACTCCGTATTGGATCACAAGCTATTTCTTGCCGCTGTTAAACGGTCACGACAGAGTCACGTTGGCAGCGGTCCAAGCCACAACTGACAGGCTTGTCTCCACAATGATTTTTTTAGCGTATTTTGAAGGTGGTTTATTTCTGTCCGGTAGCTTGATAGTTGTCATTGCACGATGTAATCATAACATTGTAACGTTAATGTAGACGGGTACTGAGATATTACGACTACATGATGCCACTAACTATTATTATGCTAATAGACAAAGCAAACGAAATGAGAAAAAATGACCTTTTGGTGGTGGGGTCATAATGTTGTAGCTTAAGTGTCTGAGCGTGCGTCCAGAGCGCGTCCATTTAGCTATTAACATTTCTGATTGCTGCACGGATCCTACAATATCACATCCTTTGTATCCTATGTAGTCTCTCTTCCATCGTTCACTCCTCACATTCCTTCTCCATCTCTACCTTCGTCCCATCCTACCCATTTCACCCCTATCTCTCCTCTCTCTCTCTCTCTCTCTCTCTCTCTCTCTCTCTCTCTCTCTCTCTTCTCTCTCTCTCTCTCTCTCTTCTCTCTCTCTCTCTCTCTCTCTCTTTCTCTCTCTCTCTCTCTTTCTTTCTTTCTCTCTCTCTCTCTCTCTCTCTCTCTCTCTCTTTCTCTCTCTCTCTCTCTCTCTTTCTCTCTCTCTCTCTCTCTCTCTCTCTCTCACACTCCTCTCTCTCTCACACACACACACTCTTTATGTTCAATCATTTACAAAACCGACACTCGGGTACTCATGCTTCAATTATAAACAATTGGCCGGTCTTTCCATTGCCAAATAGCTCACAGGCAGCTGAAACTTATAAATTTTTTCTCATAAGCAGTTATCCCCCCGCCCATTCGCAATATTGGATTATTAGTTTGAGATATGTCAAGCAACGAAAACATACTTGTGACCGCGGGTTGGTGAATGGCGAGGGATCTGACGGGACAGGGGGATGAACCTGTTATCGATTAGAACACCCCGGTATCAGTCAAGGTAGCTTCGGATAAATTACTTCAGATTCGAATGCTTTGATTCCGAAAATGTTCTAACTCTCTCGTGTCACACTTTAACAAAACTGAACAAGTCATAGAATAAATCGACTTACCTTTACGATCACTAGGGGTTTGTTAAGAGAACGCTTTATAGACCCAAGTCGCCCGCGGCGATTTCCAGTGAATTTTTCTCAACACCTGGTGAAAATTCTAGCGTTGTAAAATTCGTTGCTGCCAAGTGTGGACGTGTTGCCAAGCAGTAATGATGGCGAGGATGATGACATCGGATTCTATAATCAGGGATTATCTTCCTTCCAGAGCAGACAGCAGTCATTGACAATGCACTGAGTACGCATTCCCTACCTGCCCCACCTTCACCAGCATGACGACACCCCACCAATTTATTCACCACGAAGCACTCTTTCGGTCAAGTAGGCGCCTTATACATGTACTCCTGCTTGACTACACAAGCAGGGGATGTACCCAGAACGACTCCACCCAGCCTCGTCGGCCCCATCCACACGACGTGGGCCCGTACGACGTCAAGGCCAACTTCACAGGAATCTCAACATGATAAGGGAACTTGCTGACACAGGTTGTCCCGCTTGATAGGCCTTTAGTTAAGTCTTATCCACTTGCCGACTCTGTCTGTTTGATGACCCACTCACTGGGACAAGTACCTGCCTCTTTCTTACCGAGGAGGTCGCTGGCACCAGACATGTCTCCGTGTGTTCCTCCGCCCTACTCAAGTTGATAAATCCTTGTGGTCTATTCACAGCTACAAATCGCTTGAAGAATCTTAAATGGAAAGCGCCTCTACCTTACATAGCATGTTTATCCAACGAAGTATGTTAAGTACCGGCAGTTAGTTGACGCATGGAAAGGTGACTGAGTGGCAGAGCGGCCATGCTTTTACCCGCCCCCCCCCCCCCTCTCTCTCTCTCTCTCTCTCTCTCTCTCTCTCTCTCTCTCTCTCTCTCGTCTGTCGGTCGGTCGGTCGGTCTTTCCCCCCCCCCACACACACACACTCATGCACACCTGCACCATTAGATTATTTCCCTCTCCTACATTCTCTCTCTCTCTCTTTCACACTATTTCGCACTCTCATTCTACTGCCTCACATATTATTCACCTATCATCTCTCTCAATCACACTCATATTTGGCCTCGGCGGCCAGGGCACTTGGCCGGGCCGTCGTCTTTGGACGACATGGCCCATGAGCAAAACGCGTTTCACAAAGGAGGTGAATGTGAATCAGCACATGTTAAAATTGAGAGTCGTCCATTGCAATGGGCGCAGTACATCAAATGAAGCAGACGCTACTCCATATGGCATGCATATACACCAAAATGAGGCCAGAGGGCCATATTTTAGTTGGCACTCTCCACATGGATTCGCAAGGAAAACCCTTCGCCTATAAACAGAGAAATTCGATTATATTGTTAGTCTTCATGTCAGACCAAATCGTAGCTAAAAACTTACAGGTGAAAAATACCGTTTGAATTTACGGAGAAGCCTTTACAGACTCGGCAAGCTTAAATTGTTAAGAGCTGAGGTACAGGGATGCAGTATTTGTAGGCCATGTCCGGTGTTCAATTAATGAGCTAGCTGTAGAATCTATGGAAATTTCGCGGGTGGTGGTGGGGTGGGATGATGACAAATCTGGGAGCAAATGGTATACCAGGCTCTTCCCGTATCCCGTTGGTAGATTATGAACTACTGGTACCTCCCAACATTCTCGTTGCTTATCTTTCAATTCAAAACCCGGCTTGCATCACTTCCACGATTGACAGCCATGTAACGTCCGTGGAGCTATTTTTTCGGATAAATGCCTAATTTTGGGCCAATAAAGAAGTTTTGCGCAACAAAATGTTTACTAATCTTCCAACCAAACACAACCGGAAGTAAGTTTTGAATATGGAAGAGCTGATACTTTGTATTAATAATTTTCGCGTATTGGCCCGAAATTGATCCAAAGCGATTTACATGGGTTAGAGGCGATGCGTGAGGAGATCCGTTGGTAGGTACATTGATACGTGAGTCATGGCCGATCTCTACCCAACTCTCACGCCCACGTCATGGCCGATCTCTACCCACTCTCACGCCCACGTCATGGCCGATCTCTACCCACTCTCACGCCCGAGTCATGACCGATCTCTACGCACTCTCACGCCCACATAATGGCCGATCTCTACCCACTCTCACGCCCACGTCATGACCGATCTCTACCCACTCTCACGCCCACATAATGGCCGATCTCTACCCACTCTCATGCCCACGTCATGGCCGATCTCTACGCACTCTCACTCCCACGTCATGACCGATCTCTACTCACTCTCACGCCCATGTCATGACCGATCTCTACCCACTCTCACACCCACGCCATGACCGATCTCTACCCACTCTAACGCCCACGTCATGACCGATCTCTACCCACTCTCACGCCCAAGTCATGGCCGATCTCTACCCACTCTCACGCCCACGTCATGACCGATCTCTACCCACTCTCACGCCCATGTCATGACCGATCTCTACTCACTCATGGCCGTTTCGCCGGAAATATTTGGTAATTCTCCTTTATGTCTAGGTATAATGGCTTTGTATGATTTCTGCAATGAGTTAGTATTCATCATCAGCGACCAGCTCTCTCCTAACCGGCCACTGAAGCAGACCAACTCATAACACGCCTACCTCGGCAACAGGCTTCATTCAGACCGATCTCACAGACACACAATGACACAGAGTTAGATATATCTTCCGAATATACATAGCTATAAAGTTGGCATTTGATCACAATGTGAAAGGCAAATATTTGTGGGCTGTACGTAGATACGGAGTGATACATCTTACTCGCACGGGAGCAGAAGCAGGTGTCGAATGCTGCAAATTATGTTTATTCATTTTATGCAGATGTCATGCTAGGCATTTGGTAAATATTGATGGTAAACGTGCTGTCGGATTGGTGAGTCACACATGATTCGATTATAGAGATTTGATGATTGATTGTGCACGAGCGGCCAAGTACTTATAGACGTAAAATCTATTGATATAAGCTTGAGTGATGGTGATCAATGATACATTTGGAAGCACTTCGCATTTGCTGCAGCGTGTCGCTTAGGCTGCGTACAAGCATCAGCTTTCGTTCCAATAAGATTCCCCAGCCTCGCCCAGACTGATAAGTACCTGGAAATGGTCGAGATATCAAAGAGGGCGTGTTCGGCAAAGTTTCTCTATTACGGGATTCCCTAATTCCCTTTGTTAACCCACCTAAGTCCTGCCATGACTCGGCCCCAATACCATCGTCCCCCCCCCACCCACCCTCGCCTCAATCCCCACCGAGATGCCGCCCTAATCCCCGTTCTGATTCTACCCCAATCCAACTTGACTCGACCCTGATCCTCATACTAACGGCACCCCAATGCTTCCCCCAAACACTCTCTTAGCCAAGTCGAAACCGAAATGAAATGGTTTTCCACTACGTTTATAGCAATAGTGTGTTTACTACATGCATTAGATTTTAATATTGGACTTGAGGGCCGATTTGACCCTGAATACGACCAACTTGCAAACTAGAAAGCGCATTAGCAGATGACGAGTGACAAGTATTACATGTTGACTAATTTTAACCTACTAGGTACTAACATGGAGAATATAGACAGTCAGACAGACAGATAGATAGACAGACAGACAGAAATACAAATTTTCTCAAATACACATTAACCCCACTCTACCCAACCCAACCCGAAAGCTCTTTAACTGGAGCTCGGAGGTTTTGAGCTATACACTTACATTATGATGTGTTTATGACGTGAAGAACGACATAATGTCCGTCAGTTTGCCACCAGAACAATTATTTTCAAGTGTTAGCCCTTTAGAGTTAGAGTTAAAAACTACAAACTTTTTCGTTATAACATTTTGGATTTTAAGCAACCCGGCTGGTGAGCAATTTTTTTTCAGAACAGTTTGGAATGGTACGTAGGTTAATGTATCTAGATAACAACATGTATCTTCTGACAGAGAATAAAACTCGCCTTACGCACCAATAGCGTACTTCCTGGTGATATCGATCATTAGTGATTGCCAAGTAACTATCTGTTTTGAAGAAACCGTGCTGTGAAGACCACCATTTTGGAAAACATTAAGTCACGTTGATTTGGATTGCTCTCCGTTCGTTATGTGTCCATGGATTTGGTTGAGCTGCGAGGTCTCCTCTGTGCGTCGTCTTGCATGAACTGCATCGCAGGCCACAAATTGCAGTTTATAGACGATGAGAGTTCGAATTTAAACTAGATAACATCAGCGGGACGACGGAATTCTTTTTCATCACCACCGTATTGTGACAAAAGACTTAGAACAATTCTGTCAGCGAAGTCCAGCTTGTAGTTTAATTAACAGTTAATTCGTTAGAAAAATGGCGGCAAAAATGTTTCCTTGAAGGTCTCGCGTGAATATTTCGATGTGGTAATGCCTTTGTTACAGTGGTAATGCCTTTGTTACAGTGGTAATGCCTTTGTTACAGTGGTAGTGCCTTTGTTACAGTGGTAATGCCTTTGTTACATCAATTGCGTTCACAATGACAGGTAATTGATTGGGCTGGTTTCGAGGCCATATTTATCTCATTTTCATCACTTGTGTCTGTTTCTACTCACCTGTATTAGGAGTACACAATGTTAATGGTCAGTAATCATACCGAGAGAAGTTTTCATCCGATGAGCGACATGTCTAGGAAATGCAAACATTGCCTTGAATTGACATGGTGGAATTATTTGTTGTCTATATTGGACGATGGTTTGGTGGCTTTAATATTGGTGTTGATGGATGTATATGTTGGTTGACGCTCTTACTGATTCTATTAGCAGCCAAGAAGAGTTGAGGTAATGATGATGTGGCTTCTCTGTTCGACCATAGCTTCTTATAGGCTGAATGAAACTTGAAGGAGAGTATGACGCTGGTGAATGCAATTTAGTTGAATATTCGTGTAAGAATGATACTGAAATAGTTTAAGATGCGTGGCTGTGGCTTAGCTTGATTTGTGTTAAATGAAACCACCGGAATATCAGGACTGGTACATTCAGTCTATTTTGTGGACCAATGACTATTGCTGGGCAGGTGTGCTGACGGCAGCTAACGTCAGGTTGAAACAATTCAATTAAGCTTGACAACGACTCTTGTGAAGAAAACATGGGCTACTGCCTCTGTAGTAATTAAGTAGGCGTCATTATAAAGCCTCGTACTTAATATTCAAGAGACTCAGTTACGACATGTTTTCTTCCTGCGGGCGAGACGCGCGATGGACTTCCATACAGCAGGTCACCCTTAGCGGGCGGTCATTGGGATTAACACGGATGCAGAAAAGGGGTACCTTGTACCTGCCCTCTGCGACTCACCTGTAATATGTATGCAGCTATTGATTCTATCGAAGATTAGCTATATATAACAAACCCACCTGGAATGAGGTGAGGTAGGCCAGCGTATCCGGATGGAAGCCTGTGACCGCGATCATGATGAGGCTCGGTCTACGTACGTACACCTCCCTCTGCCTCCGTCGCCCTCCAAGTCCTATATACTCCCTCTCCTCAAACTCCACCCGGTAAGTGTCCTCAAGTCTAGCCAGCAGAATCTGCTCGCGTTCGTCGACCTCCATGTCGAGGAGGGTTGATTTGACGATGGGCAGATCACCACCTTTGACAGCTAGTACAAGACGTTCCAGTTTTTCCTCCAATAACCCGTCCCTATCATCCTCATCCCGGCCTCCGATACCATTTTGTAATCCATGTCGATCCATGCTTGGCATAGGCAAGAGTAACAGCAAATGATCAACGGCTAGGGGAATATGCCGTCATCGGTAAGATCACGATGAGACAATAGGTGAGTAAATCCAGCAGGTTCTCCCAGTGACGTCAATCCATTCAATTACCTACATATATCCACAAACTGGTACTTAATCGCCCGGTTACTGATGTTGTCTCCGACGATGATGTCACTGCGGTAATGCTGCAGTGCCGGTATTATCAACTGCGCAGGTGATCTCAGCAGAACAACGCGCACCTGATTGAACTTCACCTCATGAACTTTCACCCTTACAGGTAACTTATCACATACTGACTTTGCATGTGACCGCACTCATCAGAATGGACGACGACCGGACGGCTTCTCCCCACTGGACTTGATTGAAGACCTTGCTGATAAGGACGCTCACCCAAGTTGCCAGCGCATTGTACGCCGTGTGTACTACGCAATGTGTGCGATACTTACATCACAAATGTCAAAGTTCGAAAGGTTATGAATACTGTAATATAGTTCATGTGAGCTAAATGTATAAGATCGGTGTGTTTTAGACGCCGATGTGACAATTGAACTCTAGTACTATTGTCGAGTGGAACATAATTCTCACTTCTTCTACTTTAGAATGGTATTTATGGACCGAACGCACGAATGTTGTGGTAGAGTAAACAATACAGACTGCTGAGATGATATTTGAAATTTCGAGCAAAATCGCACACCAAACATTAGTAAATTTGCTTTATTCATTCCGTAAAGAAGCACTTCACAATATGTATACAGCGCAGGAATGAAGTGAGCCATTGCTCCTATTGAAATAACCATGTGTGATGACGATCAAGTATGGATTAAAATGTTGTCAGCTACCACCTATCGTATATGAAAAACATGGTGTGGAATATGTCACAAACAATGAAAATTAGTACGTCAAATTTAACTCGCATTTATCACGCAACATAGATGTTGATTGTCGCAAATGAAATACCGGAGACATTAACATACATGACTCGACAACCAATAAGTCTTGCTCCGCGTAAATACAAAGCAGATTATGGCTCAAGCGACAAGACATTATCAGCATGATCGAGCGCTGTGACGGCGCACAAACAAGCCGCTTTGTGCGGTCATAACGTCATACATTTATAACGGACACGACACTGCATCTGCGACAATCAACTGAAGCTGGTCTGAAAACATGTTGTGATCTCGAGGTAATAATGCATAGCTAAGAACAAAATAATGGACATCTCGATGATAAAAATACGCAATGATTCTTATACTAGATAATTGATAAAAACACAGGAATGTCGGCAGTCATACGGCTCGAGTGAACACGCGTGGTTGTCGGTGCCATCAGTGAGCAGGTTGCCAGCTGTCCTAAGGTACGACGAGTAATGCCTTCTGCAATGCCTGTGTCATGATCTCTGTAACATGGCAGCGGCACTAGCTAGATTAATACACTCAGAAGGTATATCCTGGGAAGATGATATTGTAAGGTTTAAAGCGAAATATGTCACGATATATTTAGTGACGTGGATGCATATCACATACACCGCTTGGGCTGAAACTAATCAGAAACGATGTGTCAGATATCACAATTCTACTCGAGCAAATCTTACAATATCGACTGCTCACCCGTGAATCTTTTCACAATAGGCCGATTGGATCCCAGCCTGCCGACCAGCCAGAGCGGGTAACCCATGAGGAAGAACAAGCAGCCGCTAATGTTCTCAACAGGCTTGGTGTAGATTGACAACGTAATGATAACCAAGAGCAGGACAAAGCTCGTGGCCACTATGATGCCTGGTACCTGGAAAAGTAATGGTAATATTTGGGTTTTACGGCACTTTCAACAACGAGGTGATATCGCGACGGTGATGGATGAGGATGATTGTGATGCTTTAACAGCTCCCCATAAAGATGCATTTCATCCAAAATCATCCCAATTCTGTTTAAAAAAAATTTCATCGACCGATTCCTTACCACGTTTAGTACTGATACAAAAAAACTCGCGTCAAATCGGTGACCCCAGCTGTGTTTACGGCCTTTGTAAGGTTCGATTTCTTATTATTAACGGGACGTGAATTTTAACCCATATATGGCATATGGAAGACGCTACAATACATCCGAAGCTGAAAACGGGCGGAGTTTGAGCGATAATAAGAGAAGATGGTGCGGTTGCGCATGCGTACTTACTTGTCAAAATCGCTATTCATTTGAATATTTTTATGAATAAAGTTCGTAGGCGTAGTTTATCGATTAATCCTCAATGATTCGGTTTTCCCAATAGTTGGAACGGATTCATTTTAGCATCTACACAAAAATGGAAGCAAATAAGAAATTTCACTAAATCGCCGAAAAATGCATCTTTAAATGCCAGCGCCCTTTTGGCACAAATCCGTTGCCCAGACCGGGCTGCGAAACCGCCACTGGGACGGAGGTCCAGCATGGTACTATAGAGCTACTGGGTCGGGTGCATCCCTTTTCAGAAATGGGACCGCCATTGAACGTGATCATCCGAGTCACGGGGAACCAGTCAGGTTTTCACACATTGGTATCGAACCCACATACTGTGGGTATGGGGGCCACGGCTGTTTCATGATAAAATGCCACTTGGAATGGAAGCATTGTGAAGAAAGCAGGTATACGCCATGTCGGCTGAAATGAAATGAATTCCGTCATCATCGACCACGTTCAATAATTTATGGCTGTATTGCTGTGCAGATTGTGTAATGAAACAACAATCTACGACCCACGACCCACTTCTCATCCCCTACTCCACGAATAAGCGTCCCCAATCCTGCATCCAACAGGCGCTTGGGCTAGACCATTGCCACTAGGCTCGCAAGCAACTTTATCATATAAAAATATTCTATATCAAACCACTGCATGCGAGCTTGATGGTGGGGTCATAATGGTCTAGCTCAAGCACCTGTGCAGCTTCCCACGCTAAGATCCAACACTAGCGCTTGCCTGTACCCCGTGGCGCTGCTATCTTATCGACGAATCAATTGCAGTATCCTCCCGTAACAGACCGTCAGCTTTCATATCTACAGCGTTTATATCCGGTATTAAAATGACGTCTTGATACAAGGTTGACTGGCGGCGCCTGACATAAGACGTCATCACGCGTTGTACGAATGCACTCATGTTATCTTCTCTCACGTAATCAAAGATAACTCTGAGCGGCCTGTATGGCGTTGAGATAGCTTTACCGATAATGCTCGGGGCAGATGCGGATGCGTTCGCTTGAGATGCATGAGGGCGAGGAGCGCCAATGCTTGTTTGATCTGTACTACAACACCAAGGATCTGGATCAAGTCTTGTACATCAAAGAATATGGCGGCTGTGAGAGTCACCGAGAGCACAAACTGCAACAGTACAACAGACCACCCCAGTCATAACTATCACTGTGTATGCCATGAAGGTTTATGTCAGAGACGTAGGTATCATCTTACCACAAGCAGCACCCCTGCTATGGGTGTAGAGTACCAGATGCTGAGGTAGGAGAAGACAACAGGTAGCTGACCATCTTTGCCCCCTGCGTAAAGGTACCTATCACGTCATCACTCAACAGGTTCGTAAGGTGAGCAAGAACGTGAGTGGAGTGATTACCTTAGAGCTATGTCGTAAATACGCACAGAGTGAAAGTTTGTTTACTAGTTTGAGAAGACAGACCTGGGGAACATGAGGTAGTAGACATTCATGGAGCCAGCAGCTGCTGTAGCCACGGCAAGCGGAATGATCCAGCGGATCCCAGGCAACGCTCGCTCAGCGAAACTCTACTCATCAACAAACACATCCTGTTATCAATGTACTTGATCTGGTCAGGCACCTTATCGCATCCTTACCTATCTAACAGGGGATTCCGCACGTTATCTGCTCTGTATTTGTTATTGTTACAATGAAGGCGACATGTTGGGATGCAAGTTTTGTGGGTATATACTGACGAGAGCGACGGCGTCAGAAGCGACGAACTCTATTGGGGTGAGAACGACGAAGTATGCTAGGTTGGTGAGGAGATAGACGACTGTGACGAAGGTGATGGAGAGGCAGAGGGAGAGCGGCAGGTCTCTGTGATACACACACAGACAGTGAAAACATCAAGGGACCGCTTCATAAACACAATAAATACAAATAACACTGTCAATGGCATTACCGACAATCTAGTCGGCACAAATAACACTGTCAATGGCATTACCGACAATCTAGTCGGCACAAATAACACTGTCAATGGCATTACCGACAATCTAGTCGGCACAAATAACACTGTCAATGGCATTACCGACAATCTAGTCGGCACAAATAACACTGTCAATAGCATTACCGACAATCTAGTCGGCACAAATAACACTGTCGATTACATTACCGACAATCTAGTCGGCTCAAATAACACTGTCAATGACATAACCGACAATCTAGTCGGCACAAATAACACTGTCAATGGCATCACCGACAATCTAGTCGGCTCAAATAACACTGTCAATGACATTACCGACAATCTAGTCGGCACAAATAACACTGTCAATGGCATTACCGACAATCTAGTCGGCACAATTAACTCTGTCTATGGCATTACTGATATTCTGGTCGGCACAAACAACGCTGTCGACGTCATGATAACATGCGTAACAACCCATCACGGTAAGTGTGTCACTCCTGAGGTTATCACGACCTTCTCCACACCCGCGATCATTGACAACCATGACGGCCCATTCTGAGAGCGCGCCCCTATCACAACATCGTACCTTTTCGGGTTTTTCATTTCACCGGCCATCGCGTTCACTGACTCCCTGAAACGAGCAAGCAACACCTGTTTGCAGTTGCTTACGCTGTGTTTATCAGAAAAGAAAGGGATGAAACGGACAACGTACCAGCCTCCGCTGGCGACGAACCCCGGGACGAAGCCAACGGCCAGCGAGCCTGCATCCAATTTGGTCCCAGCGAACACATCTCGCAAGTTCTCAACATTCCCTGTTATAAAACCAGCGTGTTTAATAGTTCCAATCACTGATACAAAAGGAGAAACCCACAGTCATAGAAGCCATAGGAGCTGCAGCAGAATCTGACCTTGGGCTATTTTGACGAGGCCGGTGATGATGATGATGGAGACCGCTGAGACTTTGGCCACGGAGAACATACCAAGCAGTCGGGTCGACCAGGTTAAGGATACAGAGTTCAGCAACGAGAAGGATGCTAAACAAACAGATGAACACAAGTTAACAAAGAGCAGACAATCAAAGCCGAATAGTGATAAACGAACAACGGGGAAGAGTAGTGAGATATGACGAACGAACAGGCATATTGAGTTGGGAGCATTTACTGATGCTCAATAAACGTACAAACAATTAATCATTTAATGATTCTGAATGAAATACGTCACCGCCTTGCTCAACGCACCGACCCCACTTAAACACCTCGCTATTTACACCAGTAGGGCTTGGACAATCCGATATACAGATTTCAGTGGTGATACAGAGTTGAGTAGCGAGAGAAATAAGGCTATCTACCGTTTGTTCGTTTTTCTATTTGATATTTGCAAATAGGAATACGACCGTTTTATATATATATCTTTTTCAACTTCAACGATTGTTTTCATATGTCACTTTTAAACCATGCAAAATAGAAAAAGGGGAGCAATGCACTACCCAGAGATATACACTTCTCTTACTGGTGTAAATAGCGAGGCGTTTAAGTGGGGTCGGTGCGTTGAGCCAGGCGGTGACGTATTTGATTCAGAATCATTAAATGATTAATTGTTTGTACGTTTATTGAGCATCAGTAAATGCTCCAACTCATTATGCCTGTTCGTTCGTCATATCTCACTACTCGTCTCGTAGAGTAAGAAAGAAGATAGATAAACAGAAATGCGGTGTTAAGCAGCGAGAGAGATGCTTGACCTACAGAGCTGCGAACTGGGGCGGCATATCATGCTTTAAAATACAATGATGTTGGACGAACATTTGCGAATAGACAGAACATTGCAGAGATCAATGTTAATAGCATATTGATGCCGAGCTGTCATGGAACATACATAATTGTACTACTTAAGCGACAATTCATATGGGTTTTAATGTAAATGAGCAGGCTTACAGTGGAACCAGATGCCCGCTGCCACTAGTAACCAGGCATGGCAATCTAGATTAAGCAGCTGAAACATGTAGAGCGTCATCGTGCGCGACATCAATGCGCACGCGCCAGCGGCCATTGCTACGGACGACCACAGACACATAAAGGCAGGTAGCGGTCCCAGGATTTTCTGAAAATCGAAAATACGTGTTTATTCATGCGGTACCCAGCCCACGATATTCTAGACATGTGCATTTCTTATCACGCCCCGGAATGAACATCATTAAACAGTGCCAGCCATTGAGTTGATCAGGCAATTCCGGTGGAACGAAATCTCATCACGAACTGCCCCCCTGTGGGTCCGGGGGTAGTTTAGGCCCACTAATAGGGGGCAACCTGTCGGCCGTGGGTTGCGACTCGTGTCGGTGGACAATGGGTTCCAGGTGGTTGAGTGAAGCGGTCCTTTTGAGGGCTATGTCTGCAAAACACTACTCCTGCCCGGATTTCGCCTAGACGAGAGGCTGGGATGGCCTGGTCCAGTCAATCGGCTGGTGGTGACTTGCCCTAGGATACTATTTGCATTTTCATCTTTTTCATCATCATCCACTCTTATGTCCCTCTTTTTTCCATTGATCTTAGAAGGCGGCTGCTTAATGAGGTCAATCTTATCTATTCACCTTCGTAGGCACCATATAACACATACGTGCTGTTAAATCCAATACTCACTCACTCACTCACTCATCACGAATTGCTTAGCACCAAACATCTGCGGAAGTTCAGTGAAACATTTACGGGCAAGAAACTATCATCGATTCATTAATCAAGCAGAAAACATTCATCCACCTAAAGTTAGCATTCACTCACCTGAACGTAGGCATAGTCACCGCCCGACACGGGAATAGCTGTTCCTAATTCCGCATAGCATAGAGCAAGAACAAGGTTAAATAATCCTGCAAGAGCCCAGATGATTAGTGAGGCTCCGACCGAGCCCACGTTGTCTGTTACTCCTGAAGGTGAGATGAATATTCCCGACCCTATCATGGATGATATGATAATAGCTGTAGCATTTCCAAGGCTCAATGTTTTCTTCAAGCTAATTGATTCCGTAATGATCAGTGGGTCGGTGATCCGCGATGATGAGGATAGTAACAAGGGTGTTGCTTCGCTGGCTTTCTCCATTATTTTGGTTGGGTAGACGTCGATGAAGTGAAAGGCGACTCGTGGCCATTGACATTACCGTCTTTAACTAGGTTGTTCCAGCTGGTCTTTAGGCTGACCTTTTGTTAAGCAATCGACTCAGGGCCCATTGTTCTTACCGTGAAAGCTGACGTCACCTAGTCGCTGACATGATCAGTTCTGACACGTCTCGAGTCTGTCTGCCAAGACGAGGGTGTCTCCATGGCTTCACAGGGCGGCTTTCACGTTTGTGATGTATGCTACCTCTCAACTCTTCTAACAGCGCCCTCCCTCGACACCGACACGACATTCTCACTTTCTACGTAGCAATCAGGATTTTGTGAAACAATAATCGCGAACATCCAATTTACAAACTTTAGCGATCCAAGCGTCCAGTTGTGTGCCCGTATTGTTCGTGTGTGGCTTGAATAGACTTAGGATTGTCTGACAATATTCGGATGGGACAACAGAAGGATATCTCGTCTCATCTCTTGCTGTCATTCGCCCTTTACCATTCCATGACGACTCGGATGAAGGTTTTCCCCATCTGTGGTCTGAAATAACTCGGAAATCAACAGGCGGGTTGCTATTTTCTCGATGCTTTTTGGAGTAGTGGATCAGCTGTTGATCTCATGGATTAAGATGATACACCAAGGGGCGACTTTGGACAATAATCGGGGATGGCTATTCAATGACAATGGAAGCTTATGGGATAACTCATGATACAGTAGCTTCGCGTGTATAGTCCATGGATAATTAGCGTCCGACAGGTAATTAATCACCTATCGCTGTAGGTTAGGGCCGATGGGGCCACATTAAATAATTACAGCTCAGGAAAAGCGACTAAGCGAGTGAGTGGGTAGGAGAATGAGTTTTGTGGAAATGAGCAAGTGGGTGAATGAGCGAGTGATCTTGTGCTAAACGTAGTTTTCACATGAGCATGTGTGAGGGAGTGAGTAATGAACGAACGAGTGAATGAGCGAATAAATTGTTGAGTGAGTGAAGAAGTTAGTGAGTAAATGGGTGGGCGAGTGAGTGATGTGGTTAGTGAATGAATGAATTAATTAATGAATGAGCGAGTGAATGTGTGCTCGAGCGAGTGAGTGAATGAGTGAATGAGTGAGTGAGTGAGTAAGTGAGTGATAGACTGGATAAGTACCTAAATGAGTAAGTGAGCAGGCAAGCGAGGAGTGAGTGGCATCGTTTTTAAATAAGCAAATGCCAGGCAGGGTCAGTGAACGAGTTAATCGGTCAGCGATTGAGGGAGGAAGTGACTTAGAGAGTGAATAAGCGCGAACGAGTGTGTGTGAGTGATCGAGTGAGTGGGCGAGTGTGTGATTGATTGATAGAGTGAGTTAGTAATTTAGTCAGTTTGTTAACTTGGCGAATCATCATCATCATCATAATCACCACATTAAATCATCCAAGCTTTTAATCTTTACATCACAATCATCCTTCATCGCTGTATTGTTGGTACTGCATTGTCTTTATTACAATAATACTGTATGTATCGTGATAATGAAACTCAACAAGTTGTTGATAGATGACGACAGTATCATGTTGATTTCATGATATTTTTATATATGTGTATGCAGGCTGTTGTTGCACAGCATAAATAGATTGGCCTTGATATATTCACAGAAAAACAATGTAATCCAATTATTGATTTGCTAAATATATTCCAATCATTTTAGCTATATGCTTTACGTTTGTTAACTTCTTAATAAACGCTTAAGTTTGTTTGTCGCGTGATACAGATCACAATTTTTAATATATTTTCAAAGGTATTTTTTTAACTTTAACGTTGGTCAGCTGCTTACCAAACGTTTGCTAACTTTGTTTTGTCTCTTGATACAGGTCGCAATTTTCAATAAATTTTCTAAATTTTCTTTTTTAAACGTAAGGTGTGATTGATGCGCAAAACCCAGGGGTTTGGTTTAACCTTGACCTCAAACTAAGGTCAAAATCATCGAATGAAATTTTAAAACGTCGGTATCTCCCTGGGAAATGATTCGATCTTAAAAATGATTTTAGATTATTGTAGGCCATTCGAATTCTAAACTTATTCAGATATTAATGATGATACGATTTCTGACGACTAGGGTGATGATGATAATAATGATGATAATGACGATATTTATTATGTAAATACTAATGAAGATAACCTTGATGATTATAATGATGATTATAATGATTATGATGATGATGATGATGATGATGATGATGATGATGATGATAAAAAAACTAATCGAAGTTCGCCAAGTTCTCCATGTACCCATTGGCCTCTTGTTCTTTCGTTAGTTAGTTAGCTAGTGAATAAGAGGGTGATAAAGGACGTTAGTGAGCAAATGAGTTTGTTTATGAGCAGGCAAGATAATGAGTCTTTGAATTAGTGAGTGTTTAAATCGGTGAGTGAAGTAGTGGTGTTTATGAGCAAGCGAGATGATGTATTTGTGATTGAGTGAGTGTTTAAATCGGTGAGTGAAGTAGTGGATGAATGAATGAGTGAGTGTTTAAATGAATGTGTCAACGACTAATTTGATCAATTTGAGAGTGAGTGAGCGAGCGATTGCCGAGCGAGGGAGTCGGTGAGGGAGTCGGTGAGTGAATATGTGAGTGTGTCTGTGAGTAATCGCCATGAAATCGCAACAACAGACTTCCGCAAAAAAATGGCACCGTCGCAGAGAATACTGCATTGCTCAAACACTCATTGGAAAATCATAAGGATAAATCAACAACGCTTTAAAAGTTGCCAACAAATTCCGAACTTGAAATGAACGTGATCGCGAGAGGACTTCATTTTGGCGTCGGGACACAAAACACCTTACCAAGCAATGTTCATTACGTGATGCAGGCTGGAGCTATCTAATTCTCCAAGGATACGGCTGTCGGCATGGTAACCATGGTTGAGCATGATATGCTAATATCATCCGAGTGACCAAGCGAAAGCTAACTCTTATATCATGTGTAGTGCACATAAAAACGCCTGAAATAGTAATCGTTACTTGTATTCGGTTTAATGCATCATCGGACTGTAAACGTTGAGATGTTAGATTATGACACTGAATTACAGGATGTGCGGACACTCATTAATATATTGTCGGTCATGAGAGATCCGTGAGAGAGGCCAAATCTCCACTCCAAGCATCAAATTACTGTCCGAAAGTAATGGTCACTCACACAGTATATCATTCTGTCGAATCCTGCTAGCCAACTGTATGAGTTTGGCCTGCTCGAGCCCATTGGTCTTAGGTGCCCTACATCTGTCTATTTTAACACGCAAAGCACGTGACTTGGCTTAAAACCGACTCCCAGGCTCAGTACTTATTACATAACCCGAGCATCACACAAAGCGCCCACAGCTCGCTGGCCTTCTGCCCTCAACGGTCCAGTCGCTTCATAAGGCCAGTCGCAAAGCTAGCCTCTGCAGTTGCTGGTTGTTGAAAGAATAGGGAAGATGTTGCGTCTGATTGTCTGCTTTGCCTCTCTGGCGCTTGTGTGCAGGGCTGAGGTTGCCCCTGTATCCATGCTGGACATCGAAAAGTACGTCGGTAGCTGGTACCAGGTGAGCATCGTCAGAGAGTGAGAGAGAGAGGGAGAGAGGGAGAGAGAGAGAGAGAGTACAAGTTGTTCTTGTTGATAACTCATAGTTATTTTTGATGAAGTAGTACTTATTGTTGATGAAGCAATGTTTATTGTTGAGAAGTATTTAGTGTGATAGAGGGAGATGTTAATATTGACGAACAATTTCAGAAGTTGGTAATATTGTCTATGAAACAGAAGCTATTGTTCTAGAGGTAGTTGTCCTGTAGAACATCTCACTATAATGATAATGCAACGGCTGGTCTGACTGGACTGTAAATCTACTTTATAATGCATCGGCCTTGTTAAACAATCGTTACAAGCATACGTACGAGAGTACATGAAGACATGCCTACTGAGAAATCGCGGTTGATCAGAAGCCCGTTGCCGAACACAACTGCATCTCCAGTCGCTTAGAGTCAGTCGGGATTGTTAGAAGTGTATATATCAGACCCGAAAATCAATAAAAATGAGGATGGCACGCTGGTCACACATGAGGCTGACCAGCTCTCATGGGCCTGGTCATCAATTAGCCCAGCTCTCATAGCGGTCTTGAATCTGCGACCCAGCCCCTCTCGCCTGCTCACTGTCCTCCTCTGTTCGGTCTCCCTGGTAATAAGTTGTTAATTAGTTATGTGTTAATGGTTGCCGTTATGTTATCGCGAATCTATGTTGCCACTAATTCTATGACTTCGCTGTGGGATAGGTCTTCACCAACCAGAAAGCTCTGGATACAACTCGTCAGGATGCTGGCTTCTGCCCATATATCCAGTGTGAGTAACTCCTAGGCTCTCAATATCTCGTTATTTTTTTATCATAAATGATCTGATCAAAGTCTTATCACAGGCACTAGGTCATGACTGCGTGATTTGCTATCTGTTCTCTCTGCTCTCCAGACGGTATACTTAACGCCACTGCCGTGTCCGTCGACAATCGCTTCCGCCCCGGGTCTGTGACAGCTGACGAGGATGTAACCCTAGGTGTGGCTACAACCACTGACAACCCCGGCGTCCTCGCTGTCAAATTCGACGGAATACCCGCGACGTTCTCCTGTAAGTTTCATTTCTCGCGGGGACTGTCACATTATATTACATGTAATCATATCCGCATAGATCCTTTGATTTTCATGTTTATTACTTGTAACCAATAGAAGTTATTCGTATATCTTGATTTACAAAATAATACACCGAATTTTGCCACCTCTGATCACTTTGCGGATACCTCGATCATAATGTGTGTCAACATAGCGTACTTGGCCGTCTATCAATGACAATCATAACGGACTTGTGTATGTTGATATCGACAGACTGGGTGCTGAAGCTTGGTCCCGTCGTGAATGATCAGTATGACTACGCTGTAGTCTCTGACGGACGTATCAATACCCTGTACGTGTTGGTGAGGGACTACGAGTCGTACGATGCCAAATACAATACCGCCGTGCAGCAGTTTTTGGCAGAGAGCGACTTCACTGGACCCGACAAGCAACCATTAGCCTCACCACAAGGGGATGGATGTGTCTACAACTTCACCAACTCAGGTATGTTGATGCATGATTGGACACTTTTCATGATATATATCGTTAATACCATTCTATTGATTGGAATATAAAGAAGGATTCGTCTTGTGAGTCACCCCTCAGACCAGCAGCTCCACTCCTCCCTCCATTACTTGGCATCTTCCATACTTCTTCTTTGCGTCATGATTGTTCGCGCTATTGGTTTAACATTAACGGTCTATGTTGTACATGAACATGTCATGACCATCTTCAATTGGAAAGAAGCTGTATGGTTCATTGAAGGATTTGAGGCATTCAGTGATGGTCTTTTCGCAATCTTTCTAATCGGCTGATCGTTTTAATCACCGAGAATTTTGCGCTTATTGATGATCTTATCAGGGTCCAAATATGGCTTGGTTGCCATAGATAATGATCGGACGATTTCATTTCGTGATACTGTTGCTCGTATGATTACATTAAAGCTCATTCTGGACATAAAATGCGTGATTACCTACGTTTAACGGGCCACTCAATCGACTATCAGGTATATTTATTGTATAATGGGTGCCTAAGTTGTGATCAATTTGGGCACGTGCCACGGGGGCACCGCGACTGTAGCTCGCTATGGCCCATATCAGGTGAATACATAATGGTTATGTGTTAGAGCAAAGAGTTTATAGCTACGCGAAGAGGGATCACTCCAACAATGTGCGGTGTGTATGAAAATTAGCGACACACTCGCCCGTCATCAGGTAACGCTACCTTGAAATGCCTCGGAGCTCGGCGTCTGTTAAAGACATGGAGTCATCTTATTGGTCGAGTCCACTACGTCCCCGAATTAGAGAATTCCATGTGTTTTTAAGAGACGCTATGACAAAACACCACTTTGCTCGCAGGTGGCGTCTTCATGTATTTTCTCGGGGCGGAGGTGCGTGTTGGCCCTCGTAGCGTAGCTATAAACTCTTAGGGTAGAGTAACTCTTCGTCACAGATCGCTGTACAGCATGCCTTTGATGTGTCTTGTTTCAGCGGCTGCTGTCGGCGGAAGTCTGACCATGTGTTTCGCCATCTTTACTCTCAAGAGAATCATCTGAGCGCTGTTAGAAAATAAAATAAATCTAGCTGCTCTTTTTAAATTGCTCCATGAACCAGGCTCTAAGGCACTATATGTGACGTTATGACGGATTTTCCTAAATGCGTTGTGGTTGTGTTTTGGCGATTATGCCGCTCTGATAACTTCGTAACGTCTATATAGATGTATATTTGTTATTCACGGCATAACTACTAATATCGCCTGGTTAATAAATCCTTTCATAAAGTTGTATTGATCAATTTCTCCTGTGAGCACCAAGATCCATAACATATATCACCCAACTGCAAGAAAATGAATGTTAACGCCTGAATCTGGCGGCAAGTTACAAATATCACATGATATGACATGCAGTTCCATGGTACTTGTTATTCAGAGTAATCTACAAGTTGGTTTGGGAGAATGAGAAAGCCAATCAAAACACAAGGATGGCTTCTAGTGTCGAAGCTATAATAAGGCAAGGGCGTCATGCCATACATACTTTTCAACTAACCACAAATGTCAAAGGGTAAAAAGTTACTGGAATCTTGGTGACAGGCAGCGTCTAACACCGAGCTGATAACTGTTGATCTAGCTGAGAAAGCATCATTGTCAGGTTTATCTCGAGGCTTGTCCTCAAACATAAACTCATCCATTACATGTCAGCTGACCAGGGGATGAGGAAAGAACGCGTTGTGAAAACAAATATGCTCGAAATGGAACTAGGAACAATTAACATGTTGGTACTTAATGCTCATATACGTAATACACTCATTTATTGTTCTCTGATGTTCGTGCACACGTGCACATATTTACGTGACGCACCGACAAAACGGATCCTGAATAAAAGGGATGTCTTGATATCAACCTGGATAATATGTCCAGCAACACAAGTCCATTTCATCACTTTGAGGGGCGTTCTGTGTATTTTTCGTCGCAATAGACCAACAGGTGATCATAGAGGGTATCAATAAGGTAACCACAAACACGGTCTGTGCTTCCACATTTTGTTTATAATTGAATCGATCTAAATGACATTCCGATATTATCTCAATGATATTATGGTCGAGTCCATGTGCTCTATCATTGGTTGCATATGCCATTTCCCTTAAATTGTCGATTGTCACCTTTCTAAGATTGAAGTGAAGAATGTGATAGAAATAATGCTCTAATCGGGTCAAAAGGGGGAAAATTGCAATATATGCAATATTTGCAGCCATTTAATATGACTCAACACATATTTAGCTAACAAAATGATAAAATTCCTTGCATCACAGCTTATTGATGAAATAACTACTTAACTACACCCATGCATACATTGACGGTTCCAAAAACATCTAGAGCACCTCATATATAATAATAATACCTACTGATAAGTACAACAAATCGTCACGTATACAATCCTACTGCTTCATATTTATAGCAGAAGCATTAATAATCATTAAAGTTCTGCACATATCCCTTCAAGCCAAAATTTAGAATCACATTATTCTCACAGACTCTCTTTCATTTACCACTGCAGTTCACAATAAAATTAGTAATCATTTTATGCAAGAAATAAAATACTTCTCCGCTCTTCTTGTCCTTCAAACCTCCAACACTACTATAATTTGGACATATGCCCATTGTGGAATACCAGGAAACGAAATTGCAGACAAAGAAGCTGAAAAATCTCACTCAAACTCATTTATTCAAGGCACTTCTATAGACTTTAATACTCATTACTCTTTAATCAACAAATACATTGTACAATATGGCAAGAAGAGTGGAATAAATCCATTTCAGCCCTTAAACTAATAAAACCCACTCAAAACTACAACCCCTATGACTTTTACTTAGATAAAATCCTAACTTCTATAGCATTAGATAATCCCCCCTTCAACACTATAAAGCTAAACACATCCAAGCACTACACCTCGACTGTAATTGCTGTGTTTGCCACACCCTCGAAACAACGCACCATTTTTTCTTTATTTGTCCTAAATTTAACAGCCAACAATCAATAACCTAAAATTATACAAATATAATATCAATGTTCAAAATATCTTTTAAAAAGAAATAATAAAACACACTAAGAAAACATTCATAACACGCAATACTTCATCCTCAAATAATTTCATTCCCATCCATCCATTCATTAATTATATGCATAACTCTTAACATACTCTATGCTATTCTAGTTTTCCTTTTATCCCTCATTATTTCTTATTTCTATCTTGGAACTCCGTAGCTTTTTAAGGACATGGGTACTTCAGGGCTATTTTATCTTCTTACTATAATGCACTGGTGCGTGAAACTTCCTTATTTTGTGCTCTCTTACACCCTAGATAGGTACACCTCAATTCATTTACATTGTTTATTTGTCTCATTATTCTTGTTAATTAAACAAAATAATTAAAAAACCACTGGCCTGAAAAGAGCCATACATCCTCTGTGAATAAACATAGCTTCGTTTTTTCCCCTCTTTTTATGGACCATACCAACATTTTGTTTAATTCCTCCTCCTCCTCCTCCTCTTTCTCCTCCTCCTCTTCTGATGGTCTCCTCTTCTGATTGCCCTGTTGGCAGGTTGGCGGACTTAATAACTGTTTATAGCAGTACTCGCGAACAGCTACAACAACTTTAATAGGACAGCTGTCAACAACAATTTGTCGAAGACGGACGCCTTTTACGGTATCGCGCCGACATATCACGCCAGTAATAAATGCCTGGGTGCACTGTGGAAGGCCTCATATCCACAGCTGCACAGCTTTGATACTTAATGCGGGCTGGGTTGCTGGGTAATCGTGCGCATCGGGGATTCTGTTAAAGCGGGCAGCTGACTCACAAATATTTTTGCCGATGTGTTCTGTATTGAAGTGATTTTACTGTGTCGACGACGGCGACTAAGGACTAGATAATTGCTCATTTGGCAGATATCCGTACATACAGACCGTCAGGTAAGCAAGCCGCTAAAGTAACCTATCTGCTGTCGACCGACTTAACAACACTGTTTGCTTTGAAGCCCGTCATTGGTGTAATGCTATGCGTTGAAATTGGGTTCACTCTACGGTATAATACAGCCTCTATGAGACCTCAGCTTTATGGCACTTACATCATGCAAGGGCCACTCTCATTGCCCATACAACGTAACGAGCCAAGTCATGTATTCCAACCGCCATCGATTGGACGACATTTGCTTGTTGTGTCAAATCAATGACAGGTGTGCTAGCTGAAAAGCACCGGAACTGGGACTTAAAGCTAGAATTAGGTCAAGACGCGGGCTGGGAGAAACATGGTAAGGTTAGACTGTCTTACGGTGATTCTAATAAGCCCCTCTCACGTTTTAGTTCAGCGTGTCATCTCCGTGCTAGAGTACATTACTGTTGCCCCGACTGTATATTTTGGGCGTAAATTTAGGCGCTGAACCGTTACTAATGTTACGACCCAACTTGAAATCCGGCCAATTTTAAATTTGTCCTGACCCAAGTTCAAATTTCAAGACGAAATTTCAAGATGGGTTGACACATTTTAAAATTGGACGGCGGATTGGCAGGCACGGCTTGTATGGAAAGCCGTGGCGCGTTTATTACATTATTGGCTTGTTGTGTCAAAGTTAATCACACTGCATGGTGATTCAGACAGCACTCACTGTTGTACGCGTGAGCCTTAAATTACCTCCGCCCAGAAGGAATATGTTTTCGTCCAATGCCTGTCTGTTTGTTTGTCTGTTAGCAAGTTATCTCGAAAAGTTCAGAATGGATTTTCATGAAACTTTCAGGGATCTATCCCATCCAAATGGGTCCCTCGTCTGATTTCTGTGCAATTTATCCCAACATGGTCTCAGCCTAGCCCATTATTTTAAGTACGGACAAGTCATATTGTGATTGGTTAGGATAATTTTGTTGGCATCTTAAAATCTTTATTTAAGGTATCATCCACCTTTGAGATATGATTAATATTTTAGAAGAATAAATAATTGAATTGAACGCATATACACTCATAGTTCCCTCCCCAAATAAGTATTTTGTTTAGGACAACGCGGTACTCAATACACGGTTCACCATGGAGAAATCGCGACTTTACGTGTGTTATTAGAATTGAAAAGCAGGATTATCAGAATAGGCTGAGGTGGCAAGAAAGTGAATATAAGTGAAATAATGATCATAAAGATCGTTCAGGGAAAATAAGCTGTGTACATTCGGGATTTCATCAACTGACGCATTCAAGGCATTCGGCTGTCCAATTTTAAAATGGGTCAACCCATCTTGAAATTTCAAGTTGGGTCGTAACGCTAACACGCCAATTCAAATGTTCCTGGGTTGAGCGACGGATGACTGGGACTTACAATTGAGTCATTTGAATATGTTGATGAGAATGGTAGACATATCGACTGCAAGCTCAGTTTTCATAGTTTGTCAACAAGGCTTCGCGTTTTTTAAAAATCTCAATAGCAGCTAACAACCGAGGCGTGCGATTTACCTGCATATTGCGGCATGTTTATTGGCCAATAGACCAAACCATTTACATAGACCACAATATTTAGCAACAAAGAATAATTTGATGGCCTCTGTTTACCCCCGGTGTGGGGTTACCGTTACTTTGCCATCACTCACCCACAACACCGCATCCGTATGTCAATAATATGAACGTACATAGACGCGCTCATGCTAATGATGGTTTTCACATGCTTGTCAATCAGCGACTGTTGCACTTGCCCTATCTGAACCTTTATGATATTTGTAAGTTGTAGAACTCATCTCCAGTTTAAAATTGTTGTCGTTTAAATAGGAAAGTGACCCCACCGTGATTTTACACCGTCTTTACGAACGTGGCCTTGTCCCCCAAACCTTGCTATCTACGTAGTTTACCCCTTTGTGGAGGAATTCTCCTCAGTATGTGGTCTTTGAATAATAACCCCCATTGGAAACAAGTGTAGATTTGGTTGTTAACTTTCGGTGGCGAGTGACTACCGCATCTTGCTATAATTAGCCACGTGTGGATTGTAATTCCATTTTTGATTTTCAGTGGACTTGGTCTGAACAAATCATCCGCATTTCTGGTGTGAACCAAATGCCTGACCTGATTGTCTTCTCAATGAGCGCTGATTCGTCGGCTCTGTTTTGACTTTAATGATCTAATGCGTAGAAACCAGCGCCATGAAGAAAGGATACACTGTTGACCATGAATACGACAATCACGGTTTTGAGGCCAATAATGCGTCTACTCAGGGATCCAGAGATCTCGACGCTTCAACGTCAGAAAATCCACACGACGATCTGCGTTGTGGATACGGTGGCTGTAAACCGGCGTATCTGCAGATATGCAACAACCCAAAGGCCATGCTGGTATGGATGTCCTGGTTCGCTTTCATTCAAGGTGGGTTGATGTCACTGACCAGGTAGCCATCAACTCTCATTATATTGAATCACTTTCAACAGCTTATTTGTCATTACAAATAGTGTCTATAATTCGTGGTAAATTTCCACCGTAGGGTAATTAGATTAATGATTATAATTAATGTTCGGTCCGTTTAAAATGTGTCGTATATATTTACCAGGATTTGTGGTGAACGGCATCAACAACGTGAACACAGCCAGCGTGGAACGCCGCTTTGAACTAAGCAGTTCACAAGTCAGTCTCATCTCGTCAGCTTACGATATTTCGGCGGGAATCTTCGTCTTGCCCATAACGTACTACGCCACGTATGCGCACCAACCGCGCTTGTTGGCCTTTTCTGCGCTGATAATGTCTGTGGGGTCTTTCATCATGGCAGTACCTCACTTTGCTACGGGCTTGTATCAACTGCAGGAGAGCACAGCCGACTATTGTGATGTATATGGTAATAACGGAAACCGTCATTTGAATAGCTTTTAACGCGACTTTTCATGTAATTGAACTTCAATTTGTTTGCAGTCATTCGGCCTTGATTTAGACTTACTCCAAGTAATCGAATGTTTTGTATTAGGAAACGCCACAGTGTGTTCGTCTGACGATGATAGATCGAGTCTCCGCGGATACCTAGGGGTCTTAATTCTGGGCCAGTTTCTCCATGGCATCGGAGGAACAACGCTGTATTCTGTGGGCATTGTGTTCATTGACACTTCAGTGAGTGCTAAGTCGTCTCCACTCTATCAGGGTAAGACAAAAGTGATACCAAACTGCGCCGAGCTGATGACTTGTATAACTATTTGTTTAGAAATATGAATGAAGCTCTGCTTATTCTTGTGGAAGTTTAACTGTCCGTGATCTAACAGGGATATTTTACGCCTTTTCCACACTTGGGCCAGCTATAGGATATCTACTAGGGGCTGTTTTTCTCAGTTATTATGTGGATATAGACAAGCTAAGTGCCGACGAGTAAGTACTGCTTGACTCGCTTGATGTTTATAGCAATACAATACCACCCAAGAGTAAAACAATTTGTTATTTATGTAACCCATTCATTTGCAATATTGCTTGAATCTTAACCCAACATCAAATGCAGCAACCAGTATCCAATAAAATAACCGTTTATGATACTAATTGACTTATTTTGGAGGAACTCGGCAGCAAGAATGACTGATTTATGTATTTGACTGTTGTCTCCGTAGAATCCCGATCGATTCATCCGAGCCACGCTGGGTAGGGGCGTGGTGGATAGGCTTCCTGTTAGCAGGCGCACTCGCCATCTCAATCGTCCTGGTCCTCTTGCCGTACTCCAGGGAACTTCCTCGTGAGTTAACACTCATTCAAACATTTTGATCTTATACAAATAAGCTTTAATGTTATATTTTTTAAGAGACTTAAAATCACAATACATATCTAACGTGCCAACGAATAGTGATCCATTCAGCTTTTGAATGTCATGTTTACTTCAGAGACAGGTAAAGTGAGAGAAGAGAGGGTGTCTGAAGCCCATAACGATGGAACAGAGAGCATAGCATCGAAACAAGGCTTTGGTAAGAGTATCAAAGACCTACCTACGTCACTCAAATTTTTACTCATCAACCCAGTCAACATGTTGATCACCTTCGCCGGGGTGGCTGAGAGCTTCTCCACAGCTGGGATAGCTACTTTCCTGCCCAAAATCATACAGAGTCAATTCAATCAAACACAGCCCTACTCAGCTTTTATGTCTGGTAAGTTGCCCGTTTGTAAAACATAAAACTGTGAAGTTCCGTGATGACTCAGGCCGCTTTCAACATTTTTACGGGAATCGTAGTATAATGAGAAGATAGTGTGAGTTGGGAAGAGAGAAAGATGGTTATAAGGAGTGGAAATCATGATGTAGAATATGCTATGAATTCCAATTGACATTGTAACTGTCGTTCGTTAACAAGGATTGCCGACATTTTCTACCAGGTACAAATCCTGACCTGTTGCATCTTTTCTCTTTTTCCTAACTACGAGAAGCTGGTGCATTTTGTTTCTGTTAGATGTTGATGTCACGAACTTTTCCTCTTTTAAATTTGCATCATAACACCCTGACAAATACTCCGCCATGTTGCAGGTGCCTTAGCTGTGCCCGGGTCTGCCCTTGGGATGTTTCTCGGTGGGCTGATATCACGCTTATTGAAGCTTAAAATCCGCGGAAACATTGTGTTGGCCACAACAGTCAGTTGTATTTCCATATGCTCTTCATTTGCAATTATATTGCGATGTGACTCTGGCCACGAAGCTGGCGTTACTACGCCTTATCCCGACAGGTAACACAACGCTGTGTTTCAATCATACCTCGTGGTTCTCAAATACACGACTATCGTGGAATTATTTTAGCGAGAGGCAACAATTTCTTCAAAAAAAAATGACCACTTCGCGCTGTAAATGGTTCAAATTGCTGGGTACGAGCAATAGTGGAATTGTGTTACTTGCAGTTCTCTACAGGCTCTCAGTAGGATCAATCTAACATCAGGCTGCAACGCGGATTGTCACTGTAATGTACAGAGTTATGAGCCCATGTGTAGCGCTGCAGGACTACAGTACTTCTCTCCCTGTCATGCAGGTTGCCTCCCTGGTGCCAAGTCCAAAGATGATGATGTAAGTGCACAAACCATGAATGCGATTTGCTGTCTGGATGTGCTCCTTTCTGTTGTTGTTTTAATCAATATAACCGCATTTATCCCAATTGGCTGTCAATGTCCTGTCTTGAGCTACTTTTTTGTATTGTAGTGTTTTGATTACTACCCCATTGAATACCATATTCGTTCCAGCTACCTCTGTTAACTACTTGACCGCGAAAATGGCCTTAAAACAATGTTATTTTACCAGAAATATCCAAATAAATATCTCTCATGTCAAAGCATTTTCTAATAATTGACACGTTCTGTGTGCAGGTGATAACTTTCACCAACTGTTCCTGTGTTAATTATGAAATATGGGACAACTTGTCGATGGTCATTAGAGGAACGGATGGACGCTGTGAAAATAGCTGTATTAACCTGTACATCTTCTTGGTGGTAGTGTTTGTGTCAATACTTACAACATTCATGCAATCTGTACCTGGAATTGCTGTCGCCCTCAGGTAAGCTACAGGCAACACCGGATGTCTGCCATTGGAGTGATGCAACAATTCGTGTTACGCTTGTATTGGCTTGGGTTGTTTGAAGGCCGTGGTGTTGTGTGGCAGGTGTATACCGGAGAACCAGAGGTCATTTGGTATGGGCGTCAGATGGGTCTTCATGCGATTCCTAGGCGAGTCATTTGATGCATTTGTCTTTACTCGTATTTGATCCTTTCATACTCGTCTTAGAACATCTTGTGTAAAACTTGGTAGCCATGTAGTTACTTTTGGCTGCAGGCAGTGTACTTGGACCCATTGGCTATGGCACATTAATCGACGGAGCCTGTCAGGTGTGGCAATATACGTGTGAATCGAAAGGTTCCTGTTGGATATACGACAATGCATCATTCAGTTACCGGATGGTGGCGATGACTGTTGCCATCAAAGCATTTGGATTGATTTGTTTTCTGGCCGCCTACTTCTGTTACAAGCCCCCACTTAATGAGAATGACACACCGATGGCGACCAGTTCAAATTCACTCGCTCTCACTGACAATGGTACCGCAGCAACTGGCTTCAGCAACCCAGCTTTGACAAATGATAGCAGTGTAGCGACGTGATACTATGTTCCAAGCAGCTTCTACATCCAGCCAGCATTACCTAAATGTGCCCTCAATCCCTGTTGAGCATGTTAAATGCCTGATTGCATTCCACGACAGCTACCGCATCGTTCTAATAGCTATATTATTTGAATAAGCTGATCACAAACTTACCGGCTGGTTTTGTGTCATGTGTGAATTAACATTGATATGATATCCCAAGGAATTTTTGGATTTTTCTCCAGCCTAAGTTTTTCGGGCTCTTCTCCGGAACGGTTGGACATACCAACATAAAATTTTGGAGGAATGATAGATCAAGTTGGGACACAGTTTGACGCGCATGCGCAGTGTTGGAGGCTTATGGGATCGATTTTTCGTAGATTTTTCCCTAATTTTCTGTAACTATCTCCTCCATAACTACTGCAGTTACGAACATATGAATTACATGGTTGTAACAAGCAATTATCGTAGGCGGAAAATATACTTGTTTTCACTTTTTGTACTTTGTATAATGACATGTGTTTTAGAGTACCTATCGCGATTTTTGATACGAGTTCTCTCCTCGCTGATATCTCTGAAACGGTTGTACTTACGCACATGAAATTTTGTCAGTATTTAGAACTTGGCCTCGAGATAATGATTGTAACAGTATTTTAAGCATTCACAGTAAAAACAAAAACAGTGAAAGCTTAGCGAGTAGGTTTTGCATACATACATACATCCATGTGTACATACGCTGCATATATACATAGATACAAACATACATACATACACACACATCCATGCATACATAACCCTACATTCATACCAATACATCCATGCATACATACGCATATACATTCTTGCATACACTTGCACATACATACATACATACATACACATACATACATACATACATACATACATACATACATACATACATACATACATAGACACACACACACACACACACACACACACACACACACACACACACACACACACACACACACAGATAAACCAAAATTCCAAGGCATTAGATTAAAATGTAAACTTTAATAACTGTGTGTTTCATAGTTTTAGCTTCAGCAATTTTAGCTTCAGCATTTCTAAGCTTAATTTAATCCCTGGGCTCCACCCCGGGGAGGGGTGGGGGTGGAACTTGGCCTATCCCGGATGGGGATGTGCCGCGGGACCAAAGATCTTGTTATAATAAGATACCCCACTCGGACGTTTCTGTTGTGAAGCTCGCGACCAGCGTGCCACCTGGTTTCGTGGCTCCATGGTAAAAGATTGATCCGCGATGGTATGTACTCAATAATACCGCTGTATTTCTAAAACTTAACGATTCTTTGATAGTGCCAATACATAAAAACAAAGCCAATTACTATTGACACCCTTTTTATCAATTTGCGTGACGATTTATTAACTACAATAATTTTTTATGGACGTTTGAACAAAGTCGCATATATCAGCATCTACCCCTGGCCTAGCCCCGATTGGACGGTAAAATACATACTTACTCAGACGTCCTGTAGGGTTGAATTTACCACTTTTTAAGACACAGTCGGACGTCTAGTCAACCCTTATTTGATATTAAAAGATAAATCTGAATCATTGGTTTTGTCATATTTGCGGCTGAATATGAGAAGTTGAATATGAGACGTATGATTTTATTATGTTATACTGTAAAATGTATTCTTGCTTATTTTGAATAACAATATAATAATGAAATATTTCAGGACATAGCATATACTAAAAACATTGATGCAGCATGCATTTAATCACCATTAACTCTCTCGCTCTATCTCTCACTTTCTCTGTCTGTCTCACTGTCTGTCTCTGTCTCTGTCTCTATCTCTCTCTCTCTCTCTCTCTCTCTCTCTCTCTCTCTCTCTCTCTCTCTCTCTCTCTCTATATATATATATATATATATATATATATATATATATATATATATATATATATATATATATATATATATATATATATATATATAAATATATATATATATATATATATATATATATATATATATATATATATATATATATATATATATATATACTAAGGTCATTACAACTAAAATTCTCAGTCTTAATAGCTTACGAAGAACAACCACAAATGATATGAGATCATCAGTATACATTAGAAGATTAACAACAAGCACACTAAAACTACACTGAATATAACAATTATTTAAACCAGAGCTCAATTCATCCATGTAAACACTGAAAAGATAGGTTGACAATATGCCTCCCTGTCTTAAGCCATTAAACACACCAAATCAGCCAGACATATTTCTGCCCCATCTTACATACACATCTGATCCGAGTACCATGCAACCGACCATTCTAACAGTATATCCGGGGACACCTTTGTTCGACAAGCTCCACCACCACTACAATCTAAGGTGCAGTAGTCCTATATACTGGTGTGAATTTATGATAGAATAGTCCTTGTACATCTGCCATAGAGGGCTTTCAAGGAACTGAGTACACAAATATCAATATTTGATTTTCGGAAATCTACACATATAACAGCACTTAAAACAAATAAGAGCACAAATTGTGTGGGAAAATGTCAATGTCTTACGATTTGTTCTCTCCTTATGGTCCCTTAACTTACTGGGAATAGTTCAACCTGATGTTCACCATAATACATATTACAGAAAAATAACACCTGCATGATTCACATTGGAGTTTGTCGAATGAGATATCTTTGGCTAGAATGCTTACAACCCAGGCTTTCACTGACAATGTTCCTTAAGAGCCTGCATAATGCATCTACTAGTGATTTGCTTGGGACAACGAGCCCTTCCTTCGCACTTCTGTAATTCTTCTGGTCATGTATATCATTGACTACAGAGATTGTGTTTATGCATATTGCACACAACTTAATTTCCGGGCAATATAGCCAGAAACATGTGGTAGAACATTCACTTAATGGGTGGAAAGGCCTTTGTCAATTATAACAGTTAATTGCAGCGCAGAAATACCCATTTGTGTTTGACTTCTAGTCAGACATACTCGCGAGTCATAACGAAGTTGGTTGGCTGCTGCGCGTCGAGTAGCTTCCACAAACGTAGGGGGCGCTGCCTACACGGCGTCACGGAATTTGTCGGGCGAATTGCCGAGTGGGGTATCTTATTATAACAAGATCTTTGGCGGGACCTCGAAAACTTGTGCCCGTCGTACAAGGTGAAAATGGCAAAAAGCATACCCCGTCGTACAAGGTATTATGCGCATGTATAACCCGTCGTACAAGGTGAAAATGGCAAAAAAACGTACCCCGTCGTACAAGGTATTACGCAAATGTATAACGTATAACCCTTCGCACGTCGTGGCAGGATAAAAGTGTTGTACATTTCATGAACGATAATAAATGTTATCACATCATACTATTGTGACATAAGGAGGTTACAAAACAATGATGTTGCGGATAACAATCTTACGTAATATGGACAGTGTATAATGACATGTGTTTTAGAGTACCTTGTTGATATCGTATTGCTGGTCGTCCAACTTGCCGTTGGAAGACATGGTGGTGATTCAATACATAGGATATTTTAATGTAGATCAAATAGGTATATGTGAAGTGAGGGGGAAATTTTATTGTAGATCCAAGGGACGGATGTTAGTAAGTGTTATTAAACGTTATTTTAGAGAACAATGACGCCGATGTCAGCAGGTGCTATGTTGATATCGAAGACTGAACAATACAATCTCGACTTTACAGACATCACATTCACTGCCAAGTGCTATTTGCATCAGCAATTGCTCGGACAGCGTCAAGATGAATACATTTTACTGTTTTTGTTTGTTTTATCCAGACCATGACCAACTCGCGTCGTGTTGTTGGTGACTGTTTGTGATAAAACACCATACACTGCCTGTGCCTGCTATATCTTATTTTAGTTTAGCAAATATGAGTCCCTAGTGTAATTGTTTGCTTGGCTTGAAAAGTGAAGGAAATTCATTCTAACCTCTCAATCACCCACGCAGTAGTCAACAAGGCGACATGCTCATTGTAAGTTGTAGTCCCCGCTGTCCCCAGGCCCCACTGACAATGTTCCTTAAGCTCTGCACTGTAATGCATCTACTATGGTGATTTGCTTGGGACTGAACAACGAGCACCCCTTCATGGTGAGGACATATGGTGTTGTGGTGATTTTGAACCATGAAAGACAGTATTAACACATCTTTTCAGTCGTTTTTACCCACATACTGAAATAATGTGCATATGTATGATAAGCGTTGCAACATCATATCATGCTGATCTGACCAAACAACAACGATGGCCTGTTAATAAATTCTAGTTTAGTGGTAAATTTGAAGGCATATATAGCCAGATAATATGTGGTAGAATATCACTTAATAGATATGGAGAGATAGCCTTTGTCAATTATATACATATAATTGCAGAGAGAGATATATAGATAGATATATATATATATATGACTATCTATATCTATATATATACTCGCGATATATATATATATATCTATATATATATCTATATATATATAAATATATATATATATATATATCTATATATATATATATATATATATATATATATACATACAGTGGGCGTCTTTTGGACAATTGAACACATTATATATACACCAACACGTATATATATATATATATATATATATATATATATATATATATATATATATATATATATATATATATATATATATATATATATATATATATCTATATATATATATATATATATATATATATATATATATATACAGTGAACACTCGTCTTTGTACTGCAGGGGCAGTGAAGACGTTCGGTAGCATCCCTTGTGACTGGGCAGATTCAGAGGAGGTGGGAGGTTACAAAGAGGTACTGTGAGCGGGTCTGTCTTCTCCATATCTGGTTTGCTTATCGCGACTGGCATATCAGCCATCATGTAGTTGAACCACAATGAAGAAGCAGCACTGGGTTATTCCAAGAGCCGGGAAAATCTGACTCATGGACAATCATCATCTCTAGGGAGTTAATCCCATGCAGGATCAATATTGCTGCACTGGGCAAAATAAGGTCCTTTATTCTGTTGACCTAGGTACCCTTTGGGACCCTCAACGCGGAGGTGATTTTTGCTGCTGGATTGTGCGATATATTTTTCGCTGACGGATTCCGTGAGCAATATTTTCGTGACGATATTTTCGACGGCGCTATTTTTCGTTGGCATTGTAAATTGTTTAGTGAAAAGGTTTACAAATTGTTGAAGATGTGATAATGATGACTTTATAAGGTGTCTTTGAAAAGAGTTTGTAAGTGACTATTAACTTCCTCTATTCCAGGGAATGAGGTGTTATTCATCTCACCTGATGAATCTGTGGTATGATTACACAGTTGGGTGATGTGATTTACTGATCTCAAATTCACCATGCGCTTCTATGGTCATTAGGTCAAACGATTTGAGTCATTGTGAGCTGTGTCCCCAAAACGATAAAGACTAGCGTTTATCATTATCAACTCTGTGTGTCGGTCGAGCGTGACACTCAGTTATTACGCAATCATTTTGCTGACCTTTACAAGAAAACGCATGAAAAGAGCTCCCTCTCGGGGGTGTTTCTATTCATTTGACATTCGTCTTCTGTCAATGAGTTAACAGTTAAGTAAAACCTCATGTCAATGACCGGTAAACATATTAGGGTAAACTGAATGTCAAGAAGCGCTGGAAGCGGGTCATATACAGAATTTTAAAGACTTTTAAATATATTACAACAATTCAGACGTCGAACCATTTCCAGAAGTCATAGAGAAACAGAGTCGTTTTTACAGTAAGAGATGTATAAATATGTTGAAGGATGGAATATCAGTACCTGAATTATTTATGCGAAATTTGTTTCAAGGCTTGGAAGATTATTTTACATTACCAGAAAAACAAAACAACGACTCATATTGGTTAATCAAAAATGGAATACTGGCGGACCATCAATTATCTTTCATCGTTATCACGAAAAAGAAAAAAAAACTTACACTAGACGAGAACAAAACAGAAATGAACGAAGTTGTGTGACGGAATCGTGGGTGAAAATGACTTGTATCTGTGGGCGTTGTCTCAACCCATGCCAAGCACCTAACTTTAAACCAGTACAGACCCGAAAACGTGGTGTAGCAGACGAATGGTTGGTTTGGATAGCACATCGCTCACCTAATCGAATGCAACACCGACTAAACAGAGACGAAAAAAGGTAAGGGCCCGGTGAATACCAGTAGATTGTTGGTGCGAAGAAACTCAAACAGTGTATCAGTTTCACAGATAGGTATGGCGTGTTTGTCCATGTCTGAAATTGACCCATAGCCCCATCAATGGAAAACTAATGAGTGACTTACGTGCCGAAACAGAAAGAAATACCCAGTGTTTGAGAGGGTTAGGTTATAGTGTCGTAGCCGAGTGGGGATGTGAATGGACGGAATAACGGGAAACAGACCCTCGGATCAAAGCTTTTACGTACACTCGACCTCGACCACCACTGGCCTCTTTGATGAAAGAACTGATCATAGCCGGTATAGGCGACGGAATGATTTTTTGGGGGTGGGGGAATGGCCGATACCCGTACCAGAAACCCTTAAAGACTTATTTAGTGAAATGACCCCTATATTCTAAAACATAAAGCTGATACAAGAGCAAATCTAAGCCTTCGTGTAAGACTTTGCTGAACGAACGGACGTATAAAATTGAGTTAATAATGGTTACAATTTATAGGACGTGAGGGCCATAAGGGACCTAATTTGCATTAAAAAACGCTGCCCAAAGAGGTACACAACGACACTACTGACGAGACGTTGTTTACGTTTACATACTTCAACTTGTAACAAGTTTAACAGAGATCATTTGGTGATGGGAACGCGTGGTCAAGGGCGATCAATGGCGATTGTTTGTCTGATGCCTCGGGTTGCAGTATGGTGATGGCTTATTTATATTCAAGTGTTAGATTCAAGTCATAAGTATAGTGGGAAGTTTTATCGTAAGAAAGAAGTTTTAATAGTAATGACTTAGTTAGCTTGAGTCAGCTTTGTTTTATTAGAGATTAATACTTTTTACAGACTGTGTACGTTTCGTTCCAGGTCATGGCCTACATACATGTTGGGAATGTTGATTATGTAACTATTGATTTGATATGGTCATACTTTCCACTGAGTCATCTCTGTCTACTATTTTCTAGTAGCATGAGCTTGTTTGGCCGATTGTGTGTTCAGTAAACATTTCTAGTCCCAATGTTTGTCTGTGTCTGACTTGCCGAAATGAAAATGGGCCAGTTCACCTTCTCAATCACATGGATTGATGAGTACCCAATGAGACGCTCTTCGTCTTGGAATCTATCGCGCATTCATCGAATACGTTATCCGCTAGCGATATTTTAATTCGTTGCATTGACAACGAATTGGCGCTATGACGAAAGAAAACACCTTGTCACATGACAACCGTGGGTTGGATAATGTCGTTGATGCGGGCATTGAGTCTAAAGGGATAGATAAAGGATCGAATGATCACTCAGCGCCAAACAATCGTGACGACGACCTGCACTGTGGATTTGGTAGTTGCAAGCCTGGCTGGCTTCAGATATGCAACAACCCAAAGGCCATGCTGGTATGGATGTCCTGGTTTGCATTCATTCAAGGTGGGTTGATATTTGCTTATACTTATAGAAAATAGTAGACAGATGTGACTCAGTTGAAATTATGACCATGTCAACTTAGCAGTTACGGTATAGAGGGATACGGGTGTCATCAGTCAAGATGTAAGCAGTCCTTATATTTTATTCACGTGCTTCTTGAATGTAATATTCATTTGCATGCGGGAGCGCCTTAATTGTTCACAGGATTCGCGGTGAACGGCATCAACAACGTGAACACAGCCAGCGTGGAACGCCGCTTTGAACTAAGCAGTTCACAAGTCAGTCTCATCTCGTCAGCTTACGATATTTCGGCGGGAATCTTCGTCTTGCCCATAACGTACTACGCCACTTATGCGCACCAACCGCGCTTGTTGGCCTTTTCTGCGCTGATAATGTCTGTGGGGTCTTTCATCATGGCAGTAGCTCACTTTGCTACGGGCTTGTATCAACTGCAGGAGAGCACAGCCGACTATTGTGATGGTAAGAAAAGAAGAATTACAACTAAATAACGCACTGATTCTTGATATAACAATAATGTCCAAGGTTATTGGCGCTGTTCTCGAAATACTACATTCAAATACCATGTGTTGAATGGAATAAATGTGTAAATGCAGGAAATGCCACGATTTGTTCGACTGAAGACGATGGCTCGGGTCTCCATGGCTACCAAGGAGTATTAATTCTGGGCCAGTTTCTCCATGGCATCGGAGGAACAACGCTGTATTCTGTGGGCATTGTGTTCATTGACACTTCAGTGAGTGCTAAGTCGTCTCCACTCTATCAGGGTTAGCATCTATTTATTGAAACCCGCATTGCAGCCAGCTAAGTCGATTCTTACCCCAAAACAGAACTACTGCGATGACAAAAAAATCAGCATGCCTAGATATCAGTTTTACATCACATTAATTATTCATGCGAAAATAATTATTGGCCTGTAACATGTGAGAGAACGGCGAACAACTGTTGAAGGAAGATGTTGAGAGAAATAACATTCTGACTCTCTAAAAACTAGAACCCATTTTCGTGTTTAAAATTTCTTTAGCATGTTAATATTATGTGTGAGTTTACTCTAGAGTTTTGTATTTGCAGGGATATTCTACGCCTTATCTGCCTTAGGACCAGCATTGGGATATCTGCTTGGTGGCTTCTTTCTCAGCAATTACGTGGATATAGACAGACTGAGCGCTGATGAGTAAGTCAGACTAAACTTATGTAGGTTACTCACAGAAGAGATATTGTGAATAACAAAGCTCGGTCGTTTTTTTTAGTTTGGCATGGTATTGGCTTAAAACTGTGATCATGAGTTTAGTTCTCATAAAACCGCGATATTTTAAGAAAGCAGTAAATAAACATTTTTATTTTATTGAACTCTTCTTGATTATACGTAATAGAATCTCCATCGATTCTACAGACCCCCAGTGGGTAGGAGCTTGGTGGTTAGGCTTCCTTGTCTCAGGTTGTCTCGCTATCTTCGCCTTCGTGCTTCTCCTGCCCTACGCCCGGGAACTTCGCGTAAGCTCATTCCAATATTTTTGCTACGGAAATCATTAATCGATCATGTACACCATGAGACGTCATAACGCCATGTACACCATGAGACGTCATAAGGCCATGTACTCCATGCGACGTCATAACGCCATGTACTCCATGAGACGTCATAAGGCCATGTACTCCATGAGACGTCATAACGCCATGTACACCATGAGACGTCTTAACGCACACTTAAAATACGATGCGTTAATGATGCGTTCCGTAAAATGTGTCCTTATAATGCAAAGCCCAAAAGAATATGTTGATCCGTCTGGAAAAACTCATCGTGCGAACACACCGGCGCTGCACAATATGCAAGCTTACGATGATGAGGAGACAGGAGGCAACTCCGTGTAGATAAGCGCATCGTGATGCAATGGAGCACAATGATGATCCGTCAGACGAAACGAGTCTTTAAAGGCCACGTATTGGATGACGCTCAGCTTTGCTTTGCACTTGGCAGAGAAGTTATGGTCTCCGTTCAGACATTATGGCTCTTGTGCCAGTTCTTTCAGGTGTATCTGTCACCAGATAGATTCCTCTCTTGAGTCTATAGCAACTACACAGTTCCTGCTGATGTTATCTGTCATCAGCTAGACTCTACTTGTGAGTCTCATCTTAATAATGCCTTTCTGATGATCACGGACGAGTCCCCATTTGTCACAGGTGGAATCAACAGGCGATGCGTCTTGTGGTTTAATTATTTATTTATCATAACTTTCCTTCAGCGAACCCACCGGCATAATGACACTCTCCCACAATCACTCTCCTTTATGAAACAGCTCTCATCTTCCATGTCCATATACTCAATAGAAGACATACTGGTTTTCAAACAGCCTTTCATTCAATCACTCACGACCCACTCCTGTCACACTCAAATCCATTCAACACAATTCAACCACGCTCAACAATTAAACGACAATACAACAGTATGTGTCAGGTATATGCATATTGAAGAGTGAATTTTGGTAGTGGCTTAGATAAAGTGAGTGAGAAGGTTTGCTTAACCTAAACTTCTTGTATTCCCTCCAATAAGAGGCTGCCCAAGTGCGACTAGAAAGGGTATCAGAGGCTCACGACCAGGGCGCAGATAACCCAGTGGCCCAAGAAGAGTTTGGTAAGAGCATCAAAGACCTACCAGCCTCGCTTAAGTCTTTGCTGATGAACCCAGTCAACATCTCGGTCACAATCGCCGGGGCCACCGAGAGCTTCACCACAGCCGGCGTGGCGACCTTCTTGCCCAAGATAATACAAGTCCAGTTTAATCAGACTCAGACTTACTCTGCCTTTACTTCTGGTAAGTAAAATGCCAGAGAACTGACCTAATGCAGTTGAATAAGATTTTTTGCATGATGAGTTGAAAAAGACGGTGTACGCGAATACGACATGGTTACTTTGGACTGATTTCAAATTCGCACCAACTAGAATCAGTGAAAGGTTGCAGTTAGACACTGAGATGAAATCAAGGCCTTTCTTCCACTTCAGGTGTCCTTGCAGTGGTAGGCGCTGTGACGGGTATGTTCGGGGGCGGGTTGGCATCGCGCTTATTGAAGCTCAAGGTACGTGGTAACATCATACTAGCTGCAGTAGCCAGTGTGGTTAGCGACGTTTGGTATGATCATGCGATGTGACATGGACAACGAAGCTGGCATATCTGCTCCCTATCCTGACAGGTAACAGCAGCATTTGGTGCCACTTTTTGTAATTAACAATATAGGGTTAATAGAAGTGAAATGTCACTCATTTCCCATTTCTTTCATGACAAATATATTGACTTAATATGCCATAATAAACGGTTATGAATTTATGCAGTTCTCAACAGGCTGTCAGCAGGATCAATCTAACTTCTGGCTGCAATGCGAATTGTCACTGTAATGTACAGAGTTATGAGCCCATGTGTAGCGCTGCAGGACTGCAGTACTTCTCTCCCTGTCATGCAGGTTGCCTCCCTGGTGCCAAGTACAAAGATGATGATGGTGTTAGTGCACAAACCATAATCGCCTTATTTTTGCTCTTCTGTCATTAACCTGACGTTCACGTGTATTAAGCTATTGTACCACTTCGGCTTCGTTTGTCGCAGGTGATATCCTTCACCAACTGTTCCTGTGGTTTTTTTTTAAAAATGGGACAACACGTCCATGGGTAAAGTTGCAAACGATGGACGCTGTGAAAACAGCTGTGTTGAGCTCTACATTTTCTTGGCATTCGTGTTTGTTTCCATAGTTGGTACATTCAAGCAGACTGTACCAGCAATCGCCATTGCTCTCAGGTAAGAGACAATCAAGCCAACTACATTTTGTTTTTAAATGTTTTTGTTATTTTGCATCGGTGTTATTCGGTGTCAGTACGTGTCACAGTGGATAGTGGTTGTTTGAAGGAAGTGGTGTTCTGTGTCAGGTGTATACCGGAGAACCAGAGGTCATTTGGTATGGGCGTCAGATGGGTCTTCATGCGATTCCTAGGTGTGTATAATGGTCCAGTTAAACTTGCTGATATTGCTGATTTTCTTATTTTGTTTATCGTTGTAAAATGCACATATATTAGCTTAATTTGAATGATAACATATCGTTTGTTAAGCATGTCTGTTAAATATGAGCCTGTTAATGATTTTTGTGTGTCATAACTTAAGGTAGTGTCTTAGGACCAATATCCTTCGGTTCAGTAATTGACAGCACTTGTCAGGTATGGCAATATACCTGTGATGAGCAAGGATCCTGCTGGATATACGACAAATCTCAATTCAGTTACCTCATTATCGCGCTGATTGCTTCATTGAAATCAGTAGGGCTCACCGCATATATCGCTGCTTACTGCTTCTATAAACGGCCGCATCAAGAACGGGAAATGGCAATGGAAATCAACAGTACCGCTACTAATGGCGATAAATCTGGTGACATAGCTGATGGATTTACTAACCTGGCGCTTGATCGTGATGTCAACGAAGCTACTTGAGCGCTAAGTGGTCATGCGATTGTTGTGTTTCCCACGCACAATAACTGCAAACGACATATCTCAAAAAGCGTACTCAGGCATTGGTCAGAGTGATAGGCTATGGCTTCAACTGTAATATATTTACCGATTATGCCAATCCGTAAGCAACCAGTATAATTTGTTTCGTGCACAATATGTTTTCCGAATACTGCACTCATGAATATCATGATGGAAGATTTATTCCATTGTGTGCCATTTTTCGATCGTTGTTACTTGACCTTTAGGTAATCTTTCTGTCGCAATATAGTAATAGAGTTTCTTATTTATTTAAATGATTAGGATAAAGTAGAAACAAGCCATATCACAAGTGGTGTTGATTTCAGAATAAACTTAAACACTGCTATCCTTCTAAAATCAAATAACCATTGCATATTAACAAACTGCTTGATCTTGGCTCGCAAACACTCAGACAGTTTTAAGTAGCTATATAAAGTGGAACCCCGCGAATAATTTTGTCAGAAATAATTTGACCCGAAAATTTGTCTTGAATAGCTCTGACAATGGTCAATGCCATTTTTTAGATCGCTCAGAAAATAGACAATCGAGTGCTCAAACATGGCTCGTGTTCTGATTGGATGCGATTTTTGATTGCTCCAATGAGTGGTTTGCCACGAGTACCGAGAGTCATTTAGGTTTTTCAGACCACTTAATTCATGGCATCTCCCGATTTGGTTTTATGAGCATAAGAAACGGTCAGCACTTTTGAAGAAGTAGAGAGCCGGTTAACTTTCTCTGGCTTGATAGATTAGGGTTTTTCTCATAGGAGGTAACAATCATCACCGAACCTCACAAGGAAGCCGAGAAGGAAGGCCGGTGCATACACACGCTTTATTGGGCTTAAGGAAGTCCAAGAACACCGCTGCACATAGCTGGGGCCAACATTTAATGGCATAACAACATTAAGAATATTAGTGAGGGTAGAAGCTGGTCTGGAAAAGAGGGACTACATTTCCCTTTCTAGAGAAGCGATGAGAATGGCTGTTAATACAGTCGCGTCTTCCGGTGATGCGGGGTTGGTATTACGCATGAAGGCAGCGAGCATCCAAGGTTCAAGTGGAAGTTCACGAAGGGTGTATTTCCGAGAGACTTCTTAACCGAGTGTAGCATTAGCTTTATGTCGAACTGTGATAGGCCGACAAAGGGGACAGCGATATGTGAATGAAGCACACTAACAGCGTTTAAGTGCCTATGACACCTAAAATTTGATTTTTTTAGCGTATTATGAACGAATCGATGCGGGTCGAATGGTGTTAACATTTTTGGCCTTGAACAAATGATAAAAGAGATATCTAACGTTCTTTGTAGCGAAGCGGTATTTCGTGCGCGAACCTAGGGCAACCGGAAAAGACGCTTGTGGATTCACCCTGGTTCAGCCGCCCAAATCAGCTTACATAGAAACCACGTTGTCAACCGTGAATTAATAACTTTTCATATCATTTTAGAATTTAGACTAAAAAGACCAAGAGTGCCTTCAATTTCCTTGAAACATAAAAAAAAATGTATAGTTAAATTGCTCTTTATGTCCTTAGATATGAGTTGTGCGACAGAATTGGAAAAAATTAACACCAACAAGATATTGCATGGGGACATCATGATGCTATTAAGTCCTCCTATATAGAGGCATTCCATGGATGGTTCTCTGATTCAGTTTGCCCAAAAAAACTATGCTTTCAGCTATCCTGGCCTGTTTTGCTGATAAATCTTTCATCAATCCCAGCCTGCTTAGCAGAATTGTTTTCTAGTTTTAGGGGACAAATTTTACCTGATAGGGAATTCATTAACAAAAACGAAGTGGAATAAACCAGTTGTTTAATTCCATGAAGTATCTTTCCTCATGCCTCATGTCTTTTAGCAATGACAATCAACAAGTAAAAATGAATGCCCCAGGAGAGAGATGCGACGTGTGGGGACAATTAACTAGAAAGCATCAACACGTGTAAATGTCAAACATCTTCAAAGACTATATTTTCACTACATTCAACATACTAATGTGATACATAAACAATCTACAGAACACTTAGGAGAGTGGTGCCTATAATTCATGACAAATATACCAAGTGTCGTATTTTGACGTCGTTATGACGTCATCACCAGTGCTCATTAAGATGTTATCTAGCATGGAGTCACTAAATTGAGTAACGCTCGAACCTCCTGTACACACATGAAGACGACAAGCCCGCCGCATCAAAAATGATGGGTAAAGGCGCTTGTGAGGCTGACACAATGCTATGGGCTCCGTATACTATGGTATCGATGCCTGTCGCTCCAAGTTAGGTTTTAATCCGATGCTGATTCCCTACTTATTGGTCTGTGCGATTTTATGGTCGATAGCAGAAGTCGTGTGTGGACACTCCGCAGCTATTGGGTCCTCAGCAAATATTCCCTCATTACATGGATCACGCACAGCTGGCTATCTTGCGGATGACGCGCTATAACAATGTCAGATTCATTGTAACCTGGCCGACTCTGTTTAACTAATGATATTGTGAATTTTGTTGTCCTGAATAGTCGAATTCCTGAAATCTAGTTTATGTAAGGTTTGGCATCGTTTGGCCGATAACAGAGCCAGCAGCTCAGAGTCGACTGTGGTTTTTGGGCATAGGCTACCCCCGAGGCTCGAGTGGGTCGAAGAAACCTTTTTTCATGAAAAAACCTATTGTTCTGGCACCAAACCTTCTTTGAGAGCGTACTTTTGGTCATACATTTGTGGTCAAACATGGGGCGAGCCTTGGCCCCAGCCTCGTACAAAGGTCGTTTTGGAACCGAGCCAGCCTCTATACAACGGGTCACAGAGTCTACTGTCGTTTTTGGGCATAGGCTACCCCCGAGGCTCGAGTGGGTCGAAGAAGCCTTTTTTCATGAAAAAACCTATTGTTCTGGCACCAACCTTCTTTGAGAGCGTACTTTTGGTCATACATTTGTGGCCTACATGGGGCGAGCCTTGGCCCCAGCCTCGTACAAAGGTCGTTTTAGAACCGAGCCAGCCTCTATACAACGGGTCAAAGTCCGCTCCTCTGTGACCATATTCGACAACCAATGGAAACTCATATGGTATACACAATGACTCATGCAGAGAGAGCAAAGGCCGTACGCAAAGAATTGGAGGCAAAGACTGGGAAGCGTCCACCGTATGCCTTTTCAAAGTCAGCCTTGGAAGAGCAGTAGGCGCTACCCGTCGCGCTATCAACACTTGTGCATGACCTAGATTGGGGTCACATGAGCAATGTGGAAAGGCTTGCAAATTTGAATACTGCAAGCAGCACTGGTGGCGAGCAAGCAAGTACATGGTTAAGCCACCGGCCTCCTGTATACACTGTGGACGCGCAACCATCTCGAGTTTGCAGATTTGCACATCTTGTGGTTCTAAGCGGGAACGCGACGTGCTATGCTGGACAGAAAACGATGCAGACAAATCTTTCCACAGGTGCTTAAACAGCTTCAAGCTTGCACTTTTCCATGTAGAAAGGGTCCTGACTTGGGATAGGCTTGGGAGCCGGTTCTGGTTTTGGTAAGAAATTCGATGCGGCTTCCATATGGTTCCGTGGGATTTTCAAGACCTTCAATGCAAGAAATGCGGCAACTCCTACGGATCCCACCATTTGCAATCTTGTCGAAAACGACGCTAGGTCCACAATCGCTCCTACATTGGTTCCAACCTCTTCTATATCGTCTTCCAGAACCGACAAACTGTCGTCTATTTCCTCCTCTACGGATTCTGCAATATCGTCTACCTTTTTGTCTATATCGCCCGCCTTTATTTCTATATTTTCGCATTGTATAGTAGAAATCGTATGAATAGGGTCCATATCGTGGCGGTAGTATTTCCTGGGGGCTACTTCCCATATCTGGCGCCTCTTGGAGTACCCTACTCTCGGAAACCATATTGGAAGATTCATGGGGGAGGCCACTCTCGGAGTCTTCCATTCCGATTCCGGAATGGAGCATAGAGCTTGTTGCCGTATTCCATATTCTATGGAGTCTACTAGTACCAATACCATAGTTTTTTCGAATCTGCTCCGCCGATACATTCCCTTGCAAATCGCGGATTTCTTGTATTTGTTTCTCGAATAGCTGTTGTTTTCGCATGGTGTATACCATGTACCAACACCAAAGTTCAATACATGGTATGTACACCAACCATACTATACCACCAACCATACTATACCACACACACTCCAGCAACTAGTCTCCTGGCCCGCTCCCAACGCGGCTCCACCCACGTGACCTATTACATCCTAGGCACGTGATACTCAGGTTACCAACGCAGTTCCCTCAAAGTTATTTTTTTCTGCCCAGCGTCCACTGCTCTTCTTCCCACTGCTGCTCCATATACTTGACCCTGGATACGGCCATATAAGCCAAGTTTGCCCAGCCGAGGTAGTCGTCAACGAGCCACACTTTTTGCGGTGATTGGATGATAAGGCCTTGGGAGCCATGAATTGTATTGGCGTAACCATATCGCCATTTTTAGGGGATGCCAGGTTCGGGGCAGGCCAGCGTTCCTACCACAGAGAGCGGCGCATGCACCACGTCGTTGACAACAAGGTTGGAACTACCACCGCCGGGTATGGCAACAAGCCTGTTCTGATGACGAATGCTCTTTAGATGATATATCAGCAGCATCGGTATGATGGGGAATAGAACTCTGTGCCATTCAAAGAGGATGTCTGTGATCTGGTCGCGTATCTTTATACGCGAGGCTAGGACCATATTGCCTGGATGCCACTGCTGGACAAAGTCATCCCACTTCCACACGTCTGTTTGCTTTTCAAAGGATATGATGGCCTCTCGCAGGTGGAGTGAGACGAGAACCCGGCGTTCAACTAGGAAGGCAAGTAGCGCCAGTGGCACCCATTTCTTTTCTCTGAAATGACCGCCCACCCAGTGCACGACCACTGGATGTACTCCTGCCGCAAACTCCCATGCAACCACTTCTGAAAATCATGTAGCGTCGTTCCCAGGCAGTGGTCCATTGATGGAACTAGTGGCGTGGGTGACCGAAGCGGGTAAACCAGGGAGTGCAATCACCCAGTCCTTGGATGGACGCTGGATAGCAGTGTTTCATGTTGAACGTCGGGGAGATATCCAGAACAACCAATGGTCAATGGTCAGGGTGGCGTCACCGGTGGTTTCCTGAATTGATTGCCAGATGTCGCCTTCATAGAAGTCTACGGTGAGGGTGCGTGGAAACGAGAGATTGACCGACCAGGCATGGCCATTGTGAAGAACGATGTGAATGGGAGCCCAGAGCTTATATGTTGTGCCCTGGTATAGTTTGCCGCCGACAATGTCACGAACGACAATGCTGTGAGAAAGGATGCTTTCTAACCCAGGAAGATCACCTATCCGTGCTCCGGCGTCGTGCACCCCTTCTTCACATTCTAGAATCTTTTCTTTTCTTTTCTCAGTCAATCCGTTGCCAATCTGCTGCCGCACGAAATGCTCCAGGACTCGCTTGGCCACGCAGTTGACATTGGTGCTCTCATCGGGGTTAGCTTTTGGACATCTGCCTCACGGACCGCATATGTGCCGGAGATGACTGCTGTCACCGAATATGCATGCCTATAGTATTTCAGATTGATTCCTACCAAGACCCCCGGGCGTGTATTTTTTGTCAGCAGAATGATTTTCTTATTCTTATCCTGCACGGGCAGATATTTATCTCTGAGCTCCCACTCGCCCCCCACCCCGGACTTCCTGCAGAAACACGATACGTAGTAGATGTCTGATTGGAGCTTCTCGAGGATTTCTTTTGCGCGTTCTGTGGTAAGCCCGGCGTTGGAGCCCGCGTTGGTGCTCCAGGTTGTCCAAAGCATCGACACGTCATCTAGGTCAAACTCATCTTTGGCAGTTTCGTATGCGTGCGTCCAAGGAGCGTCTTGTGGAGGCTGTATCTCATTATAGACTTTCGGGACCACCTCTTGCAGCTCTAGAGCCTTCAACTGCGCCTCCTGCTCTTCCAAGGCTGACTTAGAAAAGGCATACCCGGGACGATTCCTAGTCTTTGCCTCCAATTCTTTGCGTACGGCCTTTGCTCTCTCTGCATGAGTCATTGTGTATACCATATGAGTTTCCATTGGTTGTCGAATATGGTCACAGAGGAGCGGACTTTGACCCGTTGTATAGAGGCTGGCTCGGTTCCAAAACGACCTTTGTACGAGGCTGGGGCCAAGGCTCGCCCCATGTAGGCCACAAATGTATGACCAAAAGTACGCTCTCAAAGAAGGTTGGTGCCAGAACAATAGGTTTTTTCATGAAAAAAGGCTTCGATCCTCTCGGGCCTCTGGGGTAGCCTATACCCAAAAACGACAGTTGACTCTGTGCTGCTGAGCCAGAAGAGTGACAAGGTTTCGCGAGAGGTGTGGCAAATCTTTTGCTTGGATATCGGGCGACGTGGATAGTTAGTCCAAGACGACACTGACATCCCAAAACTGAATGTAGCGAGTCTGCTTGTGTACACACCTCTCATCAGTCGTTTTATAGTGGGGTGCTGACTTAAGGGTTTGCCGTGCGATAACTGCGACCGTGTCGATATATCACCAAGCAGCAACCAGATTTGAGAAGGTCCCTCATAGAGCACCACTGCTCTAACAAGGCAACACTACGGAGGGTCTTAATATCACGCACACCTTGCAAATCTTATAACGAAGGTTTTCTCAAGAGTCATTTGCTTGTCAGCCGCTAATCTGGTTGCGTATAGCTCATCGGGAAGTCACGGTATTATCCAATCTCCCCGGAATCATACTGAGGCGCGAAATTCTTGACTGAAAACGAAACTAAACCCATTTTTCATTTTGGTTTTTTGGTTAATGAAATCTAATATCGGGAAACGAAAATGGAATGTATACCTATTTTCTATATATGTTTGCAAAATAATAGAATAGAAAATGGGTTGCTTACCCATTTTCAATATGTGTTCGCAAAATACTAATATAGAAAATGCTTACCCATTTTCTATTTGCATTTGTGAAATCGAAAAACGAATTATTGGTGTATACCTTGATTGTTTTCCTATTTTCGATCGGATAACTCGATTTCAGTAAAAGAAGGATCCCTGAGATCGCGCGCTTTGCGCTGATCCGAGCGGCGAAAATAATTTGAGTACTTTATCAGTTCGTTCGACGCCGCCAGAAGATGTCTGTATTTTACTCTGACAGCAAACGCATCACACTTGATCTGACTGACGCGACAACACGAAATCTTGCCAACATTTTTTCTGTAAGTTCAGAGTTCATTTATATAAGTGTGTAAGCAATCCCGTGTTTTTGGTACGGACCTTGTAGCAACTCTTTTTCCCAAATCCCAAAACCCACCTCGCATGTCTCTCATAATAATAGACACAGTCGCGACTCCAATGTCATATTGATGAATTGGCCACTATCTGACCTGCTGACTGCTGTAGCCTTCCACTGCCACCACATGTGTCACACCAAACATGGCCAGCTTTTCATTCTGATCCAGATGCAGTTTGTGTCCAAAGTAAGCAGAATGATATGGTATGCTGTTCTTGTTTCTAATGCGCTGCAAGTATATAATAATAAAATAATTTAAACTGTGGCCCATCTATGTACTTACAGTGCACATTATATAAAATTGGATGAGGGTTTATTGCGTAATCCTAGCAGCATTTACGGATATTAGCTGCGGATGAGCCCCTCTGAACTCCTAAAGAAATCAAATGCTCAGAAATCAATGAATAAGAGTGTCCATCTTGTAACATTCTCACGATAACATCGCCAAATTCATCTAGCGCGGACGCCATGCTTTTTCGCGGCGCGCGCGTACTCTGTTTAGGGAGCGTCCCCTAATTGATGAGCCTACAAAAATCGAAAATGGGAAAAGGAAGTGAACCCATTTTCCATTTTCGTCTTTAAGATTGTGAAATTCATGACAGGGAAACGAAAATGGAATGTATGCCCATTTTTTATATGTGTTCCCCAAATACAAAAATAGAAAATGGGTCGAATGAGTTGTTTACCCATTTTCCATTTATATTTGTGAAATGGAAAAACGAATTAACGGTACCTTGATTGAAGGAGTTCCTTTTTTGGGTGTTTTGCACCAGCAAGATTACTAACATATATTTTACAATATGACACACAGCCGGCAGTTCTAGCACACAGCTTAATAACAACAGCAGCACACAGCTTAGTGTGCACAAGACGAGCTGGTCGAAGACTACTTTATTGCAAGATGTTCACGACCTTATATACAGAAGGTCCACGAATGACGTAAACGTGGACACGTTCGAGATACATGCACTATGTCATTAAGCCGTGCAACTCGACCCCCTTGATTGGCAATGTATGTTTGCGTTACAGTGTTTTCCACTTATAACTTGACAGATATGCACGCCTTATCTTTACTGAAAACAAATCAGGCCCCACCAGGTCTGGTGGCGGTATAATAATTCGCTTGTAACAAGCTTGAATCTATCGTTGCCACCAAGAAATGTGGTATCTAGTTTTGGTGGACAATGACATCCTCGCATCAAACTGAAGTCTACTACACTTGAGAGCCCTGTTCTTGTCTATTTCCAACTGGTGGATGTGTAGCATGGTGTTTTCAACGCCTGGTGCACTTGCAACCAGTTGTCCAATAAATCAAGCAAGCTCCCTGATAGTCACCGACTGCGATTTAAGAAAAGAAGAAGCTGCGGTTTGAATACGATCACATTTTCCAGGTGTAAGTTTTACAGCCATGGTAGTTGAACATCTATGACACCTTCAATTTTAAAAAATAATTACATTAATATATTGAAAAGTTATCAAACATTGATTCAGAACGTTAAACGAAAGAGGCCCATGGGTACATGGGAGAACTTGGCGAACTTTATCGGGAAGTTTTAAACATTTCTAAATCGGCAAACAATTGACCAAGTTATTGATGATCTAAAACTTCCTTCAATGACCTTGACCTTAGTTTACGATCAAAGTCAAAATAAGACCTCAGGGTTCTGCACATATTTGACACCTTCAATTCAATTATATAATTTCCACAAATATAATGAAAATTGTGTTCTGTATCGCCAGACAAAAAAAAAGTTAAATAAACACTGATTGAGAAGCTAACCAACGTTAATTCAGCAAACAATGATTCAGAAGCTCACTTACGTTAAACGAAATAGACCCATGAGAAATGGGGGAACTTGGCGAGCTGTATTAGGACCTTTGAAAAGATTCAGAATCGGCCCATAATTGACCAAGTTTTTATATCTTTGGCAACCACAATTTTCATGACCATTGCATGCATATTGATGATTTTATTAGAAATCAAATTCATTAAAGATATCATGCTGTCCGGGTCAATGATAGATAGATGATGATTTGGCTGACTAAAGGAAAAGCTTAGTTTATTTAATAGTACCGCGGCGTGCCATACTTGCAGAGACGATCTTCGGTCAGCGCGATAAGTCGGCTGTTGTCAACAAATCGGTGAAGAGCCAGCAGAAATGACACCCGTTGTACTTCAAGCTTACTTTGTGAGAAAACTGTCGGTAATTTACAAAAGAAAAGTATCTTTTTGAGTAACCTCATTTAAAAAGTCAATTGTAAGTCCTCTAACCACTTGCATAATATCCCGGTCATGAGTTACTTTCTTCCACTGGTGGAAATTTTTCCCGCAACAAAATTGTCTGGGTTGTTATTCAACTTTGTGTTCATTACGGCGTGGCCTCTAAATAATTCCTCTTGAATACTCTATTTCCCGATAACCCCAATTACGCATGCACGCATGCGCAACAGCGCACCTGGCGTAACGAGGCACGTGACCCCGGTACAAACAAAGAGGTTTATGTTCACAACAATGGCGCACAAAACAGATTTTTCGCGTTGGAAAGTCGAGTTTTTAAGGTTAGAGGGGTTACAACGACGGATTATCGACGTCAAGATCGAGTTAATCTTGGACTTAATGTGCCCTGTGATCCTGACTTTAGTCGTGCGAAATTGGTATTGCCCCCGTGCTCGGAGTCTAGTTTTCTGTGGTAATCCGGAGATTACTCTCTACGATATTTTCAATAATTTGATAACATCGCGCTCTGACTTCGACAAAAGGAAAGTGAAGAGATACAAGTCTTTCGAAGACTATAGACTTTTTGCTGATGGCCATTTGCTCCAGCAGAGACGTTCAAGACAGCATGAATGTCCTGTGCCAGTACAGGATATGACAATTAGAAGTGCGAGGTGAGACAAATATTTTGGTTCATATGAGATAACACTAGCTGTATTTATCCCAGGCTAAAGTTGTCAGTTAGGATTATTAAGTCCATGAGTAATTTCTACTATCATTTTATATCTGTTCTAGGTATAGAACCACACTAGAGTCATCACTTGGTAAACAAGTTGATGCCATTGACCCTCGTCACCCAAGTGACAGGTTGCCCACCTCAGAGGACCAGCTACAGGGACTGGCACAAAAAAAATCAGACAGGTATGGAAATGCTTCAGTTTATTGCACATATACTAAAATGTAGCTGAATAAAGTGTAATATTTATAGAACTGATTGTACAAAATAGACAACTGGGGTATGCAAACAGAATGAAGTCACTTTATTGATTCTTTCTGTTTAATTTAAACAGAAAGTCTCCAGAGCCAGAGCCCTCATGCCTCTCACTGGGTGTGCTGGATAGAGCAAAGGAGTTTGTCGGGCACATCATATAGTCTGCTCAAGTCATACCGGGAGCCCCCACAGTTGCCTGCACTGCAGATGATTTTGTTCGATTTGTCAAATACGCCCCTACTGATATTGAACTCATTGATTCAGATACTAAAGGGCAAGCCGATAACTCCGCCTGGCATGAAACAAGGCGAGGACGAACCACAGCCTCAGTGTTCCACCAGGTGTGCACAAGGATGCACACCCTCATGAACAAACCAGATACTGACCCGTCTGTGCTCATTTTTGAAATGATGGGAGACAATTTACCTGTTATCACTCCAGCTCTCGATTGGGTTCCAAGAAAGAGAAATGTGCCCGTTCTTTATACACTACGGTTTATAGAAAGATGCACAAGCACCTCAAAGTAGATACTCCCGGACTACTTGTGTCTTCAGACAGACCGTATATGGCTCGCTCCACTGATGACATTGTAAGTTGTTCATATCACCCGAAAACTTCTCGAGATCAAGTGCCCATATGCGCTGAGAAAAAAAAAATCCTCGATTGGCAGCCATTGAAAAAGGGTGCGTAGAAAATGAAGATGGGCTTCTTCACCTCAAGCACTGCAGTGCTTATTACACCCAAGTGCAGGGACAGATGGGAATTCATGGTGTACAGAATTGTGCCTTTGTGTTGTACACAATAAAAGGCTTCCACGTCATCAGTGTACCCTTTGATGAAGAAAAGTTTGCAGAAATTGTGTGTAATGTGTCCCATTTTTCTTTTCATCATTTCTCTTTCCAGAAATAATCAAGTTGGCACAGCAATAGTGTTCTTATTTTTTCTGTGCATTAATGTTTTGATGTATAGTTTGTTAATTGATAATATTTGTTTTCATATTCTCGTTCATAGTAGCCATAATGTTTATAAATAAATGGTACTCGGTTAAATGCAATGGAAGTGTGTTTATTATTCTTTATTGTAAAATTAAGCAGTGTTTTGTAGAGTTGGCAAGGAACTGTCTTGTTATATTCTGGGGGGAAATATAAGCTGGTCTTCAACAAATAGATATAAACTATTTTTTCCTTAACAGCAGTTAAGAAAAAAATTCATACTTTTAACACAAGCATATATTTGAGTCTTGACAACCTGTTTATGTTTTAATATGGTTACTTGGTTCTTGCTACACACACCAGGTTTTTGCTGCTTTGGCATGGGGGGATCCACACAGGATCTTTCTTTAGGTGCAGGCCTTTGTTTTTTCGCATGAAGCACTGAAGTTCAGTTTCTGATTGGAAAGTATCAAGTATTGGGTTAGGATGCTCAATTGTTGGACCGTTTCCCCCGATGAAATGCTTTGTACAGATAAAGGTGCCCTCATTGACCTTCCCTGGCCCAAAATTTTCCCGTCCACTAGCGGCGAACGACGGTAATATAAATTTATCAATAAGACGTTGTGCACGGCTACCCGTCCACATGCCCTGGCCCACTCTCTGCATTTCTTTGGATTGGAGCGTAGCTTTGAAAAAGGAATGAAAGACACGCCATTCATTCTTTCACGATCTCTATATCGGCTGTCTGAGTTGCACCTACCCCAGCAGCAATGTTTCGTGGGCATTCTTGTTCGATGTGATCGTTAATTATTCGGCAAAAACAGATTCAAAACATCATTTATGGTACGTTACAAACTGTTCATACAGCGTCGCTAAGGAAAAGCTTGTAATGGGTGGCTGGATTTAGCAACAAGACGGGGTACGGGAAAAACTACTTCCGGGTCACCGGGATATGGCCTATTGAGGCTGTTGGATTCCTCGACGTCGCGTTGAATACGTTTATGGGCCTCGGCCTCTGAGGTTGCGAGGTGGTTCAAGCTGCTGGTGTTTCTGCACTAGATCGAGTTTGCCCGAGTCCGATATCTCTTTCACCTGCTGAGACTGATCACTGCCGAAAAGGTAATCTGACACTAGATTGTTTTGGTTACAGATTTTCTTGTATCCATCATGCAGGTGAGGCTTGATCAGTTCCCGCCGACGCATTTTTAGTGAACCAAATGATGCCGTAAGCAATCTGAAGGCATCGCCAGCAGTTTTCATGGCACCCTGCAAGGGAAACTGCTGTGAGGGATCATATTTCAAAAACATGTCCACCATCTGAAGTAGTGGCGTTCCGGTGTTGAGGATCAACTGTTGAGATTTTTAGAGGCTCCTGTCCATCGCCTGTACCTCCTCGTGCCCTCAAAGGCTTGAGTAAATTTCTTAGTTCATTCTGAGCTTTTTTGGGGCAATCGCCTGGATTCGGATATTTGGCATACAAGTCTTGGTTCAAGCTGAATGACGATAAGGCTGAAATGGTGATGTTTAGCCCCAAGAAGTCAAAGGCTAGAGAGATAGCTATGAAAATCAGGATAGGGAATTCTGAAGTTTCAAACAGAGACCATGTTCAGAATCTTGGTGTGATGGAGGACAATTCCCTCTCAGTAAATAAACAGGTAAATTCAGTCTGCAAAGCAGCATCCTACGAAATATCTCCAGGATACGCTGTTACCTGTCTGATTATGCTACCAAGATTCTTGTGAATTCGTTGGTCATCTCAAGATTGGACTATGCAAATTCTTTGTACTACGGCACATCAAAGCATAACATGAATAGACTGCAGCGAGTCCAAAATGCTGCTGCTCGTCTTGTTAGCCGCAGCAGTCGTGAAGCCCACATCACTCCCATCCTCAGACACCTACACTGGCTTCCTGTCACATACAGAGTCAATTTCAAGGTTTTGGTTCAAGTGTACCGTGTTCTACATCATCAGGCACCAGGCTACATCTGTGACATGGTTACGCACTACCAGCAAGGTCATCGAGATCTTAAGACAAGTTGCTTTTGGTTGTCCCAAAGAGCAGAAAAAAAGCATTGTGGTGAAAAAGCATTTTCTCGTTCTGGTCCTGTACTCTGGAATTCGCTGCCACTAGATATTCGTATTTCTGTGACACTAGCAATATTTCGCAAGGATCTTAAAACCTATTTATTTAGATTAGCTTTTTTTTAAAACCTAATGTTATGATATGTAAACTGTGATCCACCTTGATTGATATAATGTTTTCGGGTTTCTTTAATTTTTCTTTATTTGCCAGTAGTCTGTTTATTATAATTATCGTTTTAACAGCTTAAAGTATCAGTGCTTTAGAGCAACTACCAGAATATCGCCGAAAAGTTAGAAATTAATCGAATATCAAGTGTTCGCCCGGAGATCTGTTAAAAAAAACCCATATCAATTAAATTCAGTCAATACTCTCACCGTTGGTGGCTTTAAATATCTTCTCAGTATGTATTTTTATCGCTACGCATAATCAAGATGAAATATAAAGGGAAATTTGTCAAGGCGAGCGTGCTAGGGCAACGAAGAGCAACTGCAGCTCGGATGGTGAATCTAAATAAAGCAGTTATCAGCAGTTGTGAGCATGATCTTCGAACTGATGAATGTGGTGACGATGTGTCGTGTAGTCAACAGACTGACGTTCACCATGGGGTAGTTTCACTCACACGGGACAACACAACAGAACAATTTTTTTTTATGGAGGTTCGAATATTGTAATACACCGCACTCAGGGAATACAACCGAAAATCCATTGCGGCTTCACATAGACTACGTGGACCTATCATTTTTTTAATTTCTGCTCATAGTACATATACCACTGCACCATATTACCAAGTTTAGTTAAAAACTCATCGGTCAATTTTTTTTATGGAGGTTCGAATATTGTAATACACCGCACTAACTGACTTCTGTCACGCCGGCTCTATTTACAAATTGTTCAGGAGAAGAAATTTTGCGTTTACATTGACTATTAACAGGCGTTTGATGCTGCGTGGATATGTGAGCTAGTAACCCCCACAAGGGGTTCTGAAGTTGACCTTGAGGCGGAAAAGCGTCTTCAACTGTAGGTTGGGGCACGTATCCACTGAGAGACCGCGCTGCTGTTTTGTCCTAGAGGTGGCAATGCGGTCCCAAGCTCCTTACTTCACGGTTAACGCGTACACACAAAATATTCGTTTCCATTTTGTTCTACTGCGACTGTCACTGTCAATGCGCTGCGCATAGCGGCCGAGCAGCTCCGAAACGCCGTGAAACTGGCTGTCAACTTACTAGAGGATGCTTATTGAGTGCATTATAGGTTTATAAAAAAATGAACACTGTGAGGTCCAGATTTCTTCCACATAATCTTTGTCTGTTATACACTATGCAACTTTCGGCAGCTCATCGTCCCCACAACTACCTAACATGATGGGTAGTGTTTGTAATATGTGAATGTGGATGAGAGGATATCAAATGTATCTATGAAGTTCCATACAGGATGTGACACCGTTGAATATCATTTATACAATGAATTGATATATGTAATTTATAATAATTCACTAAGAGTACTCTTAATATCGTGAAGATAAAATTGTTTTGTAACCTAGTCATGTTTGTCTCTTTCATTAAGCAAGTTAATAATGGGACTGTGGATTCTCACTGAGTAGGTGTTTTATATTTTTTAAGAACCCAGATATAAATTAAAACACTTAGGACTTTAAAATCAAAAAGTTTATCATACAATCCACCACATACAATACGCAACTAGAGGTACAGGTGAATAATTATTTAAGGAAAAGAGAAATCAGTGCACACGACTACACAAACTCAGTAACAGAATTTGTGAAAATACATGGACAGCATCTTTGAGAGGGTCCCTGAAAAAAAAACCTAACTTTGCAACCAATGCAGAAATAAAGTCATTGTCACGGGTCAATGGAGCAATCTCTAGGATGTGATAAAGTCGACTGTTTGCACAAAAAAAACGGCCCTGAATCTGGTAAAAGTAGTCATGTTGGCTGATGAGGGTCAGTTGAATGTACACACTGACCAGGTATGGCACCGAGACGGCAGTGACAGGCTTGTCCCTGGTACTGTAGGGGTACCTGGCATCAATAATCTGGTCATCAGACACAACACCAACTGGTGAGCATGCAAGGCAAGGTGAGTTTGGGACGATCTTGAGGCAAACTAGGGAATCCAACGCTAGACGAATGCGGTGAGGTGACCTGGTTTGGCGTCGCCGGAAATGTTGAGGTGAGATGTCTCTACATGTCGGCAACCCTTCATCGACGGTACTCAAAATCTTCCTGAAGGGCGTGATGCTTTACTCAATCGCTCAATTTCGCCCTGCAGAAGTAGCTCATTTTGGTTATCTTCGATGAGAGGGGAAGCCACGGAGCTCGACATGTGGTAGTAACCTCACATTACGCTGCTGGCAACAAAAGTCATGGTGTAAGTTTGGTTGATGTTGATACAGTACCAGACTCCTCAGTGCACTTAGAACCCCATGGTTCCGTGTTACCCTTAAGCGGTAAAGCACAATTGCTGCAAAGCCTTGTTGACTAGTCTGCTTCCCAGAATCCAGGGGTTCCGCTATGCCTGTTGCCCTAGAATCTACGACAAGACAAGGTTTAAAATAGATGCGTCCGAATATTCATTAGACATGTTCGTTAATCTTCGTGACAGCCTCTGCTTGACCTGTTGATCAATCAACGTGAAGGTTGTGGCCCGGATTGACCTTTGTGGTGCGCATCCGGGTCATGAAACTGACTTAATGTCATAGCGTCTTCTAGAATTTTGGGGCGTCTCGCGGGTTTTGGAGCGTGTTTCTTCGTGCGGAATATCGGTTTTGATTGTAACGAAACAGCCACGACTCATCAAGTCAGAATATCACGCCTTGTGACACTCTCCATGGCAGACATGTTTGACGCTTTGCTAACATAACATCACCTTGTGATTGTTTGCCCGTAATCGAGAGCTTACGTTGGATTCATTTACATGATTAAAGGTCAAATACAACGATTTTCATCATTTCTGTATTATGTGTTTCAAAATGGAGATTAATAACTCATTCACAACGAGGCCCCGTAATTCATTGCACCGGCATGCATAAGCGCTAAAATTCCACCGATAAGGTTCCACTCGGAAGAAAATACGAAGCACCTGCTAGCGAGGGAGCGAAGCGAAAAGCGATTTTTGGAGTTTTAAGATTACACCGTATTTACATGACACCATGTCGTCTTCTGACAAAGATTACGAGGCCCCATTGCATAACATTGGGGCAAATATTGGCCATGGCTATTTATTTGAGCCAATACGGGCGGGAATTTAATCATCCAAGTCAGACTTGGAAATGACACCGGGAGCTCTAACTCAAGAGTTCGCTTCGGATGAAGAATCAAAAAAAGATCTCGACAAATGGTCAGTTTAAAATACCCTTCCCAAGCTTTATTGAACTATGTTAACTGGTAAAAATTAATCGTTAGTATCAGTTACCTAATAATTTTACACATTCTGTAAGTTGAAGATGGTATGTTGACAGACCTAACTACTTCAACAAATAGTACTTGGCTAGTAAATTTGGCTTTGTAATTGTACCCTCAGGACATTTAATATTGTGGACAGATGTTTGCCTTCAGTATATTAAGTATTTTCCTATTACATTCATTCAGTGTACCGCAAATATAAAATTACAATGACAGTCTTCCACACAACCCCAATTCAAATCTATACAAAAGAATTTCAAAATATGTCATTTCATTGGTATTACCTGGCCTCCATAGTGGCATAGGGATAGTGGAACTCTTTGGTGCGAAGAATATGACCACCTTGTGAAACGATTCTAGGCTTGATATCTGCTCTGATGGGGAGAGTCTGCCAATTTCCTTTAGGAGATGCTTGCTGGAGACTATCAATTCCAACTCTTTGTATGGCTTCGATCCTATTTATGGTTCACACATTTATCAATACAGATTACATTTCTTTGGTAAAATAGTACCACAGGGGCATGGATTTCACCATTTTGACTTATTCAATTACACTTCCCCCTGAAGTAAATATTTCTATAAAAACTTATATGATTCAAAACTAATACCGACCCTTCAGTATCCACTTCCTGTCCTCTAGTAGTGCATTCTCACATTCCGGGTACAGCTCTCCATGCCACACGTGCTCATTGACGACATGCCTAGTGACAGAGAATCACTTTGCTCTGACCAGATCCGCATCTCCATCGCTTGAGGCAGCACACCGGTAAACATGATTTGAAATGATTCTGGCCCACCCACTCAGGATGTTGCAGACTTTTCTTTTCCCTTTGGCCGCTATTTTCTTGTTAACCCCTGATTTACAAATAAGTGTGTGTTTGTCTTAAATGCTAACATATAAATTTGGTATGCTAACATATTAAATATTCGTTGCGTTTTGTCATACAAAGAAACTAACCTTTGGCAACATGCAAAACATTAGACCAGTGTTGGACTGTAGGTTGCTCTTCCCTCATGTACTTTTTCACCCCCAAATGTCTGTCAGTAGTGATGGATTCAACGGTCAAGTCATTCTCAGACAGGGATTACAGCGCAAGCTTCAGGCCAGCTAACTCCATAGCATTATAATTATTAACTTGTTTGCTCTGAATGGACGATATACAGCAGTCCTGTTTCGCCCGGTACCTTAAGATTGGAGCAGCATCGAATGAGAGTTATTATGAAGAATTGTCTTTCTATTTTTCTAAATTCTCTTTATACCGAACAAGTTGCATGTCTAGAACCTTCAAAGTCTTAAGTGTGTAACTGCCATACTTAGCAGTGTGGCTTGGAGAACAACATCTGGCATCCCCTCCCACAGAAAGTGGTGTACCCTGGCGAGCAGTTGTCAGTGAGGTCTGTAGGCTCCGCCATAGTCGTCTTGCAGCTGGAACAAGATAGCTTCTCTGAATGAGATGGAATGTTGACATATATACAGTTGGGATTTTAATATGCCTGAACATGTTCAGTGTTCTTACAGCACTACTGTCACTAACAAAAATCCCTGAGGTCATTAACAAATTCCCTGCAGGTGTAGCTCCTGTAAAAGGTTGGCTTTCCAACAACTTACGGTATCCATTCACGCAGATTTGTTCAAAACAAGCAAAACTCCCCTGTATCTGCTTGATGATGACTCTGCAGGGGTCCAAGCACAGGAAACATGAGAGCAGCAGGGTTTTCAAACAGCTCTCATACACAATATATTTTCTTTGATTCTGACTAGGGCCATCCTCTAGATCAAACACCACTGTGAACAATAAGAATGGATTCCCAACATAAGCATTCTGTGAGGTTAAATTTTTTTCCATCAAATAAAACCCTGTGATTGCACGACAAACAAAACAATATTTTTCTTACACTTCTTCAAACTCTATGTCATCATCAGTGTGTATATCGGCATCTGAGATGGACTAACATAAACTTGGGTACCTCTGGAATAGTTCTTTATTCCAGGAAAGATAGACCTCTGTGACTGTAGGGACTTGTATCAATACAATAAGTATGCTGCAATTTCATTTATCATAGTCTTAAAGGATGTAAATTGTTACAAATTGACTGGGAAAAGATACATGGATACATACAACAGAAGCAAATGACTCTTGAGATAACCTTTATTTTAACACTTGCACGGCGTGAGTGATATTAAGACCCGCTGTAGTTTTGCCATGTTAGAGCAGTGTGCTCTGTGAGGGACCTTCCCAAATCTGGTTGCTGCTAGGTGATATTGGGACACGGTCGCAGTTATCGCACGACTATCTGTGCGTTTGAGGCGATATGGGAAAAAGACTGAGCTTTTTCTCGAGCTCTGGTTGGATTAGAGGAGGGTGCCATGCGATAAGCGTGAATATCACTTCCACTTCTGAGTGTTCATATATATTCCGGTTAATATGATGAAGCTAACCACATAATAACAATCAAACTATCAAATATTTATTTGTCGAAAGCCGTACAAGTATCGTGTTGAATATAGGGCAATAAGAAACAAATATTGTTTTATATATTTGTCCAAAGTTTCAACGAGCATTCCTACTCGTACACTGCGTGACACTGGACAATAATCTCCAAATCTGTTCAGTGCAACACGAACGAAAAGTTCTTTTTCTACAATAAAGTATAAAATAAATACAAGAAACGCAAATACATTACAATAATAACAGCTAATTTTAAAAACATAGTCGTTGATCAATTTTTTCCCCGTGCTAATAAGCATGTTCAAAAAGACAATTAACAGGAGGAAATCAGACACTCATTCAATTCATATTCACGCCACTTAATCTCGTTCCAGATGTAATCTGTCCCCCAAACACTATTGGGGAAACCGCTGTACCACTGCCTCAGCATGATTCCGGGGAGATGGGATAATACCGTGACTTCCCGATGAGCAACCAGATTAGCGGCTGGCAAGCAACTGAGTCTTGAGAAAACTTCATTATAAGACATGCAAGGTGTGCGTGATATTATGAACCTCCGTAGTGTTGCCATGCTAGAGCAGCGGTGCTCTGTGAGGGACCTTCTCAAATGAAGTTGTTTTTAGTGATCACATATCGACACGGTTGCAGTTATCCCACGGCAAACTGTGCGTTTGAGGCGATATGGCTTTTTCTCTAGCTCTGATTGGCTGAGAGTAGGGTGCCATGCGATAAAATACGTTGTCATCATCTGGAAGTATGCAATTTACTATACAGTGTGTCATGATACTCCAAGACGTTTTACAGACCTCCTCAGTGTGGAAAGGAGCAGAAATCTTGCGGTCGGTACCTCCAATGCGATAGCACTCGTGGGCGGCAGGCACATACATACCGGTCAGACTCAGTTTGTATAGCTTCAAATAGAATAAGCTAATAATTAGCTATAACATTTTGAGGTTGTGATCACGTATAATAAAGAAAGGTCGTAAGTCTAAATTTAAAGTTGTCTCATTCCTATACACCCGGTACCTCGGAAAGAACCCCCGAAGTGACCAAGGAAAAGACATCAATAAACGCACCACGGCCACACATATACAACAAAAATCAAATCGATCAACTGGACTCGCCTGCTTGCAGTCAGATATGTGTCGGCTGAAATAAACACCGCTGAACAGCAGCACGACCATAAAAGGAAATGCTGAATACATGATGAGCAGCAACTTGCTCTTAGACGACCCTTTGCGTGACTAAAACAATAACGCATCTGTTAGACTGAAAACGATTGTTAAAGCAAATGCCGCCATTATGAATTATGCATAGCCGATGTCGTAAACAGTTTTTACTTAAATTTATCCTCTCTACCTTAAAGCTTCTGGCCCCTCAGTTACCCGTCAGTTATTCCTTAACCCCAACTTAACAATCTCATTAAGGGGCGACCTCATTGGTGAACCTGCTAGAAGCCTATCAGCCAATAGCATTCGCTGATGGGGGTGGGGGTTGGGGGTTGGGGGGGGGGGCAGCCTCCAAAAGTAACGGAATATAAGGGAGTGAACACACGCTCACGGGAAAGCAAGATCAACAACGATATATCTCCCCTCGTTAGGATATTTCTTTTCGGTCACTTATGATAGATAGAGAAGTTATCCCGCCCTTAGAAGAATAAAGTATTTTTCTCCTCTTTCGGCCCTACAAAGTTGTTTATGTCTTCCATTCACCAAGTATTCAAGGTTGAGAGAACCAGGCTCGACAACTGGTGGAGAATCTGGGTATTTGTGTATCTCCATTGATGCGACCACCTGGGTGTTTCCCAGTGACGTATTGCAATTTCTTGGATTTTTCGTCTTTGACCACCAGATAGGCTTCGAATCCAGTCGCAATAATTTCCTGTAATGTAGGAACCTGGTTTGCTGGAAGCCGGAGTATGGATGGCAAAGCGAACTCCTCTGTTTTGGGAACTCACAATTGCTGATATCTGCTTTATTTAGATTCACCGTCCGAGCTGCGGATGTTCTAGCACGCTCGCCTTGACAAATCCTTTAGATTTCATCTTGATCTTGTGTAGCAAAGGCCAGAGACCATGTGGAAGTATATTTTCTTTCTGAACCTTAGGTCATTTTTGAACTTGGTTTGTGTCGTAAAACTCAACGGAAATAATTTGTCGTTATGTGCGCACAAATTACTTTGAAATCAACTCGCGATCTCCTTGCGCATCGGCTTCTGCGCAGGCTAGGATTCGCCTCTGCACCACATAGATCGCTTTGGGGCAAATTCGGGCCATTACGCGAGAAATATTGATACGAATTATCAACTCTTAAATGTTACAAAAATATTTTCTACTGTGTTCGATTAGAAGAATAATATACATATAAAAATAGTTCCGCGGACGTTTCATGGCCGTCAAGCGTTTCTAAAAATGGCGGCAGTCAGATGTGAAAACGAATTCGTTATCGAAAATCGACTGAAAAAAGCAATAGTAATTTACAAACAGGATTGGAAATAACAGACAAGCAGCGATAGTGTTTGGAGAAGTTGTTCTTGGGAAACGACGTTGTTGCTAATCTACCAACGGGGTATGGGAAAAGCCTGATATACCATTTGCAGACATGTTTGACGCTATGTTAACATAACATCCTAGCCTGCGCAGAAGCCGATGCGCAAGGAGATCGTGTACAGACCTGACCTTTCTGTTTGCTTATCATGCCATAAAACTTTGAAACAGCGCAACCACGCTGACTGATAGGGCTGGCCACCATTGACCCAGGGGACTTGAGCAAACACCCAATAGTGAGCATCATATTGGATAGCCATCACAAAACAAACATCCATTGCTATATACATACCTATTGGTATACCAGGTCATTGCCCCCAAAAAAAGACCCATTGCTATTCCTGCCTTCGAGAACTAACGACCCATTTGTATACCAAAATGCCAAAATACCGACCCAAATTGGCGGCACATCCCCACTGACCTCCATATAGTGAGAACCCCCCCCCCCCCGGGTTGCGGTGTGGCTCCAATGTGTAGGCTGTGGGTGCAACGTACTTACGTACATACCTTCATACTCGCAGAGTGCATGATGGGTGTTATGTTCCATTCATTTGTTGCATTTGTTAATTAATATCCTTTTATATTGAATTTTTCCTGTGTATTTATGAGATTTATATAATGTGTAACATGTACAGTATTTTTATGCATGTCTAATGATTTATTATAATGTTTACATTTCCCATTCAAACCGTGTGGTCACGTGACTTTGTGTATATAAGCTGTGCCCAAACAAGCATCTCGCCAAAACCTTCTCCCACCCAGATGTCTATGGCAGGGGCTGCTCCAGGATCCAAGTCTCGTTGTACGCCTGCAGCGGATCGGCCCTCTCCGCCGCAACCGCAAGCGAGCTCATCAAAGACACCCTCGAGCTTGTTTCGCCCCAGGAGAAGCCGCTCTTCGTGGTCCAGCCCCCACCCAACCAATGGAATGCCTTCGCCAAATGCCTGGACCGCTGTCTAGTCCTCGCCGACCGAGAAATGGGGACTATCTTCGTAGTGTGGTACGCCCACCTTGCTACAGGTAGAATTTCCGGGATCTGCGTCCAGCCAACAAAGTGCACCGTCGACTGCGATGCCCGTTGGGAGAAAGCAATCCTTTGGGCCGTGGGAGACTTTGGTTTTCGCAACTGCCTTATCTTATGGGTAGACATCTCTCCCTCCGACGACGAAACCATAGAGCTCGCCCCGCTGCGCTGCTACACAAATGACGGCGAAATAATCATCGCAGCCTCGAAGCGACCAACCCAGCTCCACCCAGGGGCCCCAGACATCCACCCGCTCCTTCCGCGAATGGTAACCGTCTCCTTCTGCCGGCGAGAAGCCAAATGCCAGACCATCGGCGTAGACAACTCTAGGTGGGAGCTCCAGAAAGTGCCCGAGATAGCCGCCAGAAGAGAGATCTCCATGCTGTCCACCAGGAAGATCTACGAGGCCTGCAGCGCGGAAAACTGGAGAGAACAGGCAGAGCAATGGTTCCAGCGCCACAATGCAAGAATAACTGCCCTCCGAGAAGAGCGGAAGGAGGAGATTGAGGCCCTTGCCGCCAGGGTAGCTGCCAGGAAGCTCTATCTCGAGGTATCGAAAAAAGCCCGCTCCACCGTCGAACACGTCGTGCAAGAGAAAGACACCACTAAGGTAGCCCTCGTTCCAACCGGCCGCTACACCATTCTAGGATACCGGACAACCGAGGGGAAGGGCTACGCGTGCGTCGTTCCATGCAGCAGCGCCCAAATTGTCGTAGTCTGGGAAACCCGCCGGCTCCTCGCCATTCTACGTACTGCCGCCCAGCTCTTCGAGACAAGTGTCGACTTGCGCAATAGAACCGTCCCCTGGCTCCCACTACAACTTCTAGTAGAAGGCCAAGACCAGCTGGACATCGAGATCCAGCCATCGAAGTCGTTCCAGACAGGCGGAAAAACCATTTTCTGGAACCCCATAGACGTCCTCTCCTGCCCCACAAAAGAGTGCCGGCATGCAATGGAGGTGTTGGACGAAGAAGAGCGAGAACTGGCACAGAAGGAGGGAGAGACCAAGGCCTATGCAGAAGTCGTCCCAACCCCGCCCAGGCCACAACTCCACAAGGCAATGGACCTCGCCCCAGGGGAATACAACTGCTGCCACCTCGCCAAAACCACCTACCGAGGCAAGGACCAGACAATCTTCTTCCTCCAGCCTATAGACGACGCCGGAGACCTCTATGGCGAGACTCTCCCAGTTTGCGGCTTCTTCCTGGAAAAGGAAGTGGCGGCCCTTGGCGGCGTTGCGGCCTTCGAGGCAGCAGAGTACTCCTTGCAGTGCAAACTCAGAGAGTGGCGGACAACCCCGCAGAAGAAGAAAGACTCGCCATGCTAGCCAGGTTTGCGGTCTAGTACACCAGCTGGCCAGCCCTAGTACAAAAGAGCAAGTGTACTCTATCTCCCACGGCATACAGCCGGCCCAAGGACCACGACCGTCACTCGTTCGCCTTGTCTTTGTCTATTCACGCCAACACCTTCGGTTCCACCAACAAGGAGGCCTCTTTTTCCAGCTCCTCCAAATTATATTTTGTTGGTCGAGCATGGCGAATAGCCTTCTGGAACTCAGGATAGGGGAAGAAACGCGGCTCTCCTGTTTTCCATTCGAGTTGCATCTGCAAATATCGCTGGGAGCTATATTTACACCTATTTTGGGGCAGACCACCATTAGGAGAGGCTTTGTAAACTATAGGGCAGACCAGGCAAATAGATCGCTTGGGGCAGACCAATGGATAGGGCAGACCAATGTATCGCTTGCTTCCTGGTTAACTGGCAGTTAGCGGGTTGTCTGGTGGGTTGTCTGGGTTGGCTTGTTTTGTCTGTTTGCGTTGGTTTGGCTGGTTTTGTCTGTTTGGGCTGGTTTGGCTTGTTTAGCTGGTTTGGCTGGTTTGGCTGGTTTTGGCTGTTGGAGAATCTGGAGGAAGGCTTGTTTTGGGTTGGCATAACAAAAGGTAGCCAAAAGTCGGGTTGCTCTGGACCAAAAGTACACTCCTATAAAGGACATGGTGAGAGATCTGGAGGTTAAGAACGATGATCTTATGGAGCGAGTGGAGCGCCTAGAGGAGCTTGTTAGCAGGTTGTGAACGGCACACTAGATCGACAACAAACTAGCCCCTCGGCCCCGTTTGGGGGTCGGGTCCGAGGCGCCCTAGGGTGAGAAAAAATCTTGTGTAAGCTGCCAAGGGGTGAGTATTATATATAGTGGGGTACTGCGCCAGTACCCCCAGTTTATATACTACTTGCCGCGTTGTTCAAACATATATCTTGTTTGTAAGGAAGATTCCCTGCCCTTTGGGTTCAAAACAAACAAGAGAGAGTGGAAATGATTGTTAAAGGTAAATGCTCCAGTTCACTGCCGCGTCACCCGGCGACCGTCGCGTAACTGTGCGTCCTTTGGCGGGAAACACCTTTCACGCGCTGCGCGTATTCTCGCGCTCGGTGCACCCGCGTATGCGCTTCAACGAATCGACTTCAAAGTAATTTGTGCACGCAGAGCGATGAATTAATTCCGTTGAGTCTAAATCAAAGTCACACCTCATGTACGACACATTCCAAGCTGTTCAAATATAAATGACCTAGTGTTCAGAAACAAAATCTACTTCCACTTGATCTTTTTTAAGGAGGTTTGAATGTTGTTATAGTCCACAACAAAAAATACATTGTGGCTTTCCATAGACTTCGATGACCTATCATTTTTTTAATTTCTGTTCATAGTACATATATCACTGCACCATATTGCTATGTTTACTTCAAAAGTCAATGGTCAAAGTTTTGTATGGAGGTTTGAATAATGTAATAGCCCACACTTACGGAATGCAACAAAAAAATACCTTGTGGCTTCCCATAGACTTCGATGACCTATCATTTTTTTAATTTCTGTTCATAGTACATATATCACTGCACCATATTGCTAAGTTTACTTCAAAAGTCAGTGGTCAAAGTTTTGTATGGAGGTTTGAATAATGTAATAGACTACACTCATGGAATAAACAAACATTCTACTGTGGCTTCCCATAGACTTCGATGACCTATCATTTTTTTATTTTCTGTTCATAGTACATATATCACTGCACCATATTACCAAGTTTACTTCAAAAATCAGTGGTCAAATTTTTTTTATGGAAGTTTGGATATTGTAATAGACCACACTCACGGAATACAACAAAAAAATCCATTGTGGCTTTACACAGCGGTGACTGATATCTACTACTCAGAAGTCACCTCTGTGTAATTGCTACAAGTCACCGCTGTGTACTAGCTACCAGTCACCTCTCTAACTGCTATTTTTATCAGGCACATATGTGTAATAGCGACAAATTACCTATGTGCAATATCTATCAGTAATATTTGTGTAATTGCCAACGTTCACCACTGTGTAACAGCTATCAGTTTTCGTTCTGTGGTAGTTTAGTTACTGTTACTGCTATCAGTCCAGTTTGTGTAAAATCGTTATAAGCACCATCCACATTTGTTATCAGCCCGATGGTACATGGCCAAAGCTGCCAAAACTACTTTGAATAAACAACAGGAACAACAAATTATCAGTCCTCCGTAATTGCAATCAATCAACTCCGTGTGACAGCTATCAGCCTTCATAACAGCCATCAGTCCCTTCACAACAAAATATGGTCCTCCTCTGTTATAGCTATCTGTCACCTCTGTAAGCCCCCTTTTTTTTGGTATGCTTAAAAACTATCATGAACTGCAATGCATATGACATTTGCTGTGATTTTTGCATTCCGATGTTGTTCCTATTATTATCATATATAACGGAAATGGTGCAATCAATTTATTCATCAGTATTGCGGAGAACCACGGACAACTTTACCCACTATCTAGCATCATTATGTGTAGAAATATAAATGCTCCATAAAACTTGACACATAAGCCTGTATTTGCTTCTTATTGCCCTTTATGTGCGATAATATTTGAAATAAAATTAGAGAATGATTCTTTCCTATGTTATTACATGGATTGTACCATCTGCGGCTCAGGCATATTCTTGGATCACACACAAGTGACAGGTTGCTATTGCACTGCCGAAACGCATGACTATTACATTGGTGACTGATAGCTATTGCATTGATGTTACCGATAATTATAACACGTAGATAACATTATGTGACCGTCCTTATCAATTAGATATTATGTAATAACTGCAGAAAGCGTCGTCAACCAGTGTGGAGTCATAATGCAACCCCCCCCCCCCCCCTTAAATACCTAACCGTGATATCTGAAGTAAAAGGCCACTATCCAAATTAAATAGTCCCGGTGTAGCAAGTAGAGCCCTTTGAAGTAATCATTCCCAACCCGTCAATTCACATAACAATTAACATCAGCCCGTTTAATCTTTACAGATAATACCTCAAGGTGATTGGGAACTATTACATCGAGGGACAGCTATTACACATAGGTGATCGATAACTATTACACAGATGTGATTGTTAGCTATTATATTGAGATGGCAGGTAACTATCGCACAGAGGGGCGCATAGCTATTACACAGAGGGGGTTGAAAGCCATTACATAGAGGTGAATTATAACTGTTGCGTATGTATGTATGTATGTATATATGTATATATGTATGTATGTATGTATGTATGTATGTATGTATGTATGTATGTATGTATGTATGTATGTATGTATGTATGTATGTATGTATGTATGTATGTATGTATGTATATATGTATGTATGTATGTATGTATGTATGTATGTATGTATGTATGTATGTATGTATGTATGTATGTATGTATGTATGTATGTATGTATGTATGTATGTATGTATGTGTGACGCACGCGGTTTTTATCATTCTGGGGATTACCGTTTATGCGGCTGTACCTGCATTTTTATGATTTATGTATTTTTATTGGCAAAGGTTCATTGGTGGTTTTCTTTATGTATTTCGCTATTTAATGTGTTTTGCCAACTTGTTCTATCGTTTTGATTTATATAACTTTAATATTTATTGTTTCTAATGGTGTGGTCACGTGACCCACTTTAAAGGTATTAAAGCTGGGGCATGAGCCCGTTAGTGTTAGATTCCGATTAGTCGGTCTCCGAGCAAGTTGGAGAAGCCTCACCAATTGATCTGATTAGTCGGATGATCCAAACGCCAGCTTTATTATGATTAGTCAGAATAATACCATTTGTGGTACTGTTTTGGTGGTGGGCGCCGTTGCTCGTTGCGGATGGGCCTTGTTAATTTGTATTAATAGTGGTTCGAGTTTTGGCGCCCTATTTTTGAGGGCGTCGTTGGTTGTGTCATTGCATTGCATTGTTTGTTGTATTGCTGGTGTTCAGGTTTTGGCGCCCTAATCTAGAGGACGTCGTTTACTTGATCGCTGGTGTGGGGTTGTCGTTCCTCATAATATTGCATTTGACGTCGAACGATGTGGTTTAATGGGTTGTCTGCATACAAAGAAATATATACTTACAACATATACAAAAGTCAACGAATCTATACCACGATGTATCCTGTTTAAAACGAATACTCCTTCAAAATCACCTTGATCCGGTTGGTAGGGGTCGAGATGAATCCTGGACATTCGCCAGTGGCATCTACTACACTCTCAAACTATTTGTATTTTTGTTATACCCATTGTTCTTCCTTATTCAGGTTGGAAATAGTTTTTGTCACCGGATTTGGATACTTCCATGTACAAAATTTCGATGTTTTGGGATCAGTGGAAACAACATGGTGTCTATATATGTGTACCATAATTATTGTTCTGACAAATAATTTCAGATGAAAACTATTTTCAAATAAACCCACCAACCGCTATTTGTAACCCATAACTCCACCCTAAACTCTGACAATTACATTCACCAGCAAGCTAAATTCCAAATGAGAGTTACAAAACTCTTCCTTCGAATTAAAATTTATTCAGTATATTATGACAAGTCTCCTGTAATTTTCATTCATCAGATACTGAATACCGCCATGGTATTAATTTTCATTCACGTGCAAACTAAAGTCAAAATAAGAATTTGTTACCAGTTTGCTTCAAACTGTTAAATACTATTTCACTGACAGAGACCGTATGCCAAACAAATGAATAGAAATTTCTCAACATCATTAACCCGTTCAAAGATCGAGATATTAATCACTTCAACAAAGTTTCAATAAAATCAGGTGAAAACTCACGTCGTCAAGTCTCGCTATCCAGTACTTAGTTATAGTAATGTTGAGGGTCATAATATCTTAATAAAAAAAAAATGGCTGTCTGAAAATAGTGAATAAACAAAGACTAGTATATTCACATATAACATTTGTTGGGTTAGTTACATTTCCTTTTTCTTGTGGAACATGTTTAATTAGGGTGGCCTTACAGAAACCGTATCTCCAATTACAGAAAAATTAAATGACCCTTAGATTATGACAATTAAATAAAACAACAACATCATGGACAGACAAATCCAATCGTCGCCATTCGAAAGTTATGTATTTATCATTTTAATGGAGTAAATATGTACAAACTGGAAAAATATGTAATTTTGTGAAGGAGTCAAGAATCAAGTCAAAGGGTATAAAACTAATAAGATAGTTTCTTAACATACAAGTTGATATGGGATGGTATAATACTAACAATGTCATTGTCAAGTACAACTTACATGGAAACATGAGGTAAGTATAAAGAACAAAAAGTTTAAGAATATATGGTATTGATAAAAGGTTATAATATGTGATTACTAATGACATTGATGAGACATGTGATTAACTGTTATTCAATGTTCAATACGCAGAAGAATACAAAGTGGAGGTAATTAGTACTGGATATGAGATATAAAATTATATTATGACAGGCAGGTATAATAAAAGATATGATTATGACTAAGTGTGCTAAGAAAGAATATGCAGGAGTAAATCATGACTTAAACACATATCGTAAGTTACGACAAAATAATTGCAAAAGAAAATGCTACATGAATTATTATTTCAATCGTCGATATTTCAAAGTTATTTATATATCAGCTTATTGGCGTAATAGTTTAAAAACTGGGGGAAAATGCACGTGTGTCTGTATATTGCGAGGAGTGAAGGCAATGTGTGTGGGTTGGTCAGGTGTAAGTAGAATATCATATCTCTGCTCCATAGGAGAGTGACCCCGCCACTCCAAGTTGAAATCACGTAAGAGTTTGATGAAGAACACATATATCTCCTGATGTTTGCGTGTTTCCTTCCGATAATCGCTTTCGTTAATATTGATGTGTACCATAATATGTAACCAGCTGGATCCGCGGTACAGCTGTTACAGTTATAATATGAGTATGTCAGTACCTTCATATACGAATGTCAAATGAATAGAAACACCCCCGAGAGATTGTTCAATAACTGAGGGTCACGCTCGACAGACACCCAGGGTTGACAATGATATACACTAGTCTTTATCGCTATGGGGCCGCAACTCACAATGACTCAAATCGTTTGACACGAACCGTTACCTAATGACCATAGAAGCGCATCGTGAATTCGACGATCAGTAAATCACATCACTCAACTGTGTAATTATACCACAGATTCATCAGGTGAGATATATAACACCTCATTATCGTGCTATTGAGTCTTTAATAGCAAGTAATTAGCCTCTTCCTCTCTGGTGTTTAACCCCCCTCTGGCGCTCTCTCCGTTCGCATTCCTCGCGCACCCTTTTCCTGTCTCAGCTTACCTCCCCCAGGGTTTACGACTTCCATGGTCGTTTATACCCGCGCGTGGTCATTCTCCGCTGAACCTGGACTTCATTTAGCCCAATAAAGCATGTGTATGCACCGGCCTTCCGGTAAGTTAATAGCCACTTACTTTTCTTTCGGTCTAACAAGTTGATGGCTCTGTTTGTTTTCAGGTGATCCGGTATAACAGGTGGTGGGTAGCCGATCACGTGATCTTCGATTGGGTTCACAAAGACGGTCAAATTTGTTACTGCCTCCACACTCGAGTCAGGTCGTTGATTCTGGGTGTAGGTCAAGTCTGTTTGTGTTATTTCACGCATAGCCCTGTCAAAATCGTCGTTATTCTGTAGAGGTGACGAGTGAAAATAGCGCAATTCGTCTGTTTCTTTGTTGCGTAATAAGAATCCATAACTCCCGTTAATTTAAAGGTTGAATCGCATTCCTCAAATATATTCTGGTTGAGGTTGGGTACATCTTCAGATAAATTATAGTTGTAAAAAAGTTTGCAGTCTACCACATCGCGTATGAGTCCGAATAGCTCTTTCATTCGCAGCCAACACAGCTTCTGTCGACATAATCATCGATAATCTGTCAATATAAAGATCACCCAATGTCATTAAGCTTTTCGTCACAGCACAGGGTGGGGGTCGAAAGATATCAAGGGTACTCCCTTGTAACTCCAACTGTATATTCAAAATGCTTGTAATATACTTCCTTGCTCATCCACATCGCTTCTCTAAATCCGGGTTTTTCAACGTCAGTTCGATTAAATCAGGATAATTTGAAAGGTAAAATTTCGATTTTTCACAATCAGTAGAAATAAAATGATTTTTATAAATGTGCTCCATCGTTGCTATTTGGAAATATTTCAGAAGAAAACTATTTTGAAGTAAAGTTACTATCCGCTATTTGTAACCCATAACTCCACCCCCATTTTGAGAAATATCCAATGATCAAGTTTTAACCCACCTGTCGTTATATTCTCAATGAGAGTTATAACACACTTCAACTTAAATGTATTCAGTATATGATGACAAGTCTCCTGTCATTTTCCCTCGTATGTAATTGAATACTCATATACTAGTATGTTCCATTCACATGAAAACTCCAATCTACCGACATACTGCCCAAAGTAGCGTTATAGCGCTTTCACTTGTCAGTGAACTCCAATCTGTCAACAACATGGTCGATTATCACCCCATTACCACCCTAACGGAAATTAACGGTCATCTACAAACTCTTGAGCACCTGCTGACATGCGGTATTACTTCACTTACCTAAGGTCAGCAGCCGGAAACACCTTCCGAGAAGAGTTAATATACGATTCAATATATCACCTCATGTCATGGGATAGTGGAAGTTAATAGCTACTAATAACCTCGTAAAGACCGTCTTCATATTAAGAGAAACAGGTGAATACTCACGCCAAGCTATTAACTTCCTCTATCCCATCACTTAGCTTAGGTCAGCAGCCGGAAACACTTTCCAAAAATAGAATGACCTCACCCAAATAGCGCGCCTCCATGAGGTCGCAAAGCGCAGAGGTCACCAAAACAATAAACAACTCAGGACATAGCCCCCAAATGAACTCACCCGAATACCGTACATCGCGTGAGGCTGCTAAGGTCACCAAAAGGTGAAAGAAATATCCGGAAGCGATCGTCAGCGAAAAATATATTACGCAATCCACTTCGTCCATCGTTCGACGTCAAAAATGGGGTATGAAGAGGTACCTAATATACTACTATAGATATTGTGAGCTCTTTCCAGAGAGATATTATTCCTGACCGCATGCAAGTAAAAAATGGTCGTGCATTATACATAAGCCCGCCGAAGAGGACTTGGAAGTACGGATTATGATGGATAACCAAGCGTCAATCATTAACATCTCCATCAGTTCGTTATAGCTTGATAATGTATGTGTGCAGTTGTCAAACGAGCTATCTGCCTTTTTGCCTGTTTCTACCGCAACGGAATTCGTATCTGCCACTAATCCTTTCGCTCAAGGGCTTCAGCAGCACGACAGTACCCACAAAGGTTTTCTGGGGAGAGATGGTATCTGGCATGAGATTATAAGAAATATCAATATTCATTGCAGTGTTGTAGGAATTCGTTCGTTTTATACATTGACTTTTCTTCACTACGCTAATAAACTGAAAAAGGATTGATGAAGTATATGAAATCATCTGTATTTTTTGCAAAGGACAGCTGTTTCTAATAATGTCATATATCAATTAAATGATGCAATCAATATATGCATTAGTGTTGTAGGGAACAGTGTGGCTGGAAATATAAATGCTTGATAAAACGTGAGACATACAAGCCTGTATTTGTTTCTAATAGCTCTTAATTGAAAAGGTGGTGGAGTTGAGTCTGGCGTATGAGAGATTATCATAAATAAGTTAAAAAAGGATTCCTTCCTAAGTTTTTAAATAGATCGTACCATCTACAGTTCAAAACACACCCTTCGAACACACGGAAATGACTGATTGCTATTGTACTGAGGTAGTGCTAAGCTATTACGTAAGTGGTTGGCTAGTAGCCCAACAGACCAACAGTCGATCGGGTACTCCCTTGTTGGTCTAACAGGAAAACCCTCCGTTTATCGGTAGATTAACAAACATGCTTAATCTATCACGTTAAAAATACGTACTGAGAAGAATTTAAAGCCACCAACAGTGAGAGTATTGACTGAATTTAATTGCTATGGTTTTTTTTACCAATATCCGGGAGAACACTTTATATTCGATTAATTTCTAACTTTTCGGCGAAATTCCACTCCGAATTCTGGTGGTTGTCAACAAACGGTCTCTGGCATAACGTTTTCCTAAACGACCGCGTGGAATTTGCTAAGTTTTTATCATACCATCATCTGCTTGATAATACATTTCACAGGTAAGTCAGTTTATACTAGATTTATACCTTATAACTTTCCGGCCTAGTTGCATTTTCCTCTCCTTTATTCATCATCATAACAAGTCCGTTTCCATCTGACTTACGTTGCGCAATCTCGCCGCCATATTGGAATTTAGTCGGAAAAGTTAATCGACTCGCACATTTAAGGCGATTATGCATATTTACAAGTTGCTGCGATACCTGAGAGTCTAATGCTATGCATAATACTGATTGCTTATTAAATTGGACTTGTTAAATCAAGTTGACATCGTGAAGGTAAGTTCTTATCGTCGCATTTTCTACATAGGAAATGCCCACTTCGAGAACCAAGAGGGAGCGCAAGCTCCACTTGTTTCAAAAGAGCTATTGGCTAGCGTTTACACTGAGGTGACTGATGATTATTTTATCGCACATATTATGATGACGGTACAGATCATTTTCTCCCGCAAGGGGCCGCTTCCTGTCCCTTACAGCATACCCCTTTCTCATAACTGATTCACCCAGTCCCGCATTTTCTCCCGCAAGGGGCCGCTTCCTGTCCCTTACAGCAGAGCGCGCCACATTTCGGGCGAAAATGCGGTACAGATGGCTTTGACACACAGAGCTATCACTTATAAGTGAATGATAGCTATTGAAATATCCCGCAGTAACACAGACGTCGATATGGCTATATATCATTTAATGGATTACATACAGAACACATTTTCATTTGGAGTATCGCAAGTGTCCCATCTGCCAAGAGTGAGTTCAGCGAAGAGATGAGGCGACCCAACTAACACGACCGTGCTCACTGGGTCAGACCCAACGAACATGCCGGGGATCATACATTTTTTCAGCTTTGTTATCATAACCTTAATCATAAATCATGGTAATTTCCCCTTAGGCAATCATAACGTTTCTTCCGAATTCGCGCATACAGTTTGCTGTTAGCATTTAGTTGTTAACTCCTATCTCAATCAGAGAAACCAGTTAGCTCTTATGAACCAAGTGGAGTATCCGATCGACTCTTGGTCTGTTGGGCTAAAACCAGTTGATGGATAGTTATAAAGATAAATCAGTCCATGGATAGTTGTAGAGGTAAATGTCTTTTAAATAAATTACAATTTCTTAATTATTATCATATATATGATACATTTCTTTTATTCGTTACCAACATATTTGTTATATAGATAAAATTAATTATTTGTTCGAATGAATTCAATTTGTCGAGTTTGGCCTATGGGTGTTGTAATGTTGCATACAATTTCACAGGTATTCTTTTTGAATATGGTACATGGCTTCAGCACTCACATCAACCAGATAAAATGAAAGCATCTGTGGTAGAAATATTGACCAATAATATCATAGTATTGGCCAGTACATTCAATTATGATGTGTTAACTTGTAACCTTATGTAGCCTAAAGTATTCTAACTAGCCATCAACCATCATGCACCAGTGTCCCAGCAAACACGACACGTAACTGCCACGTTGTGTAAACGTGGTGGTTACGTGACGTCGAATTTCAACGTGCTCACGACGTGGCAGACACGTTGTGGTGTGATATGTTCTCAGAATTTCTTTTATCATTTAAAATAGCGTGGATTATATAGGAGGTCAAGTGGACGCTGCGGCATAAAATTTGTGCGACTTCATCCTCCACGTGTCTAACTCCTCAGGTAAACTGTGCAAAGTGAGTATATTGATTCTTATTATACTTTGCAATTATCAAAGTACGTGTAAAGAGACCACGATAACATGCAAATACAGGTACTTATAACATTTGTCTCCTTTATACAGACTATTAAGCATGAGTTGCATGGAGGAAGCAGGTCACTGTTCCCATTTCCTTAATTGCTAGTCTGTAAGTAGCCTTACTCCCTAAGCAGCACAAGGCTCTGGGGCTGTTCGCTCAAGGCTGCCGTAATCTGACAATGGATAACGCTGTGTGGCATAAGACGTGTCAGCTAGCACACTAGCTCGCCCCTCCTATACACCCAATCCCCCACTCCGCAAATAGTGCCTTGTATTATTGATGGGCACACTATATATATGATATATATTTATATTCATGTGTACAGTCATGAGGAATGGACAGGGCTTTGGTGATCAAGGAAAATCACAGGGAGAAATTGCAACCTTGCATCGCCATTTCACTGATGATGGTAAGTTTGTTTACAGTCAGATAATATGTAGACAAACCTGTGCAACACTCAAGATATATATATATATATATATATATATATATATATATATATATATATATATATATATATATATATATATATATATATATATATATATATATGAGGGTTATGATAGTAATTATTATATTCTTATATGAAAGAGAGAGAAAGAGCGACTTGTTATTATGTATTTCTGAAAGGTAAATTTCTGGGGAGCTATTTTATGATACTATGTGGTTTATGAAATCTTTTACATATATCTAGCATAAGCAAATACAAACTAAAAGTCCAAAAATTATCCATGCAAATAATTTTTGCCATTGCAGCCTCCAGATCTACGAAATCTACACAACTAGACACGAGGTAAAGATTAATTCACAAGGTAACCTCTTAAATTTTCATCAAAACATAAGTGTATGATATGTTTTTAACAATTGTCATTCCTGGCAGGTTATCAACTAGGTTCAGCAGCCCTTCAAGTTCGGGTGGCATTGAAACATTTGAGCCGAAAATTATTGATAATAATTGTACTTTTGCCACATTCACATTTTAAGCCTGAACTGTAGTAATTTAATTCAATTTTTAGTTGATGATTTAAAAATTAGTATTACTGTGGTTATTTTCCACTACCCTCCTTGCAGCGACACAGAATGCATTGATGATGCCGATGAAGGGGTTGGAGGAGGCGCTTGATGAGGTGCTTCATTTACTGAGGCCCTTGACAAACAGCAGTGTAGCTGGGGACGATGTGACAGAAGTAGTTCCTGAACCACTGGCCAGTGTGGAAGAATTAGAAGTGTTATGCTCTGAAGTGTCAGAAGACATAAAAATCAAAAAACAAATGGTATGTTCATTTTATGATATGCATGAACAAATATGGCTATTGTATGCCAATTGTTTGTATATTAATGTTATTGCTACAGCTTTTATTTACAATTTTAATACAACATTTCAGTTGTTGGAAATAGACGGTCCTAGAAATAATATTTTAAAGCGTTAACATAAGCTATTGTTTATAAAATTACTGTATGATTATCTGTATAACAGGCCTATTTCATGGTTTCACTCGGTGGCTCAACCGTCGGCGAATCGGTGCGTCGCATCCTAAAGAGACTCGGTACAAATTGTTTGAGGGGGAAGAAGGGGAAGCGGGCCTTCGTTGATCTGTATATCTGCAGAATGATAATTAGTAATAATGATAATATATTCTAATATATATATATATATATATATATATATATATATATATATATATATATATATATATATATATATATATATATATATATATATATATATATATATATATATATATATATATATATATATATATATTAAAATAAGCCTATTACTAATAGGCTTATTCTGACAATCTTTTTTTCATCATATTTCTTATTTTTATGAAATTTGAAAAAGGCAATAATGTGTTAAACAGTTGTTTGCTGCACCAGGAGCCTGTCAGACGATCAGCAGAACAACCAAAGTTGCGGAGGTGGAAGTGGAGATAGCAGAAACACTAAAACATGCACCTAAGAGAAGAGGTGGAACGAAGCATAACTATCGTTTATTCATTATTAATTTATTCGTTTAGTTTTATACAATCATAAGAAAGAAGAAGTAATATTTTTAATAATTATGTGTTTCAGAAATCAACATTGAAGAAAACGAATAGACCTACACAGTGTTTACTACTCACAGATTCGGAGAGCGAATAATTTTCTTATTTGTGAATTTATTGCTTTTTTTTTAGTTAAATAAACTTCATAATGAACTCCATGTGTTGTTTTATTGGAATATTATCAATAATAAAAGCTATTTATGGAGTAAATATTTGGTGGTACAAACGTGGCTGTAAAGTGTCACTGCAACGTAGAAATGCCACGTGGCCACAACGTATCTGGGACCATACACAATCACGTTATGACAACGTAGAAATGTAACGTGGCCACAGCGACATGGCCACGTCGCAGCTACGTTGTGACAACGTAGATGTGTTAGCTGGGAATATCGTACGTTTGACTAGTAGGAATTCTAGTCATCTCTGTTATATCCCAAATAAATAAACAGACACAACATAGACTAATGAGGCAAGGAGGAGACCCAACCACCACACATAGAATAATGAGGCAAGGACGAGACCCAACCACCACACATAGACTAATGAGGCAAGGAGGAGACCCAACCACCACACATAGACTACTGAGGCGAGGAGGAGACCCAACCACCACACATAGACTAATGTGGCAAGGAAGAGACCCAACCAACACACAATTCAATAATGAGGTAAGTAGGAGACCAAACCACGGCACATAGACTACTGAGGCGAGGAGGAGACCCAACCAACACACATTCAATAATGAGGTAAGGAGGAGACCCAACCACCACACATAGACTAATGAGGCAAGGAGGAGACCCAACCAGCACACATAGACTAATGAGGCAAGGAGGAGACCCAACCACCACACATAGACTAATGAGGCGAGGAGGAGACCCAACCAGCACACATAGACTAATGAGGCGAGGAGGAGACCCAACCAGCACACATAGACTAATGAGGCAAGGAGGAGACCCAACCAGCACACATAGACTAATGAGGCAAAGAGGTAGCCCAAAAGACCAACGTCAGGTTCTATTTATCACCTTAAGAGGGAGTGCATGCATCACTCCCGTACTTAGTTCGAAAGAGCTACAAAGAGGAGACCCAACCAACACACATAGACTAATGAGGCAAAGAGGAGACCCTACCAACACACATAGACTAATGAGGCAGGGACCCAACTAAGATTTGTTGATTTGAACTAAAAGCAAAAGAAAATGTAAATGGTTGGGTATACTCGGAGCATCACTGTTAGATGTGTGGTGGTTGTCTCTTAGCCTCATATAACCAACAACGTTCGCTTAAAGACGCGACATTTATCTGTTTGATCTATTTGTCGAATGCGATTGTATTGTGACTGAATAAACCTTAACTGTATACAAATATACTTGCCAAAGACGAACATAACGAAATAATAGCATACTTGCCCAAAACCAGCATGACGAAATAATAGCGCTCCCAAACCTGTGCTCGCTGGGTACGACCGTGCTGGTTGGGTCTCCTCTTTTCTTCGCTGATCTCCCGTGCCGGCTGGCGGAAGTGTTTATGAACCTAGTGCACAGGCGCACAACTCGGTGTCGCGTTCGGTTCCTCCCCGCGAGAACATTACAGCTATTACAGAGGGGACTGATTGGTTTAACAGAGGTGACTGGTAACCACTACAGAAGTAGAAGTGACTGATTTGTATTACAGAGGTGAACAGAATGTATAAAGGTAGCTATTGCACTGAAGAAACAGGTAGCTATTAACTAGTAGCTATTACAGAGGTGACTGGTAGCTATTACAGCTATTACAGAGGTGACTGGTAGCTATTACAGAGGTGACTGGTAGCTATTACAGAGGTGACTAGTAGCTATTACAGAGGTGACTAGTAGCTATTACAGAGGTGACTGGTAGCTGTAATAGAAGTGACTAGTAGCTATTACTGAGATGCCAACCTGTGAATGCAACTGAGAGTAATGATATACACGGTGTCTCGAAGTCATAGCGGAAAGCGCTCAGGTTAGTATCACATGATGCATGGTAAGATAGAAAACAATGTTACTGAATAAATCAACCAAAAGATGCGTTTATTTAATAAAACAATCAAGAATAACAAGAAAAACCTGCCAATACAATTGGAACACCAACACATGCCTGCCTATACTAGTAGAGTGGCACTTGATGATATGAATATAAGGTCAATCAGGTAGCAATATGGAAACAAACAAGACCAAAATAAATAGAGAAAATACTCAATATTGGACTTATGTATACAAATTAGTGTCCTGATGTTGCTTTTTTTAGTTTCTTTGATGAGATTGGCATTATTGCAGAGCTGACAACACATTGTGTGTGATGATGCTGCTGCTTAACTCAGTGCTGAGGTTGGTCCTGAATTTCCTTTCGTTCTTCGTGACAACACTAAAAATTCTTTCACTGTCAGCATTTGAGTGAAAAATGGCCAGGATGCCAAGCATAACACGAGCCAACAAGTGGTCTTGAGTTGGCCTTCCTCTTCTCTAACTAAGAGCATTTGTGACCAGAATTGATCAGCACAATAATTCTCACTCGTGCACTTTTAAAAAAGTTTAAAAAACTGCCCTTCCAGTTGATCAAGACACTGAGTGTCAGACTGGGGCAGCAGGACCTTGAAACGATTCTATGAAATAGCAGACAAAGTTTAAGTCATTGGTCAATTTCAACTTTGGATCAGCCACCTCTACATTGATCAAAAGTTCATCATTGAATGGAAACTTCTTCTACATGTATCTGATGGCTGTCATGTAGAAGCTCTTCACATAGGTGAAAAATGTGGCCAGATTGAGGTGAGTTCTGGTTGCTATGTAATCTCTGATTGCTATTCCAGTAAAATGGCCTGATCTGATTTGTGGTTACTTTCACTTGCATAATCAATATCAGTCAGGTTATTGGTAATGGCATGAGGTTTTATGAATCTAATAACTAATTCCTTAAGCTGTTTGTTCAATGACCCATGGAGGATGTGTATGCATGGGTCTTTGTTTCTGCTGTATCAAGTTAGCTTGCTCAAACAAGGGCACCGTAGCTTGCAGAAAAGGGGCAGTATGTCAGGCTCTTGTCATCTGGAAAGAAGTGGACCACTTTCTCAACTTTAGTTTGAGCATACCCTTGTTTCCTTACTGTTGTGGTTGACCGACCACATAGAACATACTCGTAATAAGCCAACTATACATGAGTCACCCACGCACAATACACATTTTTAATGCGTCAGACATCGCAAACCATGTCCGTATATTTGCCAAGTTTGATTGGTAACCCTGTTAAACCAAGCGATACATATAGATGGTACAGTACTCCCCAGATCAATCAATGAATCACTTAACTATCATTTCACTCTGTTCATTAATTTCAGAAAGCCTCTGCTTATGTACGCTTCATGTCACGTGAACTGACATTAATTGGTATACAGAAAGCCCTCTGCGCTTATGTACGCTTCTTGATGTCACGTGAACTGACTATGACGACCGTGGGAAATAATTAGATTTCTCTATTTCCATTCGCAACCAAACTCGAACCACATCCGCTGATCCACTGCTTGCTGAGAAAATGCCCCACAAGTGTCAAGTTATATCAGAGGTGACTGGTAGCTATTACACAGGTGTCTGAGAGCCACAACAAGGAAGGGATTAGTAGTCCACAACACACTAACAAGTTAATAAATGGTTATTAATTTGGTAAATATTTCATAATCCTTAGATCCTTTTCAAGTTGATTCATGGTAATGAGGATATTAAAAAGCTGTATATGTATCTGTATGTCTTCTTGATATATCAGTACCATCAACTTTATCATGATTTCAATATCTCTTTATTGATTTCTGCTGATGGCTGTGGACCAACATTGGCCCATACATGCTCATCAACCACTCCTATAGGTTCCATTAACATCACATTCACACCCATGTAGGTATTCATTACAAGAGAAGATGTCATTTATCAGAGACTTCTGATGATGTCACAATGCCCTTCATTACTTTACATAGAGGCAGAAGCTGGTGATGATCTTTGGGCATTAGATAAGGCCCATCATCTCCCATATAGACGTAGCTGGTGCTTTGTCAAGGGACCACCGATAGGTATAAGCAATGCTTACTGATCAAAATGGCATTAAACAAAGCATTGAATTTGAAAAAGAATAGATTAATTGAAGTCGGAGAAAAATCTGTTCATCAACTGAAAGTTTTTTTATTTGATATTTCCTGATAGATAGGTGTAGGTAAACACCCTGATTGAGGAAGTTCAGTATACCAAGATACTGAAACAATACGCTGTTAATGTAAAAGGATACGGCAGTCTAAGCACCCATAGGCCGGGCTCAAGTTTGATGGGGCCCTCTGAGCTGGGCTGGAACACAGGACATGGTGGAGGAGCCGGCTGGATGCGGCAGGACAGCTGAACCATGAGTGGCGACTCAGGCACCACAAGAAACACCCTCATCAGCTGACCCATGAAACCCTTAGTGGCCCTGTATCAGTCACACAGCATAGCAAACAGTCACCTATGTATGATCCCATATTGGTAGTAAGGCATTAGTATGGGGCTGTATACAATGGTGGGCACCTGCAGTGACATGAGCTGTATAAAGGCATGGGTTGGTTGAGGACTTTAAAAGCAGTTTCCTGAAAAACACAAAGAACACAATTATTCAATGAAAGTGTCATATAAAAGTGATCAATTAAGGTAAAAGACACAAAAACTCACAGAAATACGGATTGTTTAATTAGTAAATAACATTTTGAGGGATAGAATACCATAGAATGCATAAAAATTTGGAATCAAACACAAAATGCAAAACAGTGTACAGTTGTGTGGGTGGCTCACAAAATTTGGTGCCAAAAATCAATCAAACAAGAGACCAACAGACCTTGAAGCTCTGCTTCTTTTGACATGATTTTCATTAACAAACTATGACAACATTAAATCATGATGTTCCATTGGGTTTCAATGGTGCATGATGCGAGACCCATCATCACAATAGGTCCATGTTAATTAAGGGCAGCTAGCTTAAATTTCTTTACAAGAAAACTTTCCTAACTGAAAGACATACTGACCAACATACGGACAGACAGATGCCTTGAGTGAAGGTATAGTATAAGCTTTACATAGTATAAGCTTAAGTTTACATGATAAAAGAAATTTTTCTAAGGATATACTACAGTAAAATTACCAAGAAAAGCTGTTTTTTTAGATTGCAAGGAGCAATTAACATATGAGCAGTCCATGTGTAATTTAAGACAGATGACTTGCTTTATAAGGTTGTTTTAGGCAAGTTCAATGGCCTGTTACGCCATGAAATGATCCAAACTATGAATTTTGGGTCAAATTTGAAGGCACCCCAAAAAAGAGTGCAACGTTTATGGTAATATGTTGATATTGTCACCTTGAAGATGCCCGAGATTGGTGCCCTGAAGATCTTGTCAGGTGAGCTGAGGAGGTAGCGGTGACCCCGAGGACACTCATACTCAAAGCCGATATAGAGCCTCACACTGCTATCACCACCATCATTTACTGCATAACACAATCCATATCATGTTCAGTCAGCCTCAACGCTCATATAGTTGACAATTTCTACTTTGTATCGTAGCAACTGACTGATATGATTCATCCCAACACACCCACACTGGTGTGATTATTTGATCTTGTACAGGAGCATGATTTTCACACACACACCCCTCACACAGTAGCACAGGTTTCTGTGAGATGTGACCACCTTAATAACCAATTAAAAGTCTTGCTAAAGCACTTAAGGTGTAGAAGAGTTTTGCAGATGTAAATACAAACAGTTTACCAACAATCATACTAACAGATTTGTAAAAGTTTCTTTCCCATGTAATTTTCATGAAATTGCACACAGCTATATCCAGAAATACGTGCACACTTATTTGGTCAAATATATTAAAGCTTTTGAGCATGTTGCCTGGTCGTACATCTGTGGGACTTCTTTGGTTTATACTTGCGACCACCAACAGATGGCCAGTGTTCTTTGTCAGACTTGAGGGGCACATCCCATGGCAGTAGAAATGACCCCCCATGGAGGAAACCAGGCTGATCAATACCTGCAACAGGATAGCCAAGTCATTGATGCACACACACTTTGTGTTTGTGTAACATATCCTGCAAATAAAACCAGTAAAACACTAGTTGATGCATACATATGTGAACATCCACCTGTGTGTGTGTGTGTGTGCGTGTGTGTGTGTGTGTGTGTGTGTGTGTGTGTGTGTGAGAGAGATAGGATCATCAATCCATTTAAAAAAGTTGTTTAACAGACACAAAAAAATTAATTTTTTTTTTTTTTTAGTGTTGATAGATTAATGGAGTAGGGGAATAAAATCCACTAAACCCTTGGGTACCCTGACAAGCAGCCATATATAGGATACTGACCTATGCTGGGGTTGTAAGAGGTGGGTCTGCCAAGGTTGATAAGTGACCACGACGAGAACTGTGGCAGTAGTCCAGGTGGTCGATCGCTGTGCACCATACCAGCCAGGTACTCAGTGGTGGAATGCTGCCGTGATAATGCTTCACCTGACAGTACCTCCTCTCCCTCATCCTCACCTGCTGTCATGGCAACAGCTGATGCTGTGTGAGTGGGTGTGTCCTGAGATGCATCAGGGTTGAAAGTGATCTGGTCTTCATTAGAATACATGTCACCTTCTACAGATTGTCCTGAAAGTGGGCATCACATCACCATAAAATACTGCCACATAGCTGATATGAGTGATAGGTTGGAGTGGTATGCTTCATATCAAGTCACATGTTATATCAGTCAAAGATATAATCATTCTGCTGAATGAGTTTTGTCCAAACAACACTTAGTTATCAATTCAGTATGGTCTCAGATATTCAGCAAATGATTTATAGCATTGTCACAATATGGAGAACATAAGTTTGAACCATATATCATCCTCACCCTGACTTATTTCATCCTCTATGCTAAGTTTGTGTACATTTAATGAATCAGTAGCTTCATCAGTTTCTGAGCTAGCCCCTGTAGTAGCAACAGCAGCAGCAGAAGTAGCAGCAGTACTGTCACAGCTGCCCTTGAAGACAGGCAGTTCATATTTCTCCAGAGTATCACAGCATGCCGCAGCCAGAACCTCATAGAAGTCATGGTTAGCTGCCTGCACCCATATCAGACATATGTCATATTTGATACCCATACATTACCCATGATATACATAACGCATGTTATGATAAACATTACTAGTGAGGCCTTATATATGGCAGATATTATATTTATGAGGTACATGTTACACCTAGTAGTGATGTGAAGAATCACCATGGTCACACTATACTCATGTCTGACTAGAACAAAGTCACACACGTCACAGATTAAATACAATTAGTATTGGAAGCCAAACATAGATTAATTTTTTTGTTAGATATTGCTCACTTTGATGACACAGGCTTTGGAATTAGGGCATAAGATATAATGAAGCTAGATTGGCTGTATTATTGACCATGATATATGAATGCTTGATATTTACCCTGCAATGGTATGGGTCTTCTCGTTCTGTCTGTTTACGCCCACAGTTACAAGCAGCACGAGTCTTCACCTGACTACTATGGGGCATTACAGGAAGGAGTCTGTTCTCTTCTGTCTCCGTATCCTCAAGTAAGCGATGCAACTATCATATAACACACCTGACAATTAACCCAGGAAGACAATGCAGCTAACACATAATACACCTGACATTGCACTCGTTGACAATGCGACAACTAGATGACACACCTGATATTCAACTCAAGTTGACATTGCAGGAAAATAACAACACACCTGACATTCAACTTATAAGGCTCTTATAATGACAATCAATGAGTAAGGAGAAATGATGTAGTTGTTTATCTCGACAAAGCACTGCTACTCACCGCGTGTCTGCAGTGGTTTCCAGTGAGTGAGAGGTGTTCACAGAGCTGTCTGTCTTTCCACATTCCATTACAGTGTTTCTCTAGGTCGAGCAGGTAACGTGGGCAAGCTGGGCCCCGGGCATGTTGCAGCAACACTTGCCTCGCCTGACTTAGCTGCACTCAGAGCAGACATACAGATATCAACACAGCCACAATACATACAAACGGGCATCAACACAGCCATAACACATACAGAGAGGCATCAACAGTCACAAAACATAATGTGAGGTATCAGCAAAGCCATAGCACATACAGACAGGCATCAAGACAGCCATAACACATACAGGCAGGCATCAACACAGCCATAACACAAACAGTCAGGCACCAACACAGCCATAACACAAACAGACATGGATCAAAATAGCCATGACACATAGAGACAGGCATCAACAAGGCCACAACACATACAGAGAGGCATCAACACAGCCACAACACAATCAGTCAGGCATCAGCACAGCCATAACACAAACAGACAGGCATCGACACAGCCACAACACATTGAGACAGGCATCAACACAGCCACAACACATACAGACAGGCATCAACACAGCCACAACACAACCAGTCAGGCATCAGCACAGCCATAACACAAACAGACAGGCATCGACACAGCCACAACACACTAGTGCATGCATATGTCATTAATTTATTGTTGATAATAAACAGACTAGAGTAGCTGTTTCCGAGTATATACTACATTGAGCATGACTAGAAATGAGCTGCATGTAGTGGAGGATGATTTGTTGAGAAGCAGATCCCTGTGCTGTACCTTATTGAGGTGAATGGCCTGTGTGTAGTGTGAGGGAAGACCTTCTTGGTAGGTCTGCTCTGCTAGGGCTTGTACCTTAGCACATCGCCTGCACATCACAAATAGTGAATAGCTTCTCAGATCAACACCAAACCAACAAGTGCCTTTTTCATTATTACTTTACAAATTTGTCAATACTCAACCAATCATACAAAAGAAAATATAAAATGTGTGTTTGAGACAGTGAGGCATTTGGCAGGTACCCCTCAGAGAAGCGCAGATCGATATCCAGCATTGTCCGCAGTGAAGAGAGTGGGCTCTTTGATCCCATGTCCTGTAATGTGGATCCCAAGAAGAAGTCATGGGCTGCTTGGCTGGCATCTGCCCACAACTCCAGCGTGGGAAGCTGTCAACAGAACATATCCAAAAAACATGGCAGGGCAATAGGAGCATCCAAATGTGTCAGTGACATGCCACAAACAAACAAGATGTTCAACAGGTAAATTGGGAATATCCAGCCAGGAGTCTATGGCCTCTATTATCAACGCAGCGGTTCGATGCACTACATTCACTGTAAGTGTATCTTATAAAGTCATTCTTAAACACCACTCAATGGGAATTATGGCTGCTATAGACATTATTGGTATTTGTTAGGTATTTCATTCACTAAGTCCTCTGAACTAAAATTGATCGTAATCTTCTAGTCACCTCAAATACAGCTGGCACAGGGTTCCTGCCCACATTGTCATCGAATCCGCGGGTGAGTGCCAAGTCGATGTGCTGCCAGAGGAAGTCTCTAAGAGGGGAAGTAGAACTGGGGGATGAGTATCTGTCATTGGCACTGTATTTAGAGTCAGTGGGGTGGTGTGTGGCAGGTCTGAAGTCTCGTGGTGGTCTGCGAGAGGCTTGGTAGCTGTGACCTGCCCATGATGATACAGGCACACCCCATGTTACCCTGGTAGAATACTATGTAGACAATTTCAGCCACTAACGTCATGAACCATGCAGTAATTTAGGCAGAAGAGTATCAAAATATCATCACTGGGCTTCATTACCTGCATGCTGTGATGCCGAACTGAACGTCAGCAGCTGATTCAAGTAGAATGATGTAGGGTCATTTGTTAAGCGCTCATCTGAGCCCAGAAATACAAATTCTTGGTTGGCAGGAACAGCAAACAATGAGTTATTGCTGCAACATCAGGTCAATGTGTGTTACCAACAGGAATCAGCCATGCTGATGCAACATATACAACATACGGTAACTTTCATCTGGATATATCAAGTAAACTGCATATACAATTTGTTTTCATGAGCCAAGAATAGCAAGTCGGACAGCCCCAATTAAAATAGTCAGACATGACATAGACATGTTGGAAGGGCAGGGCACACCTGATGTTGGTGATGACTCTGGACTTCCTGAGGATGCGATAGATCTGATCTTCCATGGCATGCTGTAGCTTCTTATGCACTGTCTGAGCCTGCTTGACAAGATGATAACAAAGCAAAGTCATCACTTCAAATATGATGCAACTCAAACAGTGTATCTTAGGAAGCTGCAAAGAACTCATATATCACCCCATGGCATTTGTATTGGCATATTGTAGCCATTTGCTTAACATACCTGATGATTAGCTTTGCCTTCCTCCTCAGGTATGACAGAACAGGACGGGAAGAGGAAGAGGACACGAGGGGCACATGGCCGACCTGACATCTGCCACTCCTTCCCGAGCCCAGGCACTGTTCGCAGCACCTCCGTCAACTTGGGCTGTACCTTTTGTCTGGAAACCAATGCGAGTGATTTCAACTCTTCAATTGTGTGATTTACCCTCACATTATGGTGATTCACTAAGACGATGATCAATAGACGCAGTGATCCAAGAACTCATGATGATAGCAAAGAGCTGAATTTAAGGCAGAGGCCCACATTTCAATTCACCACAACAGTGAAAAGGTGTACATCTGCTAACAACACATGGTGATATCATAAGAAACAGACATGAATATCTAGTCTAAGATAATATTAAGATAAGGATTGGTTCAGATAATTACATGCTACCACACAGAAGCTTACCAACCTGACAATATCAAGGACCCGCAAATAACGAACCAAACTCATGGAAAAAGAACTCCCAGGTTGATGCAGCTGTCACGAACATGGGTACAATTCACTGTTCACAATCAAGACACTGCGAAAAACAACTTCAATTTTCATACCGAAAAAATATATCTTTTCACATTGACAGACCATTTGACCAAAACTCATAGAGATATTTGATAACAGATCTCACCATTACAATGTGCGATACGCTGAACACGAACAATAAAGCCCTTGCAAAATCACACTCTGCATCATTCAAAAAATCTAATGAACCCTGTAAGAATCACAACACAAATTGTTTATAACAAGTAGCTCATTGATACATTGTAGAATATAAACTTGTAGAATTGATTCAATTACAAGAGGTGCAGGGACAATGATTGGACACCTACTGTGCTTCTTCCATCATGCATTTGTCCTCAATAATATCAGAAAATTTTAAATTTCAGAATAGATACCTAATGGGGGTTAAAAATATCAGGTATTTTCTGAAGTATTGTACATCAGAAGAATGAATATAAATAAATCTGGTTCACAAGAACGCCACTCCATACAGATGATAAGTGACAGTGGGTTGATATAAAGAGATGAGTAAAGAAGAAGCATTCAGATGACAGGACCTTTTGTTCTGTGTTGTTTGCAGATCTTTGACAGAGGTCAGCCAATACATTGGTATCATATACACCCCACAAATGCAAGTATATGACATGTTGTGCTGGGTTGTAAAATCCTTCAATTCTATACTGTAAACAAACAATATTGCATTTATACATGACAGGAGGGTTGAGTCATGGCGCATAACCTACGTTAACTTACCGTGTCATCTTTACCCAGAACTGAAGATGAACCCTCCGTCTGCGGCCCCTGAACAGCAGTGCCAAATTATGATTAAAGCAAGGTTTTATTACAATAACATAAGTTGGACGTGCAGGAAAATGACAACTGTTGTATGAAAATCATTGTAAGACAGGTTAAGATCTCAAATACACCAACAACCCTGGTTAAAAGGCAATGAAATACATGGACTGCACAATATTCATCATTACAATTTCACAATCAACATTTACAACGTCATCTCCCAGCTGCACATTAACAACAACATGGTAAATTGCTTGGTTTGCCTTAGTTCAGTTTCTTTAAATGCTTGTTTTGAGAACCTTGTATGTATGTGCAATACCTGGACACACTATTGAAAAGTGAATAGGATTTGAGTATTTTGGGATTTTGTTATCAACAGATAGTGTACTGGTATGGTTTTGTAGAGGCTTACAAAGATGACTGAAGGTTACGTGTGCGTACAGGTCACAGCACCTGGTGGGACTGAATTATATCCAAAATTTTACGGCCTATTCGAGAATAAATACAGTACTTTATATTGCTTTTTAGATCTATTTCCATCAGGTGTTATTATGTAAGTGATTTGCATGGTATAATGTATAGTTATTGTTACCTTACTCAAAATGTGAGCATAATTGGTACGAGAATCAGTTGCAGATGGATAGTCCAATTAGCTTGGTGAATGAAACCAAAACCAATATATATATATATGTATATATATATGCATATATAACTCTCATGTAGTTCCCCTGGATTGTCGGTGAGCTGTGTTAAACAATGGATTGATAAAATACACTTACAGTGAATGCAGTGCATCCTACAACTGGGTTGATAATAGAGGCCTTAGACTGGTAGTCATTGAGAACGCTCTTACCCACCACAGCCACTACACACACTTTGTCATCATAGTAGTCGCTGTCAGATAAACTCCTAGTACACAAATATATCATGCATCATATCTATAAAAAATTCAACATTGCCATGGACGAACACTTGAGTCACACAATTACAAGCTGCAATTCCGCCGTCCACTATTTTTTATGCACTTATTTGCGTAACTCAAGTCTTGGTTCGAGAACACCAAGCCGAGAACTAATGCTTGGTGAGTTAATCTCTGTACACTACATAATTACCGTTCGACCGGAGCTATACATATTATTGACATAGCATTATTTCAAGTGAGCGTTTTTACAGATAAATATAGTTCACATCATTAAACATTAATGCGGTAATCATCATATGCAATGGAGAATACCACGCATCGGACACGACAGGGAACGAGAACTTTTCTGTATGTTGAGACATCATTCGAAATCCTGTCTTCCTCTGAAGAGCAAGCAACTAACGTTATGATGAGAAGATATTGCATGTCTGCATTTCCGTTATGATTATTATTACAGACAGCGTCCGCGACATTAATTTGTTAATTGGTTTTGATATTTCCTGTCTTATCTGAAGCCGTTATGGTAAATCATTCGGGGCGAGATACTTTGCCTAGACGTTATCATGATTTTTTTTCAACTCTGTCCGCTTTCACGAAACTTGTGATTGTGCGCCCGGGGACTGTACATACATACATAGCCCTACAAGACGTCAGTAGACGGTATATATTCATGTTACCGTTATGACCGGAGCTAATACATACATGGAATCAAAATAAATGACATGTGACGAAGTGAACCTTAAATATTTAGATAGCGATAATACAGCATATTGATCGCAATTGAATGCATATCAGCATATTGCCAATATGTCTACTTTCCACACGTTGCAGGGTTCAGGTGTCATTCAGGAACTATGACATAATTGACATGTTTTGACCCCATCCCCGCAGACTGTCTCAGTAAATGTGATATGTTTTCACTCACAGTAATGGGCCGAGATTTCGTAAAAACGCTCTTTTTGCATCGATCGTAGTAAAAATCTGGAGAGGGTTACATTAAAATAGAAGTGTCACACTGGTTCCATGATATGTCTACTGCACACTCATCTTTTATTTTCTATGCACCTTCTTGTTTACGTGACAGAACAAGGGATGAGAAGGATCATAATTGCTGGGATCAAAGAGGTCACTATCTTATTTCATATCTGCATACACATCAGCTGTGCGGATCTCCAGAAGCAGCGAGTATGTGTATAGCAGGCCAAGGTCGCTACCATATCTGGACTTCATAGACCCCTTCAGAGTCTCGCGAGCGCGGCGCTTCCGGTCTCGGGTTAAAGGTCAATTTAGTTTTGTCTTCAGACTTCTTCTTGGATTGCACCTCCTTCGCTTTCTCTAACTGTGACCGCAGTTGCATCACCACTTTTTTGCTTTCCCAGATATCCAATACACCTACAGTTTTCTTGACAATTGCACGTGAAGGTGTAGGAATGATCTGCATTCACTACAGGCTCAACATTGTTTACACACAATTTCATACCTCTGAGTTCAGAACATTCAACTGCCATACAGGGAGGGATAATGTCATGCACGTTGGCAGCTGTATATTGCATAGGTTGATCTTTCGGTGGAGGGCGGCGCATTTTGGGTTCTTTTGTTACGTAGCCTAGGTTGTTAACTGGACACGGGCATTCTTCAGAAGGATGTCCATCCACAAAGTGCGACGAACAAATGCGGCCATCGTCAGATGGAGTCTTTTCGTTTCCCGTCTTTTCGTTTTTACGATTGACAGCTTTGATCCACTTATCCCGCATTTGAGGATCACGACAATGGGTAGGAAAAGGGTGCAAAGTGAAAGGGTGCGGGCTAGTGCAACCAGCCGACCCATAATTACATTGATGGCTTTCACAAAATGTTTTCTTCCAACGACAACCAACTATCGCGCAAATTCGACCCATTTTCTAATTATGGTTGATCACTTGACTTGCGTACTTCAGAATTGTCTTGTATAAAGCACACCAGACGTGGAGTTGGAGTGGAATGATTTTGTGTTATTTGGTGCTGATTATATACTTTCAGCTGGTAGGCCAGAGCGTCTCGATGAACATCAAAGGACTGCATTACGCTGTATGTAAAAGTATATTTCATTGTACAGTTTGCAGGTGTTACGTCTTAAACCGCAGCTGTAAAAGCATTTGGAGCTTTATTTTGAGGTAGTACGTCAAAGTGACGCAAGTCTTTGTGCCAGGACGGGATCAGGAACTGTTTTGACGTTCAACGCATAAGCTTTCAAGACTTGTAATAAACTCCATGTGATGCGAACCAGAAGGCCAGGACTGGAGGAACAACGGTTTTGACGTTTAACATATTAGTTTTCAAGACCTCAGGTGATTGACTCAAAACGCTCACCCAGTGGGCACAACACGTGGAAAATCTGGTGTAATACACATAGAAACTTCGCGTAAAAGGCAATTTCCTCTTTAGTCAACTTAGTAATGCTACAATACAATCATTTTGTTTTTTAATAGATTCGACAAGATCATTGAACCAATAAATCCAAGTACATTTATTTCTCAGAAATATCCAACTATTAGTACTACATGATCACAAATAACGATATTAAACATCTTTTTTAAACATTACGAGTAAATATCAACATACAAGGGCAAAGAATTAGTGGAAAAAGGCAGCTTTGTTCATAAACACATTAAACCAGTCACTACATGCATGAGCATCATGAATCTACACAGATATGACATGATTTACTTTAACCCTAATAAAATGCAAATAATAAACTGAACTTAAAAGGCCACTGAAATGCACAACCGAATTTTTTTTATCAAATTTTGATGATAATTTTTAAGTGAGACTAGTATGACCAAACTCGCAAATTTTTCTGTGTGACGTCACCTAATTGAAATAAAGCAGTCAACTTCGTCTGGGTAAATGGCTTTCATCAGTAAACCACTAAACGAAAGTGAGTGAATGAGTTCGATGACGTCATGCAGGAAAGTCTGCGAGTTCGATCGGTAATATCTCGGCAACCAGTTATGACATCTCAGTTATACTAGTGTCAATATGTCACAAAATCATCTTCAAAATTAGATGACAACACAAATTTGAATTTTGCATGTCAGTGACCCTTTAAGTAAATGATCTAGTCAAATCTATTAAAAATCTAAATGTGTGAGTATATGAAGAAAAATTACCAATAGGCAATATTTACTTTTTCTCTTGGGTGCATTCCTTAGTCGGTTGGCTAGTAAGACATTAACAGCAGCCTTGGTGAAACCAAGACTCTTCACTACACTATCTGCACAGTACAAAGAGGACAAATTAAGCTATCTAATTTCATACATCGTACAACTGACTTTCATTCCTTATTGTGTATCATTAAATCCAAATACTATTATGGACTTCCAAGTAATTAGTGGTGAACCTACCAACAATTAGTTTGCACAGTGCCATTTTCTCAAAGCTGGCTTTGTCACCTCTTGACCCTTTCATGTTAAGCTTGCACTGAAGGGAATTAGTGATAAATCTGCAAGCAATATGTCTGAATGAATACAATTGGTGCATGAAAATGTCTTAAACATTGCCAATGCGGACAAAATGCATATGTGAAAGTTGTTTGGATCATTTATGTACACATCATATACATCTACGGAGTGAGAGAGAATCTCACCTGCTTGTCAAATTGTTCACCATATCCTGGACACTGCTACCACCAATTTTCATACACTTCTGAAACTGGCACAAAAATGTGACATTTACCCAATGTGTTTGAATTAACTGGCTAATTTAAATTGTTGGTTCTGAGTTTTCTTTTGCATATGTATAAATGATTATTTATGCAAAAATAAACAAGTCCGAATCACCCAGTAATAGCAAAGTAAATGACCACAAAATCACAAGGAATAATTCAAAAGCATGTTAGTTGAATTGGGTGTAACAGTCATTCCAGACAATACAGTATATGATAATATGGAGGCATTTTTGTGGAAAATGTTTCATTGCTGTTTATTAGATCTGACACCCACTATTCCTTAACAAAACTTCAATTTTACATACCCACTAATTCTTTCTCTGGTTGTCCATCAACTGCTCATAGAAATGTTGAAGTTCCTCAGTGCTGTTCATCTGCACAGCTTCAGGAAGCTGTTTGCCACTATCGGCCAGCTCTCTCCTCTCCTGCCTGTTCAGTATATCCCTGATTTGAGGAGATGTAGGCAGCGCTTCTGAAAACCTGTGCACACACAAATTATGCAGTGTTCAATAACTATGCTGCTGACTACAAACTTGTAAATAATACCAAAAAGATACTTTTTTTCCTTTCTCAATAGCAGCATTAAAATAAAGTAAATATTTAAAAAGTAAAATATTCACAAAAGTGCACTTATGTTAAAGGAAAACCATCATTGCTCAACCGACGAATGCCAGAATGAGTGACAGAGGGGCCATGACTGAGTGACAGATGAGCGATGACGACTGAGTGAAATGGATTGACAGGTGAACGATGACTGTGAGATGGACTGACAGATGAACGATGACTGTGAGATGGAGGGACAGATGAACGATGGCGTGTGTATAAGATGGTTGTGGTGTAATAAGGAGCAAGCCTCCCAATACGCACGAGGCGTGCCTACACTACAGCCATTCCGCTGCAACGGCTGGCACTTTGTTGAGAGCGATAACAGAGAGGTTTCAAGCACCAATGAGTATAAAATTATAAACTATGAACAAATTATATACGGCAAGCAGTTTTTACACAACCACTTGAGTAAACTTATTTTCATTAAAAGAATAACATTTAAATACGACTCACTCGTAAACTTAGAAACTGTCAAAAATATAGTAAATGAATTCTCAACTTTCCACAACTGCAACAAATCGTGCCAATCGAGTGTTACGAACAAATTAGTTTCGTATTTGCTTTACTGCTCTTAATCAACCCAGTGGGCACAATACGTGGAATCCACGCGGAAAACACGTGGAGAGTCCACGTGGATAATACGCGGATTTTACGCGGGAATTTCAATCGGAAATCACGTGGAAATATCCGCGTAGATTCCACCAACTTATTATGCACTTTTCTAACGTGATTCACAGAAATGAGACATAATTTTCATGAATAACAAATATTTATTGGTCCTTACACACAAACAATAGCGCTCAGTAGTAAAAAAACTACAAAAAACACCCCCCCCCCTTGCGTTTTGGAGCATTCTTCAATTTGTTTCCCATCAGGTTTGTGATGTGGCTTTGCAGAATGCTTTCTGAAACACAACACATAAATGGAACAACATTTTAATAATATATGAACCTTGGTTTTATACTTTATAATATAAATATATACTAGTATTCTATATTTCATTGTAAAGGGATCTCTAATGTCATTTGTATTCAGCAGAATAAAAAGAAAATATTACTTTAGGATTAAGGTGAACATCAATTCATTCTCTTACCAACAACCATCTTGCACAAAGCTGAACCCAACTTTGTTTCCCCGGGAGCCTTTCATATTGAGACCACTCATCAGATCATTTGTCATGAGCCGGCAAATGTATCTAAAATAAAAGAAGATCATATCAAAATCATGCAAATTAAATTCATCCAATCATCTTTGTCATATCCACTCTAATATCTTCTGTCATATATTCTTAATAAATGATTCAGTCTCATGCAAATATATTTTATGCAAGACGTGTGTACCTGCTTGTCCAGTATTGGCCATGTCCTTGGGATCGGTCTAACTTCTGCAGCTGCAATCATAGATATATTTTTGTTTAAAGAGCCACCAATCACCATAGACATTAATATGAATTAACTATAAACTATGTTCAAGCTATCTCTCTTTAACCACATTTGACACAATATTATCAATGCTCATCAAGGAAAACAATCAATGTTCGTGCATGATGGTGCAATAGAATCCATAAATTGAAAAAGAAATTCACCTACAAAACACAATAACTATCACCAAGCACAATAATATAGCCAAATAAGAATATACAAAGGTTAGTTTCAACCAATGATTCTAAAGCCTATTCATTTGTGAGTTATATGGCCAGGCTGTGAATATAAGCCAAAATTAAAATTCAGTCTTTGAAGAGAATTGAAACAAATAATGAAACCATTGAAATAGAAAATAAGAGAACCGAGAAGTAGTGAAGAAAAGCCAATCTATAGTAGTAAGTGTTAATTAACCAAGTGCTTCCAACTTCAGTGAATATTTATTAAAACTAATACTTACCCAAGCAAGCAGTTCACTGCTCTACATCGACGAGTTCAATTGAACTACTTCAGGCAGGTCTGTACAAAGGCTCACTCCACCCTTCTCCCTTTCCTTCGCCAAGTCTCTTAATTCCTTCAGAAAGTGTAGACATCGTTTCTGGTATTCTTGATCATCAAAAGAGCAGATAGGAAACACAAGTGTTAATATAATCAAATAATAATAAAAAGCAAATTACTTGCCCAAAAGTTACTTATTTATGCTGTGGTGAAGTAGAACAAAAATGACATTCACAAATCGAGCAAAGATCTGTATGTATATGGGGGCAGCAATACATGTGACAACTACATGAAACCAAACCCAACCCTGCCATCAACAATGCCATTTCACAGTCACATTCACTCTCATGCCTCTCGCAGTTTAGCCTTTCCCCTCCTCATGAATATGCATGAGTATGATAATGGCGCCGCCGGCATCTTTGTAATCTGTTCATGCTTAAATAAATAAACAAGACCGACTAGCCAAGTATTCGGGTTCATTCAAAATGTCGAACAGACAGAATATTTAATAACGACCGAATTACCCTCTCATCTAGTTCATTATTCTATGGCGGTATGCACAGATGCATTGACGACTTCTGATGCTGCGATCGGGCGATAATAATTTATTATAAGACAAGTCAACCAGTACCACAAACCAATAACACAAAATAAATAATCGTCACTCCATAAAACATTATAATTTCATTTTACTTACAATAATCCGATCAGTGTTGAAGGTAACAATCGTGAGCATGTCATTCAAAATTCAAAGAGTTGTTTTCCCGCTGAGCGAAGCTGCTGAGACAAAGAATGATGGCGGACGGAGTCAATGCGCTATTCTACCTCCGATTAAAAAACTTTCGTATAATGTTTTACATGTATACAACAAAATCAAAGTACATAACAATTATTCTTTATTTCTTTGCTAATTTATGGGATTATTAATTTGTCAATTGCAAACTTTTTAATGCAGATAATATGCCGTGTACATGATCAGATGATAACGTCTGAGATTTGTTACGTTTCAATGATGGGTATCATGGATTTAAAACACAGAATCGACCAAAAATAATACCTCCTTTATATATACCTACCACTAAGCATGCACAATTTTTTCGCGATGCTGCATAATTAAAATTTTGCATTAATTGACAATATTTTGGTGAGTTATGTTTAAATTATAAATCGGCGGATCGAATGTAACTATATGAACAGAATCTCCTAAAAATAAAATCCCACGTCTTTTCGACGTGGATTGATCCACGTCTTTCCACGTGGATACTGTCAGGTTAACATATGCCCATATTTCTGGTATAAACTGAAAAAAAGAATATATAAATAATAATTTACAAATGGATCCTAAAATTCTCCGTCTTTTCCACGTGTTTTTGACACATCTATTCCACGTGATTAATACTCGTTGAATCCACTTGGATATCACGTGAAAGTTCGTGGATCCACCACTTCACCAAAAATACACATGATTTCCACGTGGATTCCACGTGTTGTGCCCACTGGGCAGTTTATTAATTCAAAATTAATTCAAAACATCCCTTGTTTTAAGGGTTACATTCTTGTAGCGACAGTACTTTTTTGTAATTGCCATGTAACGCCAAGTTACGTTGGTCAGTCGCGTTGTGTAAGTTTGAGGTTGTGTCCGTAAACAATTTTTTTGTTTCGCGATACAGGTCGCAATTGGTTGTTTTAAGGTTACATTCTTGTACCTTTCGGTTTCAGTTATGACTTGTTTATTAACTTGGCGTAATTAACGCCAAGTTACGTTGTTTGTTTGTAAACAATTTTTTGTTTCGCGATACAGGTCGCAATTTGTGATATTTTCCATCGATTTTTTCTTCAATCGCTAGGCATGAATGATGCACAGAACCGAGATGTTTTGTTTTGACCTTGACCTAAAACTAAGGTCAAGGTCATCGATTGAGTGAAAAACTAGTATTTCGAATAACTCCGTTTAGAAATGGTCGGATTGTTACATAATTTACATCATCGTGTAGCTCATTCTAATTGCAAACTTTTTCTAATTTCATATGGGGCCATCCAACCAACGGTTTTCCCAAGCGTCTAAGGTCGAAAAATCGTGGTATCGGTCAGAATGACAACATAAGTTTCATGAATATTTTGAGCGTCTATAAAACAGTCAATATATGTCCGATAATGATAAAAATTGGGTCACATGTGCTCCATAACAGCTTAAGTCGGATCCATAGATTTCATGAATGTCGATGACGTCACTTCCGGTCACGAAAGCATCAAAGTTTATAAAAACTGACACAAGTTCAATGCTCAATATGTCCATGCTTTACAATTAAATATCATTACAGTCAACATATTCTGAAAGTATAATGTAATTGTAAACTTTTTCTAAATATACTTAGTTGTAAATAATGCATTGTAAAAAAAATCGTAGCAGGTCGAAAATTTCTGGTAGCCAAACTCTCTAAACTTTTTAATTTCGCAATTGATTCAATAATTATGGTCCGATCGTAACAAATTTTTATATTTTCTGAAAGCTGATGGAATTACCAAACTTTCATAATTGACATATGAAATCAATATATTTGTCCTTTTCAAAGCGCGTTGAGTTGAAAAAGCAAATTTCACTCACTCAATTTTCGTCAAATTTTCGATTGCTAATAAAATCGTCAATATCAGTTCAATGGTGATAAAAATTAAATCAGATGTTGACATGAACAGCGCGAATCTAATCCGCAAAATTTATTGATATCGGTTGCGTCACTTCCGGTTTCGAACGAATCAAAGCAAAAACGGTACTCAAATCTGAAGTTATAGCGTCGTTCGTCCGACGTGAATGGTCGTATCGTGAATTTTTGTCTGCGCTCGAGGGAAGCCCATTCAATTCTGAACACAGGTGTAAAATTTTCTGCTCAAAATATATGAAAGTTCTCTCATAAAGTAAGTTTGAAGTAGTACAGTGGGTGTCATTTCTGATGGCTCGGCGCTGGCTTGTTTACAACAGCCTGCCCCTCGCGCTGAACAAAGGAATCTGCTCTCGGCTCGGGATGCGCGTGGTGCGGCAAGTACGGCAGACCGCGGTACTATTAAATATGAAAATATGCTTCTCCTTGTGTCAGCCTCTGAATCATAGTTTATCAATAAATCTTGAGTAACATGGTCAATTTTGGGTCAATATTGAAATTTTCAAAAGTTTCCGACACTGTTAGCCAAGTTCACCCATGTTCTCATGGGCATCTCGTTATTATTATTTTTACTGATTATTGTCTTGATCTGATGTTTTTGTGTTTGGGTATATTTTGGGTGCTAAACAATATTTAAGAAGGGTTTTGACAATATTTAGGGGTTTCTTTTAGTTAAAGTCATTTTCTCGTGGTGCATCATGGGAAATATAGATAATATTATTATTAGTAGCGATGCCGGACCAATTTTTCAGACTGACATTAGCTACTTTTTGGGGATATAGATTTGATCCCCAATGCTTCCTGAGTAATAGACAGCAAAAATTTTGATTGTAGCACAATTTTTCACAGAGATATGGCTGATTTAGTACCAATGGGGTTCACCCTTCGGAAATTGGATTTTCCTATTTTTGCCCAATTTTCAACCTGATGAGTGATGATTGTTCAAGAACTTAGACACTTTTCAGGAGAAAGTGTATCATTCTACAATCATCCCAGATCATCAATGAGCAGAATATATTTTTCTTTTTTTTTCATACTTTTTCAATTTAAATGCATCAAATCGACTTATTAGTACCCTAATACATAGGCGAAAATTGCATAAAATGCCACAGAAACCTAACATCAGATAATTATGCCAATGGTACCTTTTTTTACACATTTCTGTATGTCAATGAAATGTTAATCAGTATCTATAAAGTTGGAAAATGGTATTGATTATTGATAACTCTGAATTAGGTACTTCATTTTAGTACAACAAAATATGATCAAACTTTACACATATGTAACTTCGGCCTTAGGCTGCATAAACAAAGCATATCTGTTATGTTTGAATGACTCTGTCCACAGTTTGTGTCTTTATTACTTTCAAAGAGGAGGGGCTTCTTCCAGAGGGAGGGCTTCTTTAACTTCAGGTCATCAGGCCAGCAGGTCTTCGGGGTCTCTGCAACCAAATTTATTCAAGTTTAAAGAACATGAAAATCGTCATTTTGTTTGTTTCATTTTCAACAGCAGTATAAGTTGAAGAGTGAGTGTTCTGCATGTTCAAATGAGGCTGTGCACTATAGAAAGGACTACCCAGTGGTTAAGAGCAAAAGATTTGTCAAGGAATTCTATGCTACTCTATGCTTGCAAACTTGAAGAGTACAATATACATATACAAGATCACACGGCAAATAGAAAACGACAAATTAGATTCTATAAGCATTAGCATTAAAGGAATTTGTTATTGAAAAATTTTAATCCAAAATATAAGCATTCCAAAATCCCATGCAAATTATAAACATGAATCAGGGGTTTGCAATCATGCAAGATCATGCAGTATTCATGTCAATATGCCACCACCTCCAAAATGGTCGCGCATAACATCACCAGGTTATGAAAAATATCACATTAAGAACGTCCGGCAGATATGGGTAACAACATCATGCCACAAATGTGTTAGTGAACAAGGTAAGGGAAAACCAAACATTTGGGGAATAAAGGAACATGTAGGTCAATATACCCATCACTTGTGGATGGAACAGCATCGGCCACTGCCCTTGGCACAATGCGCAAATCCTCTTGCTTGTAATCCTCCTGTAGTTTGTAGCTGTATATTGCATCATCACCACCATAGAGGATGTTATACCATTCTGCGAAGCCTGGTACAACTGAGATCACACAGCCACTGTACACCTTTCCATCAGCAAATGTGTGCTTTTCCAACTAACAGTGGCTGGTTTGGTGTGTTGGATGTTTCAGTTGTACTGCGCTCAGCAGCTGCATCAATCAGTTTCATCAGGTTTGCCTTCATTTCATCCAATGAGAGTCTCTTGGAATTGGATTTCCCATCTACTTGTTTTGACACATTGAATATCTTTTTGTCTTCAGTCTTCTGCTGCAACACTTCTTTCCTGAACTTCAGCTGTGCTTGAATGCTTTTTCTTTTTTCTGTCCCTTTTGCAATCTCTTGCAAAGCCAAATCCATGTCCTGCCTGCTTTGCCACAGCCCATAGTTGACCACATCAGAGGTAAGATTCTCCAGCCTCTTTACGCGATTGGCTTCAGTTCGGGCAAGCTCCTTTTGTCGCCTTTGAAGTTGTTCTTGCTGCTCTTTCTCTATTTCTTTCAGTCTCTGTTTAAATTTCTTCCTCAGTTTTCGCCCTTCTGTTCTGGCTTCTTGCAGGTAACGACCCCTTTCTTCCACCGATAAACTCTTCAGCCAGTCACCAGTTCTGTTAAAGCCGTACATGATGTATGCTTCATTTGCCAACATGGTAGCATTGGGTCTGAAGATGACCAATCTATCCAAAATACCGAAGGCAAACTCTGGCAGCTTGTTGTGGGCAGGAACTGATGAGGTTGCTTCAATTACCTCCTGAGTAGGCTGAAAATACTTTCCACCCTCCAGCTGTTCTGGTACCATTCTTTCTATGAGCTGGTGCAATCCAAGACAGACTCCTCTAGCTATCTGTGTAGACAACTGGCTTTCTTGAGCACCCTGGAGTAGAAATGTGGATTTCTCATCATCTCTGTGCAGACAATCCTCGGAAAATGGACTCTTCCCAGACAAGAAGTCTGACGGATCATCACTAGCATCTCTGAGGAATTGCTGTATCGATCTGTAATGGACATTCATGCCCAAAACATGTTTGCAGCTCTCAACAACACGCCAAAATGGGGCCGTTATCAAATCAGAGACGAGACCTAGGATTCTGCAGCCCTCTATGAACACTGGAACTTGAATGTCCCTGAGTATGGACTGAAGAAGAAGGTTGTTGGCTCCAAAGACACTTTCAAGGAAGTGTTTGATTCTTTGATGGTGGAAGTACACAACCTTGGCCAAGACGAACAACATTGAATCGGTTGTGACTGAACCGGAAAAAATGATGTTTACTCTTTTCTGTATGACGGAAAGTTTTCCAGTGGATGAAGCATCCACTTTTCTCATCACCTCCCCTCGAGAAAGCTTTGGCACACATCCTGATGAGGTTGACTGTTGAGACATGGGGCAGTTTTCCTTCAATGTGCAGGCCTTCAAACTTGCTAAGGTTCCCTGTGGCAACATCAGCAAATGCCACCAGCAAGTGCAAACCACAATAAAAATTGTGAAGCTTGGATGTGTGCTCTCTTGCTTCTTCTGACATAGTTGGCCACTCGCTCACTATCACTGGGAGGAATCCTTCTCTATACTCTTCCAACAATTTGTTAAAGAGTTTCTCAGAAGCTGCTCGATCTGACATAGTGCTGTTGATTTCAGCCAGAATGTTGTATCCAATACTAGAAATCTCTGTACTGTGCTCCATACCAGCACATGCTTGGGATATGTCCTCAAGAATTTCTTTGAAAGTATCCAATACTGTGGATGCTGACTTTGTGGCCATTTGTCGCAATCCCAGCATATAACTGTATTCATCATCATCTGTGACTATGTATACATTACTCTTCACACCTCGTTTTGATGTTTCATCTGTCAAGAGGCGCAGATTTTTCTTGTCTGTGGCAATATTTTTCAGCTGCTTCTGTGAAACTGCAAGCTTGGAGTCATTCATGTCATCCACTGTGGTTCTTGCAGGCAGTCTATTTGCATCTTTTTTAACTAATGTGAAGACTTCTTTGATGACGGGGGCAACGTTCCTTGATGCAACACCCAAGCTGGTGAGGTTCATAACACACTGAACAGTATCAGTGGTAAACTTTTTTGATGTTTCATCATAGAGCTCCACATTCTTGCCATCTTGTAGCAGTGTGGAAAGATAATCGACAGATTGTTTTAAATCCGAATTTTCAGCCTTCAAATTGTCTACTTGTTGCTCCAGCCCTTCCAGCTTAGCTTGCTGTGTCTCTCTTTTTCTGTTTAAGAAGTCATTTTCACTAGTCAGCATTTTCATCTTTCGTTGATCTCTGATACCAACAACCATCAGCCGTTTGCATCGATCTTGCAGTGAAGTCACCTTCTGGGCAAGAGGCCTGGAGATTTTGTCTTTAAGAGTTTGTTGATCTTCTTGAACCGCAAGTTTCACTCTCTTTGCTGATTTTTTTCAGATTCTCTATTTCATCCAGGGCTTTTGAGTGTCGCTGCTTTAATGTTTCATGCTTTCTCTTGGCTTGTTTGTTGAGCTCAAGTAATGATGCCACCTTCTGTCTTCTCTCAGAAAGCTTCTGTGAGGTCTTCAGGTGTGTAAGATGGGCATGTCTGAGGTGTAAGCCAAGTCTTCGTTCTCCTAGTCTAACTATGTGGTGGCTTAAACATCTTGTTTTGACAGGTGAGGCAGGCAGACTACTCGGACCTTTCTTGCTGACATTCAAATCACTTGAAATTTGGCGGTCAATGTTGTCTTTCGTCGGGGACTGTTGGGATTGTTTCTGTTTCTCCTTCAAGGGGACATTCTCCTCAAAAATAAATGGTTCTTCCTTTGCCACTTCTAATTTCTTACCTCTTATTTTACTGAGTTTCTGCTCCACCCTGCGTACCTTGGATAAAATGGCAGCATTCTGAGAGCATAAAAATGCTTCACCACTCAGTTGGCTCACCCATAAAAGAAATTTAGCATTTGGGAGACCAGAAGATTTACTGAACTTCCAGAGCTCTAGTATGGTTCCAGTGGTGATGGGTCCTGTGGCAGGGGATAGTTTACCTTCTAATAACAACTGTTTGGGAATGCCACCAACTTTTAGAGCCATGTTTACCTGTTAATATGAAGAAAGCAAGGTGATCTCATCTTAGATACAAACCTCATAAGATGAAATATTTTACTACATACTTTATCAAAACAACTGTAGTTAATTGCTTCATAATACGGACTTTCTATCTCAAGTACCAAATTATTGTTGGGTATTTAAATATTATCAAACATTTAAGATAACTTGTACTATCTACATGTATTTCTATTCTGTACTTCTACTGTACACCAGCAAGAAAGGGAAATATTTTCACAATTCCATGTGTAAAGCCTGCATCAAAATAAGTTTCAAACCTCAAAACAATTTAAGCTTAAGAAGCACCACTGATATTTAATCCCCAAGCAGAAATCGGCAAAAGAACAGTGGTCCCACAATGATTTATGTTATTGACTGTGTTTTGTTTGAAACAATAATATGTTTCCACCTTTTCCATTGTTTTGTCCAACAATTGTTATTTTCAGAAAGGGGATGTGGGGGATTGCCCCCACAATTATTGTTGAGGGCCTGGACTGGGACTGCTATTCCTCACCTTTACCAGATATCATTTAATGTAAATACATTTCTAAGAAGTGATTAAAACATCCCTGGATCAATTATGTGTGCAGGATTGGACTTGTTACTTGGTATACAAATTCACAAGTAAGCCAGAACCATCTGTCAAAGTTGTCATCTTCAGTCTTTTGACAAATGCTACAGAATTTAAACTTTGTCACACCCAAAACATATACAATTTCATGGAAAAGTACCTTCAAGAACACAATAAATCTTTTCCTAGATCAATAAAAAGGGTAAAAGGGCAATTAATACTCAAAACACAACAGCTGATGAATGCAGCATAGAAAAATTCGTCTGCTACAGCTCAAACAGGAAGTGGGATATGCACTTGGAAATCACCTTCAAAACCCACATTTACGTGACTACACCACAAAATAAATGTTACTAATCAAGTCTAAAGATGTCAAAGATCATATAATATTAGTAAATAGCATCTACCGGTTGTTTGAATCGCGCTACATTTCAAAAGTCATCTCTTGAACATTTGTGGTTTTTGCCAAGGTTTGTTGTGGTTACTCATGCTAGTTAGAGATATATATAATCCAATGATGTTATTATTTATTTAATGTGTCACGTGTTCATCTGGGGAGGGTATATATAGGTAGGGGTGTCAGCCGAACCTCGCCGCAGACGGCCGCGCTTGTGCCTCAATGTTAATTCCAATTTTTTTCAACTTGCTCTAACTGGCATTTATATTTAAGATACATGGACGAATGACACATCAAACGAGAGCTAACGTATTGCATTTCAATAATATCGCCTTACTTTCCGCATTTTACTCCGTTTGAGGCATAAAAAGGGTGTTTTTGTGGAGCAATACGTGAAAATTCTTGGCGAGTATTTTTGACTTTTCGAGACTCACTCCGTTTTGAATTATCTAAATCGGTTCGTAATCGTTACTCGCATCGTTTTTATTGTTTGGTGAATGACAAGATGACATTCTAATGTTCACGATCATATAAAATCTCAAAAAATTGGCCAAAGGGAAAATAATATTATTTACGTACGAAATGTTACGGTGTAAACAAATGTATTTTTTTCCCAATTTTATCAGAGTCTCGCGATATAGGAACACACTTTTGACAAATTTAAGTATGATGTTACAAATGGGTGAAGTTACTTTCTTATTAAATGGAGCCGTTTTGTCGTATTTTGCACTTCAAAACGTTGTCCAATCATCGCATGCTCGCCCCGTGAGCCCGTATCAGGGTCAACCTTGCCTTGACTCAACACGGCTGCGCACGCTCACAACCACCGCTGATCGTGCGTCGTCAAACAAAGTCGATTTTCGTTCATTTATCAATCTGGCTCAGATTATCCATCTATATACGGGGATAATTCAAGTATAGTGGAACACTTGGGTCAAGTTTATTTTCTTATTGAATGGGCCGTTCGGTCGTATTTTAGACTTTAAAATGTTCGATTTTGTCATGCCCGCACCGGGAGAGCGCATAGCATGCCTTCACACGGCCGACTCAAGATCGCTTACGCGACTGACCTCTTGGGGTCAAAGAAAGTCGATTTTCGTTCATTTATCAATCTGGCACAGATTATCCATCTAAATACGGGGATAATTCAAGTATAGTGGAACACTTGGGTCAAGTTTATTTTCTTATTGAATGGGCCGTTCGGTCGTATTTTAGACTTTAAAATGTTCGATTTTGTCATGCCCGCACCGGGAGAGCGCATAGCATGCCTTCACACGGCCGACTCTAGATCGCTTACGCGACTGACCGCTTGGGGTCAAAGAAAGTCGATTTTCGTTCATTTATCAATTTGGCACAGATTATCCATCTATATATGGGGATAATTCAAGTATAGTGGAACACTTGGGTCAAGTTTATTTTCTTATTTTAGACTTTAAAATGTTCGATTTTGTCATGCCCGCACCGGGAGAGCGCATAGCTTGGCTTATCAGTATTATGTCATTCGATTCTTGAACTTAATATGATACCTGATTTTTTTATTTCAAAGGCAAAATGCCGCTTGCGCTGGCGCGTAGAATTCGGCAGTTAGGGCTCACGGAGTAGTTGTTGAGCTGCCGACAGTTACTGTGACGGTTGCGCGAGCGTCTCGTCGCCAAGGGCACCACCCAGAATTAACACATCAAAGAGATTATGTTAACCACGTTTTGTGTCAGATTCGTTCACGGAGTACATGCCGAGTTTATCAGGAGTTCGCTCCAGCCTTATATAAGCTGCGTAATGGCACACAAATATTCATAACCATTGCGGTTAAACAATTCGCATTTGAATCTCTCTCTGACAACTTTTTTGCTTTAAGACGCGAGTGACCTCAGACTTTAAACCATCACTGGTTTAATCGTATCATATATCTCGTTACCTGACGTTGTATATATATATATATATATATATATATATATATATATATATATATATATATATATATATATATATATATATATATATATATATATATATATATATATATATATATATATATATATATATATATATATATATATATATTTCAACGATCTTATAAAGGGTGTGACAAATAAGTTGTACTGCCCTAGTCTGGACCAGGTTTTGGTAGGCAGCTAGGACATTTTATCAGCCTGTTTTCGTCAAGACTTGCTATTGCTTATAACTATTGGACAATAGTTTATGAGTGTATTTTTGTTTGGGAGTTGGTATGTATAACAAGGCAATAATAGAAAAGTGGAAAGAGGAGGGGAAGGAGGCAACTTTCAGTTACCTCAAATCCCACTAGCCAGCGCCTGTGCCCTTAAGCTTTAAGAATTTACGACTGACTCTTGATCGAGTAATAGCTCGACATAAAAAGTTAAACAACAATAGGGTCGGCGCAAAAGGAATTGAACGGTATGAGGGTTTTCTTAACTCAGTGTTCAATTTTCCTGTTGTAAAAGCCTCACACTCTGTACCAAATCAGTTTTCTGAACTACATCCTCATGTCCAGTGTGGTCATGAGGGGGCAGCAGCATCTTTGGCTGTGGATTTAGCCCTTGTATATTTTAAATATAAGACATATAAAGCGGCTGTTATCCCTTACCGTACAATTCTGGCACAAAACCGAGAAATACCATGAAATTTAAAACCTCAATAACTTTTTTACTAATTGACTTAAAAAAATGAAACATAGCTCATAAGAAGCCTCTAGATTATACATTTCTTGTGGTATAATTTCATTATCATATTTTAAATATAAGACATATAAAGCGGCTGTTATCCCTTACCGTACAATTCTGGCACAAAACCGAGAAATACCATGAAATTTGAAACCTCAATAACTTTTTTACTAATTGACTTAAAAAAATGAAACATAGCTCATAAGAAGCCTCTAGATTATACATTTCTTGTGGTATAATTTCATTATCATATTTTAAATATAAGACATATAAAGCGGCTGTTATCCTTTACCGTACAATTCTGGGACAAAACCGAGAAATACCATGAAATTTGAAACCTCAATAATTTTTTTACTAATTGACTTAAAAAAATGAAACATAGCTCATAAGAAGCCTCTAGATTATACATTTCTTGTGGTATAATTTCATTATCATATTTTAAATATAAGACATATAAAGCGGCTGTTATCCCTTACCGTACAATTCTGGCACAAACCGAGCAATACCATGAAATTTGAAACCTCAATAACTTTTTTTAAAATTGACTTAAAAAAATGAAACATACCTTTTTAGAATCCTCATGGGTATACCTATCTTCATGTGTAATTTCAACGAGGTACAATGAATTTGAAAAAAAACCACTGCCACCCCTAATATAGGGATGTTTTCATGGGTTAAGGAAGAGACTCGTTGCCAGCCAGCGAGCACTCATCTCTTCTTGCTGCTCTGCCAGCTCACCTCGCTGCTCTGCCCAGCTTTGTATCCCTCTCTCCGCTGCTTTGTCCAGCTCATTTTGCTGCCTGTTCAGCATTGTGCCTGCCAGGTCAGGTTATTAACCACCATTTTTCGGGCTGGGGATGTCATTGAATGTCATTGAAACTATGCATATGCTCTATATTTTATTAGCTCGTTTTTAGGTTGCCGCAAATAAACATTGTTATTCTAATTCAATAACCTTGTTGTCATTTACTGATGAAGCCTGACATTTCCGCTGATGTTACGCTACATTATTTGGTGGCAGCGGTGGGATCCTTTAATTATATATATAAAAAGAAAAAGGATCCCTGATACGAACTACAGGCTTCAGTAAATGAGCTAAGGTTTTTTTTTTTTTTAAAGTAAATGACAATAATTAAAAATAACATCAAGCAAGCGGCAAGCAGTTAATTTGACAAGTGGCAGTTCCCCATAAACATCAGGTAAACAGCCTGTTAGTTTAGCAGTTGAGCGTTTGTTCAAAAATCAAAATGAGTAGTCCTGTTGTTGGTGATTTGTTCCATGAAAGGAATTCTGATAGTGACACTAACCTTGATTATTCATCTGACAACGGGGCTCATGAACACACTAGGTCATCGTGTTCTAATGATGGAGAGGTGGTATTTAGGAGAAGAGATCTATTTAGGGATGTATCCAGCAGTCCCGTTCCTCATAGGGAAGACAATGCTGTGTCTGGTGTCAGTTCTCCTTGTCCACCTGATGGTTCTCCGATGCGTTCCCCCAACCCACATACTCCTGTCTCATTAAATGGCATTAATCCTGCTCCATTTGCTGCCAGTTCATCTGGGGTGTATCCAGTCCAGTCTTCTTTCTATGGACCAGGTATTGTAACTCCATCAGTTTCTGCACCAATACCTGCTGTCGGTGCTCAAGGCTTTGCTGTTCCCAGGTCTGTTCCAAACGGCGGAAGCAATGTACTGCCAACACTGGTAAATCCATCAGGTTCAGCTGGCTATATGGCTCAAGGTTACTCACAGCCAGCCCATCCATGGGGGATGCCTCAAGGCCTTGCATATGGCTCCGCCAACTTTTCTTGTCCACCAACTTATCCACAAATGATGCCACCGTGGGGTGCATATCATTGGGGTTACCCTGGATCCCCATCCCCACACGGTTACCCACCACCTCCTATGTGGATGGGATATGCACCAGGTGCAATTAATGTGATTTCAAGACAAGGAGGTGCTTCAGAGAATGGCGTCACTAGGGTTAATGAAATGGGTCAACCAACTCTCCAGAATGAGATTGGTACAGGTTCTCTATCTGAACCTGCTGTGCCAGAGAGAGGAAGGTTAAATGAAACCAGTAACTTAAATGGGGCATTGATTCCACCTGCATCCAGGCTGCATGGCAAGTTTGACAAACCTAAACAGCCAGCTACTTACGATGGGAAGACTAGTTTTGGTGACTACCTGACTCATTTTGAATTGGTTTCGAGGCGGAATCAATGGTCTGACGACATTAAAGCTCTAGAGCTGGCAACCAACCTTAGGGGTCAAGCATTGAGTGTGTTCAGTGATCTAGATCCTGCAGATAGAGAAGATTTTTCTGTGTTAGTGGGAGCACTAAAGGACACATTCGAACCAGACAATCAATGTGAGTTGTTCAGGTCCCAAGTGAAGGGCAGGGTCAGGCGACATGGGGAAGAACTGAGCAAGTTGGCTCAGGACATCCGACGCCTTACCCGGAAAGCCTACCCTCAGGCAAACAACCAGGTTAGAGAAACTCTGGCTAAAGATTGTTTTGTTGATGCATTGGTCGACCACAACCGTGAGGTTTTCATATTCCAGGCCAAGCCACACAACCTTGACGATGCTCTCAAAGCAGCCTTAGAGTACGAGGCTTTTGCTACAAGTCGATCTCGACGTCTTGGGAAATCAAATCATGTCAGGGCTCAGACTGGGGGGTACCCATTTGTCAGTGGTGATGAAGTCGGTGCCCGGCAAGAGTCACCTTTGCAGAAATTCAGTCAAGGTCAAAATAAGCGATTTCAAAACACAACCAGGGGTAGAAAATGTCACTACTGTGGTAAAGAAGGTCACTTTATAGCCAAGTGTTTTGCTCGTCAGAAAGAAGAGGCTCAAAAGACAAAATCTGAGTCCTCCAGCTTAGATTCTGGCAGATCCTCTAACCAGAAATTACAGTCGGAAAACTAAGTGTTGCTGAGACTGAGGGCCATGTCCCAGCAGATAAACAGGCCCCCGAGTATTGTTGGTGAATTGGGTTCCAGAGGTAGAGATAGTTGGTTCCTCTCGTCTAAAGTTTTTCGCGTCAGTGTTGGTTTTCTCGTGGATTCAGGTTCTACATTGACAGTGATCCATCCAGATAAGTATTGGCAAATACCAGCCAAGGATCGTCCTCCTTTGGAATCCAAGCAGGGTCATATTAGTTTGGCCAATGGGGAGCCTCTTGTCTCGTATGGGGTGGTTGTGGTGACATTATCATTTGGAAAGCATGTCATGGACCATGAAGTTGTTGTTGCTGATGTAGAAGCAGAGGGTATTTTGGGGATGGACATTATGAGAAAACATGGTGGTATTTTGGATGCCAAACAGGGCATATTGGCCTTTGGGCCTTATAGACACCAATGTTTTACAGAGGTTGAGGAACCTCGCATTTATCGTGTTGTCGCAAGAGACACAGTTGTTATTCCACCCCAGAGTGAGATGGTAGTCTCAGGACTAGTTGAATGCCCTGGTCTGACAGATGCTGTATTAAAACCCTCTAAACAGTTCTTACAAAGGAACTTGTTAGTGGCACGGATGGTGGTTGATCCCAGCAGGTCTGAAATTCCTATAAGGGTTATGAATCCAAAAAATGAATCCCAGATAGTGTATAAGGAGACTTTAGTGGGGACTTGTGAACCATTGAAAGAAGTGATTGATTTTTCGGGGGAAAGCTCATTTCCCCAGAATGCGGTTTGCAATGCTTCTTTTGCTGACGGTAATGCAGAAGATGGGGTGGTCCCGGAGCATTTGAAACAGATTTGGGAGGAAACTAAAGCTCGGTTGTCGATAGAGCAGCAAAAGCTGTTCAGAGAACATTTGTGTAGGTTTGAAGGTGTGTTTGCAAGGTCTAAAGATGATTTTGGTCGAACTAAACTGGTTAAACACACAATTGATACTAGCGGGGCTCCTCCAGTCAAACAACATCCACGTCGGATACCCATTTCTCTGCGACCAGAAGCCGAGAAAGAGATACAAAGGATGTTGGATCAGGGTGTAATTGAACCATCCTGTAGTCCTTGGGCTTCTCCTGTTGTCCTAGTAAGGAAGAAAGACAACACTCTAAGGTTCTGTGTGGATTACCGTAAGCTCAACTCGGTCACTACCAAGGATAGTTATCCCATACCAAGGATCGACGATTCCTTAGATTTGTTGGGTGGTGCCAAATGGTTCTCCACACTTGATCTAGCATCAGGCTATTGGCAGGTTGAAATTGATCCGAGAGACAAAGAGAAAACTGCTTTTGCACTCATCTTCTCTGATACCTTTGAAAACCATCTAGGACACATGGGTCAGGTTCTGAGCCGAATACAGCAGGCTGGACTAAAGATTGCCCCAACGAAATGTCAACTCTTCCAGCCAGAAGTTGAGTACCTAGGCCATATTGTGTCTAACCGAGGTATTGGGACCGATTCCAGAAAAGTCGAGGCAATCACCAAGTGGCCTCAACCTCAAAATGTGACAGATGTAGAAGCTTTGTTGGTCTTTGTTCTTACTATCGCAAATTCGTCAAAGGTTTTGCAGACATTGCCAGACCACTTCATAAGTTGACAGAAATTGGCAGACCATTCGTTTGGACCACTGAGTGTAAGGATTCATTTGAAAGGCTGAAGGCCAAATTGTGTGATTCTCCTGTGTTGGGCTATCCATCCTCCCAGGGTCAGTTGATACTTGACACTGACGCTAGTAACAATGCTATGGGTGCAGTATTGTCTCAGAGGCAAGATGGTGTTGAACGAGTTATCGCCTATTACAGTCGTTGCTTCACAAAGGAGGAAAGGCGATACTGTGTAACCCGCAGAGAATTGCTGGCGGTCGTGGCTGCTCTCAAGAACTTCCACCACTATGTTTATGGCCGACATACTTTAGTTCGTTCGGACCATGGGGCATTGAGATGGCTGATGAATTTTCGTAGCCCAGAAGGCCAAATGGCACGCTGGCTTGAGATTTTGGGGACTTATGACTTTGAAATAATACATAGGGCAGGAAAGGTCCACAACAATGCAGACGGTTTGTCCAGAAGACCCTGTTTGGACTGCAAGCATTGTGAGAGGAAGGAAAGCTCCCAGAAAGCATGTGTTGATGCTGCCGTACAAGCCAGAGTCGATACTGTTGGCATGGCCCACCATCAGCAACAGGCAAATAACCCACCAGTCCAAGGGAACTGGTTTGAACCATGGTCTCTACAGGAGATAGGACAATGGAAAAGGGGAGACCAAGACATAGGTCATGCTGTAGAATGGGAGGAAGATGAAAGGCGTCCCCCTTGGGACAATGTCCAAGGGAAAAGCTCACATCTAAAGCAGTTGTGGGTTTTGTTTGATGAACTGGAATCGCTTGGAGGGATACTGTATTGGCGTTGTACTATCGATGGCAAATCACAGTTGAAGCTTGTTACCCCAGCACGACTGAGAAAGGAGGCATTTACTTTATTACACAGCCACCGAACTGGCGGGCACATGGGTATAAAAAAAACACTGTCCAAATTTAAAACAAGGTTCTGGTGGCCCGGCATTCGTAGTGATGTGGCGAGATGGTGTCAAGAATGCTTACCGTGTCAGAAGCGTAAATCTAGGCAAGGCAGGCGTTGTGCACCATTAGTGCAGAGTCCCTCCGGTGCTCCGTGGGAAAGGATTGCTGTAGATATCTTGAGTATGCCGGCAGAAACTGACAACGGCAACACTTGTGTTCTGGTTGTCACTGATTACTTCTCAAAGTGGACTGAGGCATATGCTCTTGCAGACCACCAGGCCCTTAATGTTGCTGATGTGCTTGTGACTCAGGTCTTCTGTAGGTTTGGTTGCCCTCATCTTATCCACTCAGACCAGGGACCTGAATTCCAATCAATACTTACCCTGGAAATATGCAAACTACTTAATATCACACAGACCGTACCACACCTTATCATCCACAGTCTGACGGTCAAGTGGAACGTTTCAATAGGACTCTATTAGCTATGCTGGCCAAACTGTGTGAAGAGGACCCTGAAACTTGGGACGATCATTTGCCCTATGTCCTCAGTGCTTACAGGGCTACGGTACATGAAAGCACAAACTGCAGTCCAAATTTGTTAATGTTCGGAAGAGAAGTGTCAATGCCAATTGACTTAATGTTCAAAACCCCCGATGAAGCTGAAAGGCCATTGTGTCCTGTTGAATATGTTGAATGGGTATGAAAGGCCCATCAAATAAACTTTGAAAGGGCTAGAATCCATCTCGGCAAAACGGCCAGGAGACAAAAGCAGGGCTATGACAAAAGGGCAAAGAATAGGGAACTAAAAATAGGAGATAGGGTTCTGAGGTACTACCCTGCTGCCCTTGTTGGCAATAAACTAGCATCCCCATACAGAGGACCATACCTGGTCGTTGGCCAGCCCAATGCGGTCACGTACACTCTGCAGGAAGGGCCAGGGGTCAAACCAATCACTGTACATGTCAATGATATAAAGGTGTACCATGGGCAAGATGCACCAGTCCCTTGGGCTGACAACAACCGGGTTGTTCCCAATATTGATGGTCCAAATAACCGGGGACAGAGAGGCCAGCTTGATGTGTCGGCAGATTTACCACCAGATATACCCCATGCAAGCCAGGCTAATTCCTCGACCAGTAACGAATCTGATTCGCACTCTGACACTGATGTGTCCCCTGGTCCTGTAAATAAACAACCAAATAACACTGTCAAATCAAAACGAAGGCATAGACCCCCTCAGAGATTTGGGTGGGATTAGATGTCAACTTTATGAATGCACTTGTATTGCCATTTTTAATTCCTTATCTAAAGGAACTGGCAATTATCATTTATTTGGTTTTTTTAGGGAAATGCATACTCCACAGATCAAGTGCAGGATGTACCAGGAAACTATCAAGAAAAAGGGCCCTCCAGAGGCATATGGCAAATGTGCATGACCATATGCAACACAAACGGATGAAGCCCACATGAACTAGACTGTTTAAGGTGGACTCTCGCAAACGATGTTTTGTTTTTGAGATGCATTCTGATTACTTGCTTGTATGATAGTTTGTGAGATGTATTTTGATTTTTCTTGCTTGTATAACAGTTTTTGAGATGTATTATGATTTTACTTGTTTGTATAATAGTTTGGGTCAAACTCGTTATTTTTGGTGGGTCAGTGTAGCGACAGCACTTTTGATGTAATTGCCATGTATCCATCTTTTGTTTTAAAGGTTACATTCTTGTACCTGACCACACACGCGTTTCGGTTTCAGTTATGACTTGTATTATTATTATTTTTACTGGTTATTGTCTTGATCTGATGTTTTTGTGTTTGAGTATATTTTGGGTGCTAAACAATACTTAAGAAGGGTTTTGACAATATTTAGGGGTTTCTTTTAGTTAAAGTCATTTTCTCGTGGTGCATCATGGGAAATATAGATAATATTATTATTAGTAAATAGCATCTTCCGGTTGTTTGAATCGCGCTTCATTTCAAAAGTCATCTCTTGAACATTTGTGGTTTTTGCCAAGGTTTGTTGTGGTTACTCATGCTAGTTAGAGATATATATAATCCAATGATGTTATTATTTATTTAATGTGTCACGTGTTCATCTGGGGAGGGTATATATAGGGATGTTTTGTGTTAGTTATCGCATGGTCACGTGGGTGATATGGGGAAAGAACACGAGGACGCGGAGCGTCCGAGTGTCTTTCACCATATCATCCGCGTGACCATGCGATAACATACTTATCGCGATGGCACCTACACGCGATAATCAAGCACGACGCTGTCTCCTAATGACGATAATTAGCGTGAACCTATGTTATGTAAGGTATCTGCGTGGGACCTGTAAATATGAGAGGTAGTCCCTTAATCCAACATTCGGCCTCAGCTGCTTGCCATGATGGTTTCAACCATAGGAGATCTCGGAGATTTATCTTTTTTGGAAGCCAGTGATATTGAGACGGATTTTAGTGTTCCTGATGGTGCGTTCGGTGCTCCCATGGATCTATTTTCAGAAAATAAATGGGAAATTAGCGAAGCTTCCTATGCTGGTCGGATCAGCACCCCGCTGACATCAGACAAATTTAAAGAATCATTGAAGAACAGGGTGCCAAGAAACACTAGAAGATGTGAAAGTTGGGCTGTGAGTGTATTCAAAGACTGGCGGGATTGGAGGCAGACCCAGCCGGAAACTGTTAGGGACCCTAATGGATCTATTCCCGAATTTGGGCAAGCTTCGTTCCAGCAACTAGACTACTGGCTTGCAAGATTCATATGCGAAACTAAACGTCGAGATGGATCGCCCTATCCACCCGGTTCTCTTCGAGGTCTTTCAGCTGGAATTCAGCGACATCTCATAGAAGAGTATGGTTATAATGTCGCTTTATTTAAGAAGGAGGACATGACGTTCAAGACATTTCAGAATTCATTGGAAAAACGAACAAAGGAACTAATAGGCGAAGGAATAGGCGTGCGTTCAAAGACGAAAGATCCCGTGACGCAGAAGGAAGGACGAGGAAGCTCGCCGTTGCTGAAGTTAGCAACACTGTAGCGCAGAAGACTCGGCTCGGCAGGTGTTACAATTTCGCGCCTCAGCATGATTCCGGGGAGATGGGGTAATACCGTGACTTCCCGATGAGCGCTACGCAACCACATTAGCGGCTGGCAAGCAAATGACTCTTGAGAAAACCTTCGTTATTGCACTTGTAAAGAGTGCGTGATATTAAGAACCTCCGTAGTGTTGCCATGCTAGAGCCGCGGTGCTCTGTGAGGGACCATCTCAGGTGAAGTTGTTTCTCGGTGATATTGCGACACGGTTGCAGTTATCGCATGGCAAACTGTGCGTTTGAGGTGATATGGGAAAAAGACCGAGCTTTTTCTCGAGCTCTGATTGGCTGAGAGGAGGGTGCCATGCGATAACATGGGTTAAGGAAGAGACTCGTTGCCAGCCAGCGAGCACTCATCTCTTCTTGTTGCTCTGCCCAGCTCACCTCGCTGCTCTGCCCAGCTTTGTATCCCTCTCTCCGCTGCTTTGTCCAGCTCATTTTGCTGCCTGTTCAGCATTGTGCCTGCCAGGTCAGGTTATTGACCGCCATTTTTCGGGCTTGGGATGTCATTGAATGTCATTGAAACTATGCATATGTTCTATATTTTATTAGCTCGTTTTTAGGTTGCCGCAAATAAACACTGTTATTCTAATTCAATAACCTTGTTGTCATTTACTGATCAAGCCTGACATTACCGCTGATGTTACGCTACAGTTACATGCATCTTAATTATGTACATGTATTAGTTAATTACCTAATTACATAGAAAAATTAGAAGTCAATGATCGCTGACGCTGCCTGCCTCGCGGACTCGCAATGCGCAGCGCTCGCGCCAGGCAAGAGCTTTCCCGAATTCACCTTTGACCCCGCTCATCAGCGCATGCGCAGTCGGAACTCCGAAGGGGTCTATTGTGTTATAATAGAAGTCGTATATCAGGAGCATAAGCGGCACTGGCCACAAGCCTGCGTATTTTTTCCTCTTCTGCGCAGCACACAATCTTGACGTCGACTCACCTTCTGAGATTCTCCATGGTTTTACCAAACACAGAGTTGTTCATCAGCTTGTGCAGGTCCTTCTCAAAGTCGCTGGTGGCAACCTTATGCAGGTCTGTCACTCTGTGTTCATGCGAATGTAAGGCTCTATCCAGGGGCTCTGATTGAATACAAGCGCACGGTGTATCTTGATAAGCCTCATTCCCAGAGACAGGTAAAGCTTGAGATTCCTATAGTGGACCACATACTTCTCTTTATTTCGCAGGTTGGGTACCAGCTTCTCAACCTCCGCGGTCCTCACTAATGGACCTGGTAGTCTGACAACCATGCCTTCTGCACAGCCTTTCGCTCTGGCGCTAGGGGATAATCGTTGTGATCAACATGTAACTCTGCAGGGTATTCCAGATCAACTTCGAGTATATATCTGGTTTCGGCATTGTCGGGATGGTCCTGTATCTGTAGATCGGCCGGCTGATCCACCAACTCAATACCCGCAGTAGGTAAAGGTTTACTCATCGCCCACCCATACAGGTTGTTAGCGTCAAGGTACTGGATATAACTCACGTCTTATCCTGCTCAAGGCCCTCCACATACCGGTTATTAGCTTTAGCATGCTTATGCCACCGCGCAGGCCCTTGAACGGGTGTTTGTCGTAGTCGGTGAGTAACTCCAATTCTACCCCTGTACTCCTAAGAAGCGCATCCCATGAAAGGCCAGGAATATTGTAGTAGTGAGCTGGGTCCAGACCGTACTGTTTAAGACAGGTCTTGCGGAATATCTCAAATACATCAGCTAAGAGTTGTTGGCTATGGTCAATAGTTCTTGGATTGTTTGTAATAACTGAAGACTGTCGCACGCCCTTAACCCCGAGGGGCTCGCTTATCCAGCGGTATGGATTTAGTTTGTGTCCGTAAGTACTCGTCATGTTAAATAATATTGAGTATATCTTTAACATAGTAACATGGAAGAGTATGAGAACTCAACATTTGACGCCGCGGAGGAGGAGGGGACTATGGGAGGGGAGAGGGATGAGACTAGCTCCATTAATGATGAGGAGACTAACTTCATTGACGAAACTTTAGATACGTCAAGTATGACTAGTCCACCATGGGCTATTACTGAAATGCCTGCTGGGTCAACAGAAGATCAGGTGCGATCCCAAGAAGAAACAAATGTCTTAGTTACGAGGTGGAAGAAGCCAGTGTCTAAGCATGGGCTTCAGACCACTCTGGAGATTAGATCGTCTAAAGAAGGTGACCTTTGGGTAAGTTAAGTGGACGCTTCTGACATGGAAGAGCAATCCCAGCAAATTCCTCTCGCCTAGTAGTATAGAAAAGTCCGATGGTACACAGCTTGCTCGGGCTCTTTGAGTGAACCCCGAACTTTCCCAAAATGCAGCAAAAGCTTTCCAAGGTATAGACCAAGCTGCTTCCAAAGCAGCCAGAGAAATTAGAAATGAGCAGCCCTGAAGCCGTGACAGAGCAAGGTGGTGTAGATGAAACAAGCTTCATAGATGGCGTTCATAACACTATTGAAGACCTTGGTACACAAACAGACAATGAACTACCACTCAGAGAGCTTATAGAGCTTGACAAGGCTATGCAGACCCAGAGGGTGAACTGGTCAACAACCTAGCTAAGATAACTGAGCTAGAAGGGGAGATAAAACAACGGGAAGCTAAAACGGCAAGCCTGGAAGAGGATGGGAGGGGTGACAGTAGAGCATGAATAGAGGATCTATTTAGCGCCCCTGATTGAGGCTGCCTCTGTAAACCGAAAAATTTTGCGCACCCAAATCAACAGCATCAGGGAAACGATCAACAGACTTCTTAACGAGGACAAAACGCTAGCTGAGCGTGTACGCAACCTGTTCCGGGAGCAATGGGTTACAATCACCACCATCCTCACTGCGATTGGATTGCCAATCTCGACCCTGGTACTTGATTTGACGGGTAAAGGGGGCACTTGTGTCACCCCAGCACCAACACCGACAAAAGCTTACAAGCCTGGTGTAAAGGAATGGATTAACAAATAGCTGAAATCCTTGGCAAGCGTCCTGAAGGGCCTAGCCGGAAAGGCAGCAGCTGCCCTTCCAGGGATCTGTGGTTCCCTCGTATCATGGGTGCTTAAGTCAGCTGCAAAGTTGGCTGGTTGGATGGCAGAACATGTATGGGCCACAGCTGTGGCGTTGGGGGGAGTTGTCCTCCTGATACTCCGTGACCTACTACGTAGCAAGCCAAAGCACACCTAAGCCTATTGCGATTCCACCTACAATAAGAGCGGTTTTCTCATTCTCATGCGCCTTTCCTACGGGGGGTGGTCTATCAGGAACGTCGTTCAGTACAAGTGGAGAGGGGCTGCCTATGTCATCAGGCGGGGTGCTAAAGCTTCCTTCATTTGAAATTGCAGCAGCCACGTTGACATCAGTGTTGATGCCGATCTTCTGTTGCTCATTCGCGATGGTAATCAGATTGTTGTACCTAGCTACTTTTCCAAGGCTCAGGTCTGATGGAGCCATGTAAAGGCCCGTTCCAAACACATAATCAACCTTTGAGGAAGCAGGTTTTGATACCTGCTGATGGATGAGGGAATATCAACTGGTGAGTTGATAGCATCCTCAATTTTAGCCTGAAGCTGCTTTTGAGCGTCAAGGATGTGCCTGTACCTAGTACCCCTGAGCAGGTCTGTGCCCGAGCACCAAGAATAGCCCAGACATAAGTTTGAATACTGTCGTTAATCCGTGTGGTACCTGGGGCTGTGAACCCCTTAGATTTGTCAAGTATGTAAGTACTCCAGGCGTTGCTTGGTCTTGCTTTATGTAATAAATATGTAGCTTGCCGCCCTGCAAAACAAAGCCGTCTGTTGATTTGTTTGCGTGACGGATTCAGAAAAGTGGGTTTTCCCATAATGATTGATTGGTCATACTAAGTGTGTCTCGGGGTCGGTGAAGTAGACCCGCCAGAGGCGCTGGTTTCCACCTTTTATCCTCCAATCGGTATTTTCGGCAACACCGAACTCATGGCGTCATCCGGTAGTGCTACCCCCATTCGTTCAGAAGCCTCGGAATGGTGTAATACACGTGAAAGCTATTAAGATCCCTTATTGGTGGGACTCCAGAGTTAAGGTGGTCCAACGCAAATACACTGCAGCCATAGGTTGCGCACCATACAACAAAATTTACCTGGTTCTGCCGCTTGCACCTTGATGAGGAGTGGTGTCAGCTGCTCAGCTGCTATATGGGGTGGGTACAGCGGCCCTGGTTTGCATGTTTCATTTCTATTGAATCTAAAGGCTTGTTCATTCTTAGTACTATGTATCAAACTCTGACAAATGTTCAAAGCTGCGAGGCTGTGTCCCTGCAAAATGCTTTGGACATCAGTGCAGTGTATCGAATCACCGGATGCAGAGATGGTCGCAATATTTCATCGTCCTAATGCTCGGAATTCCTGATGGGACTTTAGAATGTGACGACTTGTGTTAAAAATGTTGGGTATTGATGACTGTCTGGGTGGAAAAAGGTTTACTTACGGTGTTTACAGAGGTGACCGACCCGTCAACTTTAGTTTCTGTAACCCACTTCAAGTCCACCTCAATCAAGTCAGTACCACGCACAACATTCTTGATGGTGCAATACCTTGAGAAATAAATTGAAAAATATTGTGCTATGTACAAGAAATATAGGCGTGCAGTGAACTCAGTGGACCCAGTAGACACTGCTTTAGTTACTGTTAGTATGTGTCTTGGCGCAAGTGGTGTAGATATAATATCTACAGTAGTTGCCATTCCTATTGCCACAGTGTTGGGTGTTACTGAAGCCGCTTGTGGGCTACTTGGAAAAATTCGTCAGCAAGCCATTAATCATCAAGGTGAAACAATATGATCAGATTCACATTCTAGCGCAGAGCAAATTGAATACCATTGCTGACATTGTATCGACAGCACTTGAAGACGGTAATATTTTGGATCACTCGTTTTAGATGAGGTCACAAAATATACCCAAATGAAGGGCGAAATCAAGGCTAGATCTGTAAAAGCACACCAGACTGTTTCACTCGATGAAAAAACGTGCTGATCCAACGTGGAAAAGACGAAGCCTTGGAAGGTATCAGACACGTTGATCCGACGTGGAAAAGATGAAGCATTGGAAGGTATCAGACAAAAATTAGGTGCTTCTTTAAGCGGACTGTGAATGATATTGATCCGCCTCAATACGTTGATTGACATTTGCACACTGTATATACTGATCTATTGAATAAACGAGGGTATAAAGTATAGAAATGAACACCGAAGAGCGTATTACTGAACTTGAAGGTTGTGTAAAAGAGTTGAAGTTAGATACAGATTATCTGATAGAAGATATAATAGATCTGGAGGACGAACTGAGTGATAACGATGACCTTGTGGAACTGAAGGACATTAAGAGAGATCTGGAGGTTAAAAACGATGATCTTATGGAGCGAGTGGAACGCCTAGAGGAGCTTGTCAGCAAGTGTCACACGAGCTTGTGATTCAAAGAGGTGGATAGCTGCAAACAGCGTACACACCTTGGCCTATGGACACACTAGTTTACCTACAAATTAGCATGGTGAAGTCGGACCCGTATAGTGGTCGGGTCCGACTTAGGGTGAGCAAAAATCTTGTATAAGCTGTTTTGCAAGGAAAAGTATAGATGAGGGGTGGTGTGGCAGACTCGAGCAGCACAAGGGTAACTGTCGTTTTTGAGGGGGGCTCGAAGGGGGGCTCGAGTGGGTCCTAAAATCGAAAATAAATGGTCTAGAGTGGGGTTACATGAGCTATGTGGAAAGGCATGCAAATTTTAATACTGCAAGCAGCACCGGTGGCGGGCAAGCAAGTACAAGGTAAACCCACCGGCCTCCTGTATACACTGTTGACGCGCAACCATTTTGAGTTTGCAGATTTGCGCATCTTGTGGTTCTAAGCGGGAACGCGACGTGCTCCGCTGGACAGAAAAACGATGTAGACAAATCTTTCCACAGGTGCTGAAACAGCTTCAAGTCTGCACTATTCCATGTAGAGAGGGTCCCGAATTGGGGTAGGCTTGGGGGCCGCCGATTCGGGGTTTGGTAGGAAATTCGATGCAGCTTCCGTGTGGTTTTTTAGTAATTTTCCAGACCTTCCATGCAAGAAATGCGGCAACTCCTACATATCCCGCCATTTGCAATCTTGTCGAAAACGTCGCTAGGTCCGCAATGGTTCCTACACTGGCTCCAACCTCTTCTATATCGTCTTCCAGAACCGACAAATTATCGTCTATTTCCTTCTCAAAGGATTCTGCAATATCGTCTACCTTTTTTTCTATATCGTTCACTTTTTTCTCTATATTTCGCATTGTATAGTAGAAATCGTATAGAGAGGGTGGTCCATATTGTTGCGGGAATGGTAGTTGGGTGGGGCTACTTTCGAAATCCATTGTAATAGACTTTGGTGGGAGGGTCACTACCCCATTGGGTTTCCTACTAGTAACCTTGGTTGGGAGGCCATTTGGATTGCCACTCTCAGAGTCCTCGATAGAGCTAGCTGGTCCCTCTGTTGCCCATATTTTCGATGCCTGATGCCATACTTCTTTGTCGCGGCAGCAAAGGAATTCTTCCCTTGTCTGCACGTAGGTTTTGCACTGCTTCTTCAGAGAGATGTTCTGCGGATGGCATAGTATTTGTACCCAAGACTAAGGCTTCAAAAGGTATTCCCACCCACGTCCACCCACCCACCCAGTCTTCCCGACCCAGCCCACCCACACAGTCTTCCCGACCCAGATAACCCACACCCACCCAGTCTTCCCGACCAAGCCCACCCAGTATAGTGCTATACTAGGCTTCCATTACTAGAGCATGGCCCAGCGATTGCTATTGTACTCCATCAACTAGTCTTCGGAACCGCCCCCAACGAGGATCTACCCACGCAACCTATTACATCCTAGGCACGTGATAAGAAGTTTACCAACGCAGTGACCCTCTGAGTTATTTTTTCTTTCCAGCGTCCACTGCTTTTCTTCCCACTGCGAAAAGCCCTCCCGCAACACAGGAATGTTGCAGTTGGCACACCGCCCTTCTTGCGCCTCGCATATGGCCAGCATATGGTCCACATCCACGTCCGTCTGGCGCCCCCGCTTTGCATCTTGCTTTTTATATTTTGTTAGCTTTGCTGCAACCACACCCCTGTCTGGTGGAGGCGGTGGCGGTCGTGGCGACCGTGGTTCCGGCTTTGGTGTCACAAACACCCTTGCCAGCTGCTCCATGTACTCGATGCCAGGTTCGGGGCAAGCCAGCGTTCCTACCACAGAGAGCAGCGCATGCACCACGTCGTTGACAATAACGTTGGAACTACCACCGCCGGGTATGGCAATAAGCCTGTTCTGATGACGAATGCTCTTTGGGTGATATATCAGTGACACTGGTTTGTTGGGGAATAGAACTCTGTGCCATTCAAAGAGGATGTCTGTGATCTGCTCGCGTATCTTTATACGCGAGGCTAGGACCATATCCCCTGGATGCCACTGCTGGACAAAGTCGTCACATTTCTACAGGTTTGTTGCTTTCCGTGTCAGCCTACACTGTGTGGTGTTGGATTTCAACCGTATGGATTGCTTTAGTTTTTGTAGTGCCGAATCCTTGCCCCTATGTCTGTCCCCACTGCTTCGTAGTAGTCTCTGAACCATTGGTGTGGGGGCTTGCCAAAGATGGGCGGGGACTGTCCTGGGTCCCCACAGCATAGGACTTGCGCGCCTTTCTCTCGCAGCCACTGTTATAATACTATTCTGGCTCATACGTTCTTAAAAAGCCTCCCCACCTAATTTATCAGCACGAGAGCCCGGGTTACATCACACCACTCTTTGGGAAGGGTGTAACCCTGATTGTACCAATCCTCACAACAAGCGAGTTCACCCTCCAAGTGGACTCGTCGTGTCACGTGGGGATTGTTTTAGCCTTGCCTATCGCGGGACCCTTTATAAGGAGTCCAGATGGGTTAGTCAGAGAGATCACCTAGTCAGAAAAACGATTCGGACCGCGAGATTCCAGGGAGCTTCATTGTTGAAATTAAATAAACCAAATAAGCAACTCTACTCCAGGACTCTCTGGCAAGTCCCCACTCCAGCAACTACAGGCAGTGAGTAAAGGTACTATAACGAAGAGCGTGCATAAGCAAGAAAAGCTTAGAAAATCTAGCTTAACACCACCCAAGGAAGATTTCAAGCTGGGCTCTAGGCACAGTGCAGATCTCATCCCAGATCAAGACTTGGGGAATCCACTTCTTCCCCATCACTTCTGGTGACCAGTCTTTATCGCCACACCACCAGAAGAAGCTATGATAGGTTTGTGCGTCTGCCCCCAGCTCTCTCATGCGCTTGGCTAGGCGATCAGTAGGCGTGAGCACCGGTGGCTGGACGTCTTTGAATAGTTCTATTGCCTTTGTGGTCTTCCCACTGCCACCACCACCCGCCAGGTAGGAGAGCTCCTTTGTGGACAAGGGATCGTAGATGGAAGGGGACAGCACTGGCGGTGGAAGCTTCGCTTTTGCCTGCATTTCTATACTAGGAGAATAGAAAGCATATTTGGCTGCCTTTTTGGGTATATCGCCTTTGTCCCTGATCAGGTTACGGCCCAAATTTCTGTCTAAAGGCACCCACACGTCTGTTCGCTTTTCAAAGGATATGATGGCCTCTCGCAGGTGGAGTGAGACGAGGACCCGGCGTTCCACTAGGAAGGCAAGTAGCGCCAAGTAGTGATATACGTACCTCCATATACCTCTTTTTTGTTGGCGTCGAACGCGTCTATTTGGACGAAGTGGATTGCGCAATATGTTTTTCGCTGACGATGGTTTCCGGATTCGGGGTGGGGTATTTCATCCTTTTGGTGACCTTAGAATTGCTGAGCTTTGCGAGCTGATGTGATGAATGTGCGGTATGGCGGTGAGTTCATTTTTGGCGGTTTTATTGAGGAGTTTGTAAATGGCTATTAAAAGTCAATAAGCGGTAATGGTGTTGAAAGATTGAGAAGTCAAGGATAGCGTTATTGTTGGCGGGAGTGTTCACCTGTTGCTCTTAATATGAAGACGGTCTTTACGAGGTTATTAGTAGCTATTAACTTCCTTTATCCCATGACATGTGGTGATATATTGAATTGGTGACCTTAGAATTGTAAGGTTATGTCCTTAGGGAGGTTGCTGACCTTAGCAACCTGATGTGATGGATGGGCGCTATTTGGGTGAGGTCATTTGGAGGGATATGTGATTTCACAATGTCCTGAGGGAGTTTGTAAATGGCTATTAAAAGTCAATAAGCGGTAAAAGTGTTGAAAGATTGGGTCAGGTGAAAGTGCGATAACGCTACTTTGCGTAGTATGTTCGTCGATTGGAGTTTTCACGTGAATGAATCTTACTAGCATATGAGTAGTCAATTACATACGAGGGAAAATGACAGGTGACTTTAATTTGAAGTGTGTTCTAACTCTCATTGAGAATATAACGACAGGTGGTTAAAACTTGACCATTGGATATTTCTCAAAATGGGGGCGGAGTTATGGGTTACAAATAGCGGATGGTAACTTTACTTCAAAATAGTTTTCATCTATTTTGAAGTAAAGTTACCATCCGCTATGGAGCACATTTATAAAAATCATTTTATTTCTACTGATCCTACCAAATCAAAATTTGATAAACCCAATTACCCCGATTTAATTGAACAGACGTTGAATAACCCGGACATTGTTGAATCATTTGGAAATAATAAAATAGTATTTTATAAACTTTTAAACTATACAGTTGGAGTTACTGGGCAGTATCCGGGATATGTTTCAGCCCCAACCAAGTGGGTGTAAGTCATCATGAAGGGAGGGAGCCTCGTAACGGCTTACCCTATACTGTGAGTATTCACTTAAAACAGCTATATCGTAGTATAGATTCGTTGACTTTTGTATCTGTTGTAAGTCTATATTTCTTTGTATGCAGGGAACCCAAACATCTATTACGAGACAACTGTGAGTACCAAAAAAGCTTTAAGATTCTCTTGAATTTCGTTTTTGTTTATTCTTAGAGATTAAAAAATAATTTGTTTTGTTTGTAGGATGAAGATTGAAGAAATTAGTTAGAAATAAATATATATATATATATTATACTGGTGTTAGTGTTATTAATTCAACTTGACGAATCTGTGGTATAATTACACAAGTTGGTAATGTGATTTACTTATTGTCGAATTCATGACGCGCTTCTATCGTAATTAGATAACGTCTCGTGTCAAACGATTTGATAAATTTATCCTTGTGAGCTGCGTGGTGGAAGTGCTAAAAATTACTCAAGCGTATATCATTGTCAACTCTGGGTGTCGGTCGATTTCCCATTCACCTCAGATATTTTCGTGACATCATTCTATTTTGGGAAGGTGATTTCAAAATCTCTCAGATATTTCATCACCGTCCTTGAGATCTTTGCGACCTTGGCAATACATTGAGCTGTGCGCTATTTTGATGACATCATTCTATTTTGGGAATGTGATTTCACAATCTCCGCGGATATGTCGTCATAGTTTGCTGACCTAAGCTTCCTCATGTCATGGGGAGTATATAAAACGTGTCTCAGTTCTGCATTCACCATGGCTGAGAAAAGCAGTAGGCAGATGAGGATGCCGACTTGTTAAAAGCGGTAGAACAAATCGAGATGGAAAGCAGTGAGTATGATTTTATTTTCTATACCTGAATTATAGAATTAACGGATATACGTCATACATGACTGATAGTGTTTTGTTTTTTTTTATTTATTTATTATTTTTTTTTTTTCTTGTTACGCGTGTGTGTTTCAGTGTTGACGGGAGACGAAGATATTTTACATACAGCCATGGACGCTTATGAAATCGAACAGGCCAATGCAGCGCTGGATTCGTTAAACCAAGTTCAAAACACCCCCACCCCAACACAAACAGGAGACGGGGCTGCAGTCGACAATGCCAAGGGTAGGTCTTTAACAGGGTAGGTCTATTACGGGGTAGAATTGAGGAATTACAGAAATCTTTATGACATTGGTTGATATTTATATTGACAGATTATCGATGATTATGTCGACAGAAGCTGTGTTGGCTGCGAATGAAAGAGCTATACGGACTCATACGCGATTTGGAAGGCTACAAACGGTTTACAATTATAGTTTATCTGAAGATGTGCCCAACCTCAATCAGTATATATTTGTGGAATGCGATTCAGCCTTTAAAATCAACGGGAGTTATGAATTCTTATTACGTCACAAAGAAACAGATGAATTGCGGTACTTTCACTGGTCAGTTAACAATAATCGAATGCTACCAACACCTCGAATGGTGCGGAATATCAATTAATAACCGAAGGGGTCACTAACCCAAAAATGTGCCATTTTACTCATTGGATATCGAAATGGAAATATGAGAAATGGGATGTGATCGTATTCTTATATGTGTTTCAGGTAGCTACTTTGGTCAAGCGAACGCGTACAAAATTCGCAGCGTCCTTGAAATTGAAACTGCACGAAAATCACTTTAGTTACATAAAAAACTTTGACCTTTATAGCAAATCATATATTTGTGGTACCTGTGGAAAACTGTGGAAAAGTGAGAGAAAATTACATCGCCACGAAAACAAATGTACTGTGGAAACAAAATAGTACCCAGGCGGTGTTTTTCATTTGCCCCCCACTGTTCTTGTTTGTGTGTAGACGTGGGGGCGATGTCGACCCGAGTCAGACCGTTATAGCCGAAACTTTGAAGCTACTTGGAAATTTGGCCTATGGTAAATATACTAAAATGTATTATTTTAAAATATATTTATTTAATTATTTTCAAATTAATTTCAAATTTGTGATTTGAAAAATATAAAAAAAATAAATACCCGTCAAGTGCTTATGTGTTTGTCTATGTTTGTAGGTAAATGCGTCACGGATAAAACTAAACACTGTGATGTCAGATACGCCGACTACCGAGAGGGTCAGAGGTGTCACCGCTGCGTACTAATCGCAACTTCAAATCTACGCCGTTTAATAAATAGCGTTCTTGACTAAATAAATCTAAATGTAATTTGCCCATCATATCCACAATGCGACTCTCTTGAGCTCGTTTCTTTCTAGCTATCATCCCCTTGTTGTCAGTACCACCCACGGCGTCCATGTGCTTTCGGGTGTCTTTGTACCATAAACTAGCTGTTAACTGAGAGTTTTTGGCTTCCGAACCATAGCTCAATAGCGTTTCCATATAAGCGCGATACAGTTATGTGTTTGTCGAGGAGGACACAAGTTTTTCGTTGAGAGAGACATCGACTTGGGAAAAGAGTGAGTGTAACCAGAGGTTAATGGGTGCTACAGCACTATCAGCCGCCAAGACCTCCCCATTCTTTGTCACCACTTTGGCGTTCAGATCGATATAATCATCACCCGAGCCACTGAAGTAGAATTTGACTGGACCAAAACCCGGGGTAATGTGAAAATATTTGGGACGGGCCTCGGCAAATTCACTCACAATGTCATATCGCTCACTGCAACAGATATCCGGGGGGAGATTGAGCGCACCAGCCACGCGATCTATGACGACCAACCCCTCGTCCTCAGTAACATTGTACCACGTGTAAGGGTACTGAATTTCCGCTAATCCCACTTCCCAAGCCCCTTCCAACTGTACAGCTTTGGGGAGTCGAGTTAAGTAACGTGTCAACGTGTTGTTGGGGTGATAATTCATTGAACTGTTGGAAGGTAGGGTCAGAAAGAAACTCATGATGGTGATGCCATGAGACTCAAATTAAGCTCTTCTTGGTTTCACGGAAATGTAAAGTCACCATCACATGTCCGTCTTCGAATGCTACGGACTGACCCGTGTCGTCTCTTATATCAATTTCTATGGTAGAAAAGGTTTTGGTGCCCACAGGGTAATAAAATATCTGTTCGTATGTCTGGGTCACCATTTTGTGTACCCGATCGTAGTCCACGGGAACTGTGCGTAACAAGGGGGCCATCGTGTCACCGACCACTTGTGATTCAATTATACTACAATAAACGTACAGTGCGTACAACCCTCGAAATACATTAGGCTTGTAATCAGTTTGAGAATCGTAAAGGGAAAGACATTCCTCACACCTCAATATTTGACGAACACCTTCGGTCATGACAACTTGAAGTTTGGGATCAGTTATTTTTACATTCACCGTCTGTGAGTGGGAATTGAATTGAAATCGAACCACGCCTCTGAGATGCGATTTGCGGATGTGCATATTGAGCCTGTCTATCAATTGATCAGCATTGTAGGAACCGGGGGTCAGGCAAACGACCAAACAAAACCGACATTGCCCCCGATGTTGTACCAGGAAACAGGGTACTGAATTTCTGCTAATCCCACTTCCCAATTACCTTTTAATTGTACGGGTTTAGGCAATTGAGTAAAGTAACGTGTCAACGTGTTGTTGGGGTGATAATTCATTGAACTGTTGGAAGGCAGGGTCAGAAAGAAACTCATGACGTCGCTTTATGTTTCAAAGTGGGGTTGGGAAGAATGTACCCTAAGCTACTGTTTAACAGAGCAGTCCATAAATTGCTATCTCCTTAACCCGCCGATAGATTGTAGATGCTGACGATTATTACGGTATATAAAATGAGGATTTGTGTGAAAAACACGATTTCGGCTTTCGGAATTTCCCGACTAAATACTGTCCACACCCGATCACTTCTCTGATCTTCCATCCTAATGACGCTTCTGTTCCAAATCTCAGTTTTTATACAGCTCCACACCACTGACCCAACTATTAAAACTGGCAGGGTAGCCAAACCACTTGACAAAGTATTGTTTTTGTCCTTTCCGTTTACGTTCTTTGATAATTTTTTCAACCCTATACCATGCTTTGTCATTCACTTTCTGTAATTCTTCCGCGTAAAATGTTCCCTCTAACACTTCGTCATTATCATCCTTTATCGTATACACATTAGGGGAGCCTAAGTGAACGTTCTCCACCCGAAACAACTCCTCGCTCCAATTGGAAGTGTAACGTCCAAGCTTGTGTCATGGCGGGCTCCTCACCAGGTCTTTTATCTATTTGCGTCGCACCCTGTCGGATATAGTTCCATCGATCGGGGTGACCTACTAAATCTTGAGTCTCGCAACGCTTCAGCAAATCTTTACCAACCCTCTGGTTCAAAGTGTTTACATCGTCTCAACACATCGTTAACCAAATCCGCCACGTTAGTTCCACTAACGGCTTGTCCTTTAATCGTTAATTCCCCTCGTTCATTCCAACCCACGTCTGGGTTTTTTCGAAGGCGTTCTAATAGCAAACGCCCTTTTTTCTGAAATTTATCAGGGATGGTTTCTACAACTTCCGCAATAGACACATCTTCTTGTTTGGGTGTGTGGGGCGGGGCATTAGCTAAGGCCGTGTGAGGTGTTGGGGTTCTGTGTTGACGGTAATACTCGCGGTGTTTTGTTAAAATTTGGTTATAAGATTCTACTTTAGCCTCCTCCGATAAATCACTACGATTCAGGACATCCCTCATCTCCGCATCCAAGTTGGATAACACGTCGACAGTGGGAGCTTGATCATAACGCCCACTTGACAACACCCGCAGATCAACCAACATCATTTTCTTAGCTATAATTTTAGCCCAATAGTTTGCCTAACAACGGACCAGCGATACCTAAAATAGGTCCTAATAACGCCGGGAGAAAACCACCGGTTTGTAATACTCTTTTCTTTTTCTTGACGTTAGTTTTAGGTGAGATCAAAGAGCGCAGACCTTGTTTGTATCGGGCTAATTTACGCTTCTGAACTGAAGTCAAGGATACGTTTCCTTTTAAAACATTGAGTGCACATTCACATAGACAATTTATCAATTCTTTGTCAGCCGTGTGAATCAAAGCCCTTTTGACAGGGGGTTTGGCTTTAGCCATCACTCGTAATGTATCAGCGTGTTTTCTGAGACACTCTGCCATGATCTATGTCTAACGATAAGAATGGCGGTCGTCCGATGATCGACGGTATTTATTTCTGTAGGTATACAACTTGATTGGGTCGTAGTATGTCAGTTCGTAGCCATAAGTGATCTGGTGTTGCCTGTTTCAAATCGATAAACAAATAACCGTGGGGTTGCGAAGTAGCATCCGAAAAGGCTTCTTGTACATACTTGATGTTTCGCGGGTACATTTGTTTGGCTAAATGCATGATTTGTGAAGCGTCTCGAGGGTTCTTAAATACAACTAAATAATGAGCGTTCAAACTGATTGTTCGATGTTCTTTATTCTTTCCGAATAAATTTTGCACTAAATACAACACGCTAAGATTGCCATGGTGACTCCCTTTGGTGAATAGGCGAGTGACGCGTTCGTCAGTTTCTTCCATCAAATCATCGATGATCAACAAGGTTCTTTGTTGAGGGTCTGTTTCAAAATTCAACCCCTCTACAAATTCGACGTGAGGTAGTTGATTGTACATGGCTTGCCACTCTCCGAAATACCACACGATTCGGTCGGGTGGTGGTTCAATGTGACTACCTTTGATTAACTCACTCACAAAGTAAGTTTTTCCACAGCCACTCGGACCAGCTATCAAGCAGCTAAAGGGGTGTTTTAAGGCTCGATCCATTCTTATACTGAGTTATCATTCTCAGTTCCCTGCTCTTTTTATAGATAGGATAGGTAGATAGTGTCGTGATAAGTAGAACTCAAAAAGAAATTCAACTTAAGTACATTATCACTATTTTATTCAATCACCAATCATATATATTCATGCGTCTAATAATTTTGTTATATTTACAGTCATACGGTTCCCCCATTAAGACTTTAGACCAGTGTTCGGCGGTCACACAAAAACCTAACATATTACGCCGATATTCTCTAGAGAGCCAAAGGCATAGTTCAGTCAAATTGCGTTGCTCACACAACAAGCGCCATAATAAAGTGACCTGATCCAAGGCTCTTCCAACGCAATGTGAATACATTTTTTGTTGGTTCTCGGCTTGACATACCCCCGTTCCACATTCTTCGCATGGTTCTTGAGCTATGTCAGATAGCATTGGTTTCATCAAACCACTGTAAAGGCTGATTATCATATCCCACCCATCGTGCGACGTTCCTTGGTCATCCATCTTTTGTCTGCGGGCTGTTAGTTCTTCGTAAGCTTTTATGAGCTGCCACCAATTGAAACTATCAAAGCACATGGTCACGCTTTCATGGGTAATTTCAATATAGGGGACTGGGGCTTTCACTCGACCAATCGCATTGTCAAACACTGTGACCTCCATATCAACGTCTGATTGGCCAGCTTCCACGTCAATCAACGATACGGTGAGTGATGTAAGAGCCGTCCCGCTTCTGAGAAAGGCATTTGAGGGTAATTTTATTTTATGTCCGCTCCATCCATCGCGAATGTGTAAATCATTGATCAAATCATCTGGGTTACTAAACCACTGTGTGATTTGAAAGCGACCACTACGGCGACTGGTATACAATGGTCCATCAATGTAATCATACTCCTTGCTGTTCTCCTCAGTCATCCTGAATGAAACAAAAATCGGTCCGTGTTCTCTTATTTATCCCCTGATCGAGCTAATGTAAGGGGTTTTTCATGGTCACGTGTCGACTAAATTAAGCTGATGTCAGCGCTTTTTTCATGATCACGTGACAAGTTAATGTCAGATCTGGTAAATCACACACACACACACCAGGTTGTGGGGTTCTTCGCGCGTGGAAGTTAAGCTTTCCGATTACGTCACAACTTTCCTCTGCTTTGTTGTGCCTGTTGTTTTCCTTAAGTTTCGATTGTATATGTAGAGCTTATAATTACAGTGATATTTCAAGTGTTGGGTCAAAAGCGCCTTCATTACAAACCCACATTGACACAGAGGACAACGCCGTAACCTCAGGGTTCTGTGTTAACCCTGAGCAGGTGACTTGGGTCTATATGGTTGTTGGGTCTCAGCGAGTCTCTGACATTCGTCACATTCTACACAAGTATCCATGTCGTCGCTTTAAAGATTCAAACTGTACTGCCAGTAAACTTGTTGTTAACCGATATTTATAATTAGATATTTATAATTACTTTAATCCATCTCATCTTCGGATATGAACGCAGTTAACTGACGATCCATTAAACACTTTCTAGCTTCGATCGCTTTACTAAGCGCCGTATCAAAATCGTAACCTTGCTCCATCAAGCGCTGTTGATTTATACTAATTTGTCTATATATCTTACTGTCTCTCAGTTCTCGAGTTAGTTGTGCATGCATCTGTAACTTGTCTTTTAAAACAGACCACCTGCTATACGCATCCGTCATGTTGATGTCACTCTCAGACTATCTTAGCCATAAATGACCACCCACCAAATTTGAACTCTTTATAACATACATTTCAAATAATAATTAAAAGAAACAAACACAGTCCTGTATTTTCACTCATTTATTACACAATCTGTTAATTACACGTATTTCAATATCTGATTTCACCGACTCCAACCAATATTTCCTATAGTGCACACACAACCACTTGCTACGTTCCAACCACGAGGGGCAGGGGTCGATTAAAGCTATACTCAATACCCATAAACTTGATACATATTGTTTGTCAACACGTTCGAGAGCATCCGCCATACACATCTGAACTTGTTCTTCAGGTTCTGCCATCAAATAAAGATTATGCTGTCGCTGACTCGGGTGGTCGATCTGACATCCGTGGCATTTTTCTGGTATTAGGGTTTCTATTAAATCGACAAGCGTGTCTGTGTACACCACCGTAAGATATTCCTCCATTAATTTTCCTCTCGCCACATGGGTTCCGTAGAGCTGTTTTAACTCCTCCCACACTTCTACAAACATATCCCACGAGTTACCGTCCATTCGCATTGTCACGTGACTCTTCTTTATCAGCACCATAGGGACCGAATTTCATACACTCATCGTCACGTCTGCACCAATAGAGACCTCGACACGACTCTCCTCTCCCGCTTCTATCTGTTTCAAAGTTTCTGTGACAGCAGCTATTTCGTAACTACAGTCCAATACACAGTTCATCCCCACCCCGAATCCGGAAACCATCGTCAGCGAAAAATATATATTGCGCAATCCACTTCGTCCAAATAGACGCGTTCGACGGCAACAAAAAAGGGGTATATGGAGGTACGTATATCACTACTGCGCCAGTAGCACCCATTTCTTTTCTCTGAAATGACCACCTACCCAGTGCACGACCACTGGATGTACTCCTGCGGCAAACTCCCATGCAACCAATTCTGCAAATCCTGTGGCTTCATGCCCAGGTAGTGGTCCGTTGATGGCCACTCGTCAGAACCGGTGGCGTGGGTGACCGAAGCGGGAAAACCAGGGCGCGCAATCACCCAGTCCTTGGATGGACGCTGGATAGCAGTGTTTCATGTCAATCTCGGTCACACCCAGCCGTTACTATACTCAACACAGGCAGCCCGAAAGTCGGGGAGATATCCCAGGTGTAGGTCGCCATTGGTTTTTCTCACGTGCATGTATGCTGGCTGCGTGGTTAGCACCTTCAACCCGACCGGAGAGGCCCCAGAAATGTGCACACAGTCTGTATATGCTTTTGTAGAGCCCGAGGTCGATAGAGAGTTCTGTCCTCAAGTACGTACTGGTCAATGGTCAGGGTGGCGTCACTGGGCCCCAGTAGCCACACTGCGCAAGGTCGATCCCTGGTGGTTTCCTGAATTGATTGCCAGATGTCGCCTTCATAGAAGTCTACGGTGCGGGTGTCGTGGAAACAAGAGATTGGCCTGCCAGGCATGGCCATTGTGAAGAACGATACCAATGGGAGCCCAGTGCTTATATCTTGTGCCCTGGTATATTTTGCCGCCGGCAATGTCACGAAAGCCAATGGTGCGAGAAAGGATGCTTTCTAACCCAGGTAGATCACCTATCCGTGCTCCGGCGTCGTGCACCCCTTCTTCCCATTCTAGAATCTTTTCTTTTCTTTTCTCAGTCAATCCGTTGCCAATCTGCTGCCGCACGAAGTGCTCCCTGACTCGCTTGGTCACGCAGTTGACATAGGTGCTCTCTTTCATCGGGGAGAGCTTTAGGACATCTGCCTCACGGACCGCATATGTGCCGGAGATGACTGCTGTCACCGAATATGCATGCCTATAGTATTTCAGATTGATTCCTACCAAGACCCCTGGGCGTGTGTTTTTTGTCAGCAGAACGATTTTCTTATTCTGATCCCGCACGGGCAGATATTTATCTCTGAGCTGCCACTCGCCCCCTAGGTCTTCCTGCAGAAACTTGATTCGTAGTATATGTTTGCCTGAGGAAAACTTCTTGAGGATTTCTTTTTCGCCTCCTGCTCTTCCAAGGCTGTCTTAGAAAAGGCATACGGTGGACACTTCCCACTCTTTGCCTCCAATTCTTTGCGTACGGCCTTTGCTCTCTCTGCATGAGTCATTTGTGTCTCTCTCTCGGGCACGGGGGCTTCAGGGCCTAGGGCCTTCAACTGGGCCTCCTGCTCTTCCAAGGCTGACTTTGAAAAGGCATACGGTGGATGCTTCTCAGTCTTTGCCTCCAATTCTTTGCGTACGGACTTTGCTCTCTCTGCATGAGTCATTACGTATACCATATGTTTTCCATTAGTCTAAATGCTTGTCAAATATGGTCACAGAGGAGTGGACTTTGACCCATTGCAGCGTGCTGCGTTGGCTGGCTGCCTGTAGAGAGACCTTCTACGACGGGGTACACTGTTTGTCATATTCACCTTGTACAACGGGCACGGGTTTTCGAGGTCCCGCGGATAAGGCCAAGTGCCCCCCCACCCGCCCTCCAGGAATCAACTAGAGCACCAAAAAGCGAAGCTAGCGAAGGATAAAACGGGCCACGGAAACAACTGACAAAAATGAACTACAAAACATCGCAGACATTTCAGATTGATGAACTAGCGAGAAGATCATGTGGGATATTTGCACTCACCGGGAGCAGAACTCACTACTAAAAAGAAGCGCACGATTTGATACGAATCATCTGTGGTGGAAAGGACAACATTGGGCCAACATTTGCGAGAAACGAGCAGCAGCTCAGTGGCAGCAAAGAGGTTACAGCTAGCTATAAGCTCTTTGGTGGCAGTAGAGGAACAACCTGTAATGTTGACAAGTTATGATTGTCATGCATTACGCACAGGACTGATGTAAATGTGACGCACACGTGTTTTGTAGTAGTATATAAAATGCCGGTTGTGGTCCACCACCTCTCATCTATACTATTCCCTTAATTACAGCTTATACAAGATTTTTGCTCACCCTAGGTCGGGCCCGACCCCTATACGGATCCAACTCCGCTAGGTTAGTTTGTAGGTAAACTAGTGTTTCTATAGAGCAAGGCGTCTACGCCGTTCGGGGCTATCCAACTCTTTGAATCAATTGGAGAGAGTGACACCTTGCCGACGTGTATCCCATATATCTTATAAGAGCGCATAAAAGGATAAGACTACCCCGACTCGGGACTACTTTCTGTTCCGCATATACATATAGGTTGTTTTCTTTTTTCTCCGCCCCCAGAAAAGATCCCTGTGGTCTGCCTACAAAACCTCTCCCAATGGTTTCTTTGGTCTACACAAGCGATCTATTTGTCTGCCCCATAGCCTAGAAAGCCTCTCCCAATGGTTTCTTTGGTCTTTTTTAATGTTAACATTACCCAGTCCATGGCGACAGACAGCGTAGCCAGTACAGTACCTACCACAGCACAGCACGCCCTCACTCAGTGAAATACAAATCAGACCATTCAGATAAGATTGTGTAGATATATTACTGACCAATCGGAGCGATTTCCATGGCAGTGGCGAGTAGAATCTGGGGTATATCAAAACAGGGCTGACCTATGGAAAGAAAATGTAACTTGAATAAATGATGTCAGATGGATACAAATATGTGGTATGTATCATTGATTAACAATTATTTGATATAATCGTCTTAACAAGTAGCCTTGCAGTTGGACCTTAAAGTATATAGTTAATGACCCACATGATCAAACTTATAGTTTTTGGATATTACCGCGATTACTTTTGACAAAACAACCGGAAACTTTACCTGCGGCGATGCCAGGAGAGAGAAGCAAAAGGAGCCCAAATGCTGACATGTTCTGAATCTAATCCAACTGTTTGAAAATCCGAAAATAACAAAGAGGAAATACACGCATAAAACATTGACGTGGTCGACTACTCAACATGCCGGAAAGTTGGCAACTATTAACTTGATTGTGTTCGCAAACAGAAAGCCCTATATATATTAGGGCACTAAGCCCGGTCGGTAGCAGGTCCTCTCCTATCGTTTATCAATCTATCGTGCCCATCTATGGGGTGGCGAGAGTTAATGTAGCATACAACCATATCATCGTACTCTGCTTAATCAGCGGGTAGATTAAGGAACGTGTCTCGGTTGTACGCGCTATACATGTAAATAGGGTTCGTGACCTATCGTCAAGATCTTGTCGTATATATTGCATAGTAGTAGATCAGGTTAAAGCGTTGGTCGAAACGTCCTTCATTCTACATCTACGTGTTATGCTCGCCTCTGCAACTGGTCCAACAAATCGTATTTGGACACTATAACATTCTCGCTTGGCTGTATTGGTTTAATTAATTAATTATCTTACCTTATGGCTTTTAAAATAACGAAGTATTGAAATGTTGATGGCCGATTTTTTTGTCGTCAGAAAAGGGAGACATTAATTTAAGAGTTTGGTGGACACAATCCGTTAATTACACTGGACGTTTTTGGACGTCCACGAGCCGAGAACAAATTTTATGTCCCCATATATAATATATATCATATCGTTCATGCATTTAACAAGTATATGTGAAACACTTAGTTCTTTTTAATTATGGTTGACTGAAATAGGTTTGAGCATATTCAACACAGTAGTCATGCTGTGGGTTACCATAGGAGCGCCCATAGTGACTTGGTCTCCTCGAAGCCCTGAGAGCCATTGTATAGGTACTTAGATTTATATAAATGAGGAGAATAAGCCTTCTTTGGAGGATTACCGTGGTAGTCGGGATGTCGAGTCGAGTTTCGGAAGTCATCGACAAGGAACGTGTCTAACAAGATATTGGTGCGTCCTTCTTAGGGCGCTCCACGATCCGCGCCACAGTCGCTCATGACGCGCCTAGCAAGAGCGATGTCTGCGCATTTGATTGCCACATTGGGTGGCAGTGATGGTCGAGAAATATAAGTAGAAACCTCCTGGCGGTTGTTAAGATCGCTCCTTGTTGGTTGAAGCTTCTTTTCTCGATGAGCCGCTAATGCGCTGTTTTCAGTACGGCGGATTTGATGACCTGTTCGGTGAGTTGAATAAAATGTTTTAAATAGATGCGGCAAACATAAATGATGCATTTTTTTATATTTTCCTTCAACTATTGTGTATTTGCTACAATGACTCGTTTTTAAAATGTTTACATCTAACTGGGAACACCAAATTATTGATAATTAATCGATTAAGGCGCACTGAAAACAGCCTCCTAACTTTGTTTACAACAATATTCAAACGAATTGCGAACTGATCCAGTAACTATGCATGCGCAAAACTACAATTTTCTGGTGTTATTCCTCAAACTCCGCCCGTTTTCAGCCTCGGGTGTATCGTCAAGTCTACCGTGTGTCCGTCAAAAATAAGAAATCGAACTTTACAAAGGCCAAAAACATAATAGAATTGCTCATCTGTTATTTCACGTTTTATGCTGTTGAATTTAGCTGCGTTAGTAATTTACATCTGAAAACCATATGAACACAATTCTTCGTCGGCATCATTATCGCTGGCGTGTGTGCCTTCGGCTTGGCTGCAAACAGTCTTACTATTCTCACATTCTGGCCAAACATTTCCACAAACTCCACCTCGTTTGTATTAGTAGGTCTTGCAATGTATGATACGGCCATGTGTATTACTTTCTTCTTTCTTAAATGTGTTACCTCGTATTGTAAATACTTTAATAGCTGTCGTTGCTACTTTCAAGTTCCGTACATTTTTGTGGCAACGTACATATGGCCTATAGCCACCGCATTCCACATGGCTGCCACGTGGACCATTCTATTGGTTACACTGCAGCGCTACGTTTCTGTCTGCTACCCACACAACGTGAACAAGTACGCCAGCGTACGTATAGCGCGTATCCAGGTAGTTAGTGTGGGCATCTTGGCTCTCGCATGGAACATCCCGGAATTCGTAAACGATTATCTGAAAGTAAATTCTAGTGGGACAGGCGTGGTGCGCATTGTGCTGTTTCAAAGGAGCAAGTTATATGAATACCTCTATGAGATAATGTTCTTTTATCTCATCATGTACATTATACCTTTTACAAGTTTGATTTTTATGACGGTACGATTACTGAAGGCATTGAAAAAATCTCGTGACAAACGAGACAAAATGACGAGGATGAAAAACGACGAGAATGCTCTCCTATATAAGCTCCCGGGCATGCGGATCCTTTCTCTTCTACTGGACATTAATAACTGCTAACGTCATTATCTCTAATTCATGCTGTAACTTTCTTCTCTATTGTATCTTTAGACCCCGTTTTTGGAAGGCTTTGTATCGCCAACTAGGTGTACGTCGCCATGGGAATGCGGTGGGGACGCTAACTGACATGTCGTTACAGAATAACGAGGTGATTATATCCACGTCCAAACGCCTCACCAAACAGGTACGGGTCGCTATCACCAGAATAGGTTGAGCTGTGGTGCGCAGACAACCTGCTCGCTTACTTTATATAACCGATAATCACTGGATACACACTGCCATTTTGTGTTAAGAAACCGATGTGATAATTGAGTTATCTAAGACTGTAATATAGTGACGACACAAGGCCATGCAGCTTTCGTGGGGCAGCAGAGCTGCTGCATTAATTGTCTACATCGCAGTAGACCGTTTCTATTGACAGATTACACCACAGGTCACGTATAATCCCCACTTTTGAAGGTTAAGTTGGACAAATTTATATATATATATATATATATATATATATATATATATATATATATATATATTATATATAAATTGAGGCTTTTAAGTTTTTTTATGGGTTAATGTGGGTGCTATTGGACGCAGTTGAATTCATAGAAATTTACTATTTTTCGAGATCTGCTTTGTTCCTCGATTTGGAGGTCGATGAATTGTATGAACTCTTGTACTACCTAACGACCACTCTAATTGTATTATTATCCAACACCGATCATCATATTCTTTTGTGAGAATTGCAATAGCTAAGTGCAAAATATTTTGACTCCAAGGCAGACATAATGCGTCATTTTCCACGCTTCTATCAACGCTTAGCCTTGGAGTGCAAATGAAGTTGGTCATTATTATTCAAGCCGTCGCATATCATCCCTGTATTCATTTGCGGAATATATTTCTTTGATTTCCATCTCTACAAGAGTAACTCAATGATTGATAGGTTTCGCTGCAGTGTCTACACATTCGAAGTAACATTGACGAACACCTTGGGGTTAACAAGGGCGGCAGTAATGAATGGACCTCTTTCTTTTCTATCATGGAACATTCATAATAAATGGACCTACGTAAATGGCATAAACAATTATTTTGACAGCCACAATCATACCCGCGCGCGCACGCGTGTGTGTGTGTGTGTGAGTGTATGTGTGTGTTAACGAAGATTCACAAACATCACCCCTGCCCCCGCCCCACCCCACCTCAAATCGAATCGACCTTACAGAAATGGTAAGCCAGAGCAAAATGCCAGTTTAGCCGCCCATAGATGCCCTCTCAATGGCCAACAGCAGCTGACTGTAATGTCTGAAACTATTATGGATGGTAAGCTATTGCGAATTTGTATGTGTGTGTATTTGCACTATATGACTATACAATTTCAACCACTCATGGAAGTTAATTTAAACAATGTTTATAGTGTGAGAAAATGGGTTACTTTCATAATCGAAAAGTTAACTCCATAAAAAGGGAACCATATACATTATGGTCAACTGATGGTTTCAGACTGCTCAATGACCGCGTATATCCAGTTGGGTGTGTCGATAGCCTTACTATGAGCCAACTCTGTCAAAACCGCTCGCACCTCCCCCTCCACACCATATGTTGTTGTCAACCAGCCCTTCCATCTCCATATGATCCAGGGTCACACCAGTAGTTAGTCACCTTCGCTGTAAGTTCCATTTTTCACACGGTCGAGGACACGTATAAACTTGGCAACCTTAGCGTCGTTCTTCTCGAACAATAGAAAGCCCCCGTCGGCCGTTCCATGGTCCCACTCGGTCTCCCCAACCAAGGACCGTGATGCTCCTGTTCCAAGCGCAGACAATTATTAAAGCTCCCGTTAGCGCCATATTCGCCGTCTTCAAGCCCCTCCACCCCCGCCCACCCCAAGCCACCGTCTCCTTATACTTCTTCCGATCCTTGTGATACTTCGGTTATACGCCTCAGCCCTCCCCAGGTTCTCAAAAGAGCACAACCTGAAAACGCAATCGACAAACACCCCGATGGTCGCCACCGGACTATGGTGCAGCCCCAACAGAACCTGAGGCTTATACATATTCGGAATTATCCTCCCAGGACTCCGAGTGTAGGGGCACCCCCCCCCCCCCCCCCCCCCCCCCCCCCCCCGGCCACACCGCCGCCGCCGGATAGGTAGCACACAAAAGCCATCCGGAGAGTAGGCCGTTGCGCCACCCTGAACATAGATATTATTTCCGTAAACCTTGGTGTCGTACACCTTCTCCAATATCACAATTGCAACCTCCTCAAAAGTCGTACCCAAGATGCAGGGCGCGCTAAAGCGAACACCCTCGTTGCAAACCCCACTCTTTAAATGGACAGTCAGCCAATTGTACTTACCGTGGGGGTGGTCGACCTAGGCACATCAGGGGGTGGAGATGCCCTAACCAACATCTTAGCCTTAATGTCGCTTTTCATTTGAGTATATTTTTCGATCTCGGCCGGAACGAGCTTAAACTCATCGTTTGAGATAAAGCCATCTTCAAACGCCGCCGAAATAATATCTGTAACCGTGTTAATTTGCTCTTGGCCAGAATTTGAATCTGGTCGTGCTTCTTTACCTTCGCCGACAGCCGCCTGCTGATGACCTTTCCTGCGATTGCAACCAGCCCGCACACAGCCCCCACAGCCCCCAACACCGTAGCAACTGGGGCAGCAACTACCGTAGACATCAGACCCGCACCTCTTGCGCCAAGACATACACCCACAGCAACTAAAGCAGTGTCTACAGCGTCCACTGAGTTTACTGCATACCTATATTTTTTGTACATAGCACCATATTTTTCAATTTCTTTCTCAAGGTATTGCCTCTTGAGGGTGATCTCATTCAACCGATAGGAGTGCCCCAGACCACATGGAGGCAGCTCCCGATTTAACGGTGCAGTCGTTGGTTGTTGTTCATACTGCTGCTTTATACGTCTACGGGTCAAGTTCAATTAGGAGTGAAGCTACAGACCAAGTCGCCCCTCTGATTTGAGTGGTTGTATAAAAGTTAATAACATTGCCTTGTTCTACCTGTAAAGGCTGGTCCTACCACTTGATTCGTTCCATTAATAACAGGAACGACTGCTATAGGACCAGTATCAGCACCAACACCTGGAGACAACCCCATACAAATGATCCTACCATTGGATAACATGGTATATCCACAGCTTGAGTCTTGTGAGTCTCGACCCCTAGCCCCATGGCCAAATGACCACTCATATCCTCTGCGAAGAGCACCACTTGCTTCTGCCCATATAGTAATGAGGGGTTTTGTTTGGGAGCTTATGTGTTCTCTCAGGTCCCTTCGATGCTGTCTGTGTCTCTCATCAACATACGTTTTATTAGCAGCATCTTTAGGCGATATTGGGTCTCCCAACTGAACGATTTCATTATCTCCCATTTCAAGGTCTCCAACCATAGTACCACCACTTTTATCCATTTTTTGTGAGTCACCAATAGAAACATAGGTCTTTGTGGCATATTCCGAGAGGTCGGCGTCCTGAACAGTGCCTGCCGGTTTTTGCCTAGGTCCATAAATACTCGTTTTTATTGACATCTTGTAAATTCAAGAACAACGCTAACAACTTCAAGAAGCGTAGTGGGTGCACCATCAAGTATGTTGTGCGTGGTGCTGACTTGATTGAGGTGAACATAAATTGTGTTTAAGATGCTAAAGTTGATGGTCTGGTCACCAGTGTAAGTACCTGAATAAATCCAGCGCCTTCCGAGGTCGTCATCTAGACCCAACATTGTTAACACTCCGTCTGATATATTCACAGTCCTTTCAGAAATTTCGAGGGTAATAACCCCATTTACAGCATCAACTTCTAAACCAAGACCTAATGATGTAATTTGCTGCTGAAGAAGGCCGAAACTGCAGAGGCCGGGTTTTAATTGTATTCTTCCTCCTTTTCCAGCAGTTTCAGACCGCCATGTAATGCTCTCGTCTGTTTCGAGATTGTACCAGCCCACAGTATACGTGATTGACCTTAGGCCAACACATAGATCGCCCACAGTGTTGTCAATAGCATTTTGCAGGGACACAGTCGCCGCTTTGAACATTTGACAGAGTGTGATACATAGCACTATGAATAAACAAGCCTTTACATTTAATACGAATAAAACGTAAAAAACCGGGCCGGTATACCTGCCCCATATTCTGCGAGAATCTGACACATCTTCTCATCCAGGTAAAATCGGATAATATCACAGATGCGTTTGGTGTAGAGTTCTCTGTTTGATAAATACGTGGTGCCAAACATAAGCGACGACAGCCTTGTAGTTGGCTGGAGAACCAACCACATGCAATACTGGCAGAACCAGGTAAACTTTGTTGTATGGTGCGCAACCAGTGGCTGCGGAGTTTCTGCCCTGGACCACCTCAGATCTGACTCCCCAGCACTAAGTAACCTCTACAGGTTCCACGTCTACTACACCATCCGGAGACTTTTAAACGAAATGAGAATAGCACTGCCGGATGACGCCACATGGTCGGCCACCAACAATACCTTTGACAAGAGAATCTACCATCAGCTTTGCCACGAGTTTGGGGTTGACGAAAACAGCGACTGGAGGATGCCAGGCGGCAACCAGGGCTTAGGGCGGATCTACTTCACAGACCCCGAAACACACAAGGTACGGATCATCACTCATTATGGAAACACTCACCTCTACGAATCCGTCAGGCAAACCTTTGAGAAATCAACCAACGGATTTATTTTTCCAGGGTTGCAAGCTGCACATTGATTCCATAAAGCAAGACCAAGAGTGGGCAAACATCGCCTGGAGCACCTTCATCCTGGAAAAATCGGAGGGGTTCACATCCCCAGGTATCTCACGGATTAACGACAGCATTCGGACCTATGTCTGGGCCATTCTTAGTGCTCAGGCGTAGACCCGCTCAAAGATACTAGGTGTTGGAACGTCCTTTGATGCTCAAAAGATCAACATTGAGGATGCCCAGTGAACATATCTTCATCCATCCGACGGTATCAAAACGTCCTCCAGAATGCCTCTTCAAAGGTTGATTATGTGTTTGGAACGGGCCTGTACATGGCTCCGTCTGATATGAGCCTCGCCATTGGAAACGTTGCTGGGTACAACAACCTGATTACCATCGCGACTGAGGAGCAGCAGATCGGCAGCAATGCTGATGTCAACCTGGTTCCAGTGGTTCCAGATAGAGGAAGCTTTGACCCTCCGCCAGATACAGATATGGAACTCCCCTCTCCAGGGCCGGCCCCTATGGCTGAGACCGGTCTGCGTGGGGCGCACGAGGATGAGAAACCGCTCTTATTATAGGCGGAATTGCTATAGGCTTAGCTGTGCTTTGGTTTGCTATGTAGTAAGTCACGGAGTATCAGGAGGATAACTCCCCCCACCGCAACAGCTGCGGCCCATACATGTTCTGTCATCCAACCAGCCACCTTTGCAGCTGACTTAAGCAGCCATGATATGATGGAGCCAATAATTCCTGGAAGGGCAGCTGCTGCCTTACCGGCTAGGCCCTTCAGGACGTTTGCCAAGGAGTTCAGCTGTTTTTTAATCCATTCCTTTACACCGGGCTTATGAGCTGGGGTTGGTGTTGGTGCAGGGGCTGGACTAGTGCTCCCTCCGCCCCTCAAAGCAACTACCAGGGTCGAGATTGGCAATCCAATCGCAGTGAGGATGGTGGTGATTGTAACCCATTGCTCCCGGAACAGGGGGCGTACACGCTCAGCTTGCGTTGTGTCCTCGTTAAGAAGTCTGTTGATCGTTGTGTGCGGTTAATTTGGGTTCGCAGACGTTCACGGTTTGCAGAGGCAGCCTCAACACGGATACGCCGCAGGTCCTGCAGCTCTGCAAGCTCATTTGCTTGGAATCCGATGCTCCACTTTCACCCCTCCCTTCCTCCTCCAGGCTTGCCATTTTAGCTTCCCGACGGGCTATATCCCTTTCTATCTCAGTTATCTTAGCTAGGTTATTGACCAGCTCACCCCTCTGGGTCTGCATAGCTTTGTTAAGCCCAATAAGCTCTCTGAGTGGTAGTTCGTTTTCTGTTTGTGTACCTATGTCTTCTATGGCGTTATGAACGCCCTCTATGAAGCTTGTATCTTCCACACCACCTTGCTCTATCGTGGCCTCGGGGCTGCTCATTTCTAACTTATCTGGAAGTGCTGCTTCCACTTCAGCAGCAGCTTGGTCAACGCCTTGTAGGGCTTTTGCTGCCTTTGTGGATAGTTCAGGTGTCATCCCAAGAGCCCGAGCAAGCTGTGTACCATCGTAATCTAGGATACTCCTAGGAGAGAGGAATTTGTTGGGATTGTTCTTCCATGTCAGAAGCTTTCATTATCGGCCCCACTTAACCCAAAAGTCACCTTGTTGAGACAATCTAAACTCCAGAGTGACCTGCAGCCCATGCTTAGACACTGCCTTCTCCCACCTCGTAACTAAGACTTCACTTTCTTCTTTGGAACCCACCTGATCTTCTGTTAACCCAGCAGGCATTTCAGTAATAGCCCATGGTGAACAAGTCGTACTCGTCTCATTCCTCTCCCCTCCCATAGCCCCCTCCTCATCTGCATTGTCAAATGTTGGGTTATCAAACTCTATGTATGTGTGTTAAAGATATAAGTGTAATTAAGCCTTCAACATGACGAGTAATTATGGACGCAAACTAAACCCACACCGCCGGATACGCGAACCGCTCGGGGTAAAGGGCGTGCGACAGTCTGTAGTCGTTACACAATCCAAGCACTATTGACCAGAACCAACAACTGCTGGTTCGCTTCCCCAATCTAGGCGCAGACGACGTCATTGTTCCAGGGACAGCAATCACGCTGACCTTGACTGATCTTAACAGCAGCATTGTGCAAAACCTGGTCCGCGCCGTGGTCAAGAAAATGACAATCAAGATTTCTGGTAATGAGGTCATGTCTATTGGTGACACTAATGTGTACCACTGTTACCACGACTTGTGGCGGACTACAGAGGAGAGACAGGGCCTCCAGTATCAGGGCATTGACACATCAGATGACAGAAACACAACTAAGTTACGAATGGGGACAGGAGACAAGGATGAGACCGAGAAAGAGGATCTGGCCATAGCCGATGTGTATGGTAATAGGTTCTACGTTCCGCTTGACTTTGAACTCCTCAAGAGTCACATGCCATTCTACCAGAGTGTGCTTAATGACAGACTGGAGTACAAGCTCACGTTCAATGACTACAACCGCGTAATTCACGCAACAGGTGACACTGCTGCCAGCTACAAAATTGAGAGCATCTCGCTGGAGTATGACATGGTTACCCAAACAGAGTTGGGCTGCATGATACGCACCCAGTACACAGGTCGGCTCTCGATTCTGTATGACCGTGTTCTTCGTCACAGGAAGCTTGTATACAATAAAAGAGATACACTGTGGAAAATCATCCTACTGCTCTTCGAAGACCCAGCCAATGCCTAATTCGCCAGGAAGACAGAGTTGTTCTACAACCTAAAGATTACATAAGTTGAGGTGACCATAGAGGGCATCCCCAACCAACTCTATGCCCAAGGTATGCGTGGCTACCAGCAGTGGGATGAAGTGAAGAAGGCCTTTGCAGCAACGAGTAAACGAGACCCCAGTGTCGGACGTGTCCCTAGGAGAGAAACCAGTAAGTATGCTCTGTGGCTCGACTTAAGGACGAGTGATGACGACCAGCTGCACGGTAGTGGCAGGGCCGTGGAGAGTGCGGCTGAGGGTATCACCATTCAGATCACGAAAAAATCACAGGCGGCCGGTGCATTGAACGCTTATATGTATATTGTAATGAATGCACAGCTTAACATTAAAGATGGCAGGTTCGTCATCGCAGTCTACTAACAAGGTTTTGATGAAACCGAAAACTGAGTTTACATTTCCAGATGGTCCCTGTTCGGCATTTGTTTGTGGGCAGACAGGATGTGGGAAAACCGCATTCATCCTCGACCTACTTGAAGGGCCCTTCTTCGGTGGCTTCGAGCATATTGTAATCCTCTGCCCTACCATACGTTACAACGAGGCCTATCAGTCGCGGTTATGGGTGTGGGATGATTCAGAGGTCTACGTCGTTGATCCAGGGGAGCAGCTCCATGACCACCTGAGGGCTTTCTACCATTGTTTTAAGGGCGAGCCTACCCTCTACATTATTGATGACTGTTCGGCAACAAAGGCCCTAACCAAGAAGAAAGACATGTTATACGAACTGGCCTTTAGTGGCCGCCATGCGCAGCAAAGTGTCTGGGTCCTCACCCAAAAGTACAACTCTGTGCTGAGGGACTTACGTGAGCAGACTCGCTGGATGGTGCTCTTTCACACCAAAGACCGTGACTCGTTTGAAGACGCCTTACGTGAAAATGATGTAATTCCAACAAAGGAGGAACGTGCCACAGTACGCCAACTACTAGCAAAGACCAAGCATGCAAAACTGCTGCTGAAGACTGATCAACCTACTACATATGCTGTCGATTGAAGTGATATTGGCCTTGATAGCAGCCGCTGCCTCAGTAACCAATTTAGGTTTCTTCATCTGGGTAGCGGTGCGGTATTTTGAAGCTCGAAGGCGTATATGTATATTCATGGAACCTGATACCATTATTGATAAACTCCTTGAACAGGACACAACTAGCTTAGTGGAGACAAAGTCTGAGGGAGCGGAAGCTAGTTGCACCCCTGGTGTAGATATGTCTTCTAAGAGAGATAGGCTTGCTGCCGTCATAACCAGTGGTCAGGGCTGTCAGTACCTTGGTTTGAAGCGCCTTACAATTGACCAGGTTGAATCAATGTCTGATGAAGAGATCATAAAGCTGTTTGTGAGATACGAGGCTCGGCTAGGCGGTAGCATGACGCGCACTCTAGGTCAATCATTGCTACAGCTATACTCAGGTATTGCTTGTATGTTTCTACCAATCCCACCAGAACACCAGCCAAAGCTAATTACAGACCTCGAGACTGGCCGTTTGTTGGACACTGCCACTAGTTATTTGCACTTTCTATGCGTTTGTTGTAAAAAAAATTCGAAAGTACATTGAGACTGCCATCTTGCAGTTTTGAGAATCGCACTTAGTGGCAGAGGCCAATGCCGCACTTGATGAAGCAGCGCGTGTGCTATGCAGCATGAAGATGGTTGTGTCCACACCATAAGCGGCCAGCGTGAGACCGTCGCCCGACTGATAGCCGAGTAAGGCTTTTGAAAGGATATTAGAAGCTGAGATGAGTTTGGATGACGTAAGGTTGCAGTTCTTTTTATGTATTCGGACATACAGGAGACTACACAGAGGCGTCTGTCATCGGGATAAGCTGTCAGCTATATGGTTTCGTGGGGTATTCCAGGCTTGGATTGTTTGATGAGTTTATTGATGATAAAGGTATATGATGATTCCGTGCTCGTCATTGATTTGATGTCTAACAAATGAACTGTTTGACCTCTGCATCCTGTCAACAACAAGCAGAGCATGACCAGTTTGAACGATAACAGCTTGAGCGAGATATCCTCGGTGGGTGGTAGGACCTTTAAGTAGTCCAGTGTAACATTCCATGTTGAGGAATATCGCGGAAGGCTGGGACGCGTCTGATACACGCCTTTAACAAAGCGAGGCTATGGTGTGGTTTGAGTTTGACAGCTCCACTATAGATGATAAGGCTGATCTTGCCGTATTGATGCCGCTATATCCCAGGCCGGCGTTGTATAAAACAGTGAGAAAATCCAAATTAACAGAGACTGTTGTGTGGTGAGGGTCTGTATTGTGACCTGCAGCAAATGTGTTCCATTTATTGAGGTATACTCTTTATTGCTTTCTTGTGCCATGACGTAATTATAATATCTTGTGTTAGTTTGCTAATGCCTTCTTTGTTCAGTCTCTCCCTGACAAGGGGTTAGCAGCCAAGCGTAACTTGGGATACAATGGATGAATACGGCTCGGGTCGGCTGACAATGTCAGAAGGGTCTTGCTGCGTTTGAAAATTAGAGGTGCTCCTTTTGTCATCCGTCTAAGCATCGGGTACCAGGTCTGCGTGGGCCATTGAAGAGCAATGAGGATCGCTTTTGCCCCATCGTCCTGCAGCTTCCTCAGTACACGTGGAATGACGCTGAAAGGCGGAAACATATATATGAATTTATTGTTCCAGTTCATATGAAAAGCATCGATAGCTATAGCCTCAGGGTCTGGTCTCCATGATACGTATGGTTTGAACTGGAAATTTAAACGTGAAGCAAACATCAATGTCGGGCTGCCCCCACAGTTCTACACAGTTCATAAAAGCGCAAGGGCTTAACTTCCACTCAGTCTTATCGTCAAAGAGCCTGCTTTCTTTGTCAGCTTCCACATTGGCTATCCCAGGGATATGCGTAGCACTAATCCACAATTGATTTGATATACACCAATTCCAAATGTCATGTGCTATGTTGTTCCTCTCGTATAGTCTTCGCTCTCCTGGCAAGCTTCTCCTTTCTCTATGCCCCCAATGTCCTTCCTTTTATCCCCACCCCGATCTCAACCACTCCCCCAACCAGATGTATGGACTATCGTCATTGGTCACGACTGGTCACCTGGTTGGAGTGTAAGTGAGTGATTGGTTCGGGGTGGGAGACGCCAGGTGGAACACGGGCGGCCTCTGGAGATTAGCAAGCTGGGACTAATCCAACCATGTCCATTGTAATTTATACCGATCAAAGGGGTTATAAGTCTGAATAATTTACGTGTGGAATAAGGGCTTTGATATAGAAATTTTG